>CM046332.1:15559701-16159701 GCA_025403435.1 Artocarpus heterophyllus | reverse complement strand
CTTGCATTGGACCCCATATAAATAGTGTCTCCATATCTTTAATGCAAAGACGACTGCTGCTAACTCTAGGTCATGAGTAGGATAGTTCTTTTCATAATCCTTTAGTTGCCTTGAAGCATAAGCAATCACCTTTTCATTTTGCATCAATACAGCTCCTAGGCCCATCTTGGATGCATCACTATAGATTACGAACCCATCATTTCCCTCAGGAATTGCCAACACTGGAGCCGTCGTTAATCTTTTCTTCAACTCTTGAAAACTCTTTTCACATGCATCCGTCCATTCATACTTCCTTCCTTTGCGAGTTAGGTTCGTGAGTGGAGCTGCTATCTTGGAGAAATCTTCTACAAATCTCCGATAGTAACCTGCTAGACCCAAGAAGCTTCTTATTTCACTTGCATTCATCGGTTGCTTCCAATTGAGTACAGCTTCTACTTTAGTAGGGTCTACCATTATCCCATCCTTTGAAATGACATGCCCTAGGAATGACACTTTATCAAGCCAAAACTCGCATTTAGAGAACTTAGCATAAAGCTGGTGTCTTCTCAAGGTCTCCAGCACGATCCTTAAGTGCTCCTCATGCTCTTCCTGACTCTTCGAGTAGACAAGAATATCGTCGATAAATACAACAACAAATTTATCGAGAAAATCCTTGAATACCCTGTTCATTAGATCCATAAAGGCAGCAGGTGCATTCGTCAAACCGAAAGGCATAACCACAAATTCATGGTGACCATACCTCGACCTGAACGCAGTCTTGGGGATATCTCCTTCTTTAATCTTCAACTGGTGATATCCTGATCGTAGATCAATTTTTGAGAACACCGATGCACCCTTGAGCTGATCAAACAAATCATCTATTCGAGGCAACGGATACTTGTTCTTGATTGTCACCTTGTTCAGTTCTCTGTAGTCGATGCAGAGTCTCATAGTGCCATCCTTCTTTTTCACAAATAAGACTGGTGCACCCCACGGTGAGTGACTTGGCCTGATAAATCCTTTGTCAAGCAGCTCCTTTAATTGCGTGTGAAGCTCCTTTAATTCTGCCGGGGCCATTCTGTAAGGAGCTTTAGAGATTGGTTCGGTGCCTGGAGCGAGCTCAATCTCGAATTCAACTTCTCTTTCTGGCGGTAGACTCTTTAGATCATCAGGAAACACATCTTCATATTTGTGAACAACATGCACATCTTTAATTCTTATCTTTCCTTCTTGGCTTTTGTCTACAACATTTGCCAGATAGCCCATACAGCCACTTGCTAACAGCTTCCTTGCTTTCATTGCCGATAAAAACATGTGGGGTTTCTTCCTGGTCTCGCCAACATAAACAAATTTCTGATTACCTTCAGGATGGAAGATCACCTTTCGTTTCCGGCATTCGATCGCGGCATTATACTTGCTTAGGAAATCCATCCCAAGAATCATGTCATAGTCATGCATATCGATCACAATGAGGTCGACAAAAAGTTCCCTATCAGAAATCCATAGGGGTACTGCACGCAAACAATGCGTGGATAATATCACTTCCCCGGAGGGTAGTGTCGTAGTGAATCCCTGTCTCATTGGCTCTAAACGAACCCCTAACTTCCTAGCATGTGACATAGACACAAAAGAATGCGTGGCACCCGTATCAAAAAGAACATAAACATCATTACATAAGCTTGTTATCTGACCTGTGACCACGTTGGAGGTTTCTGCAGCCACTTGTTCCTTTGTCATGGTATAGATTCGGGCATTCGTTGGTGGGGCTTCAAGTCTCCCTTGGCTGATTAGTGGCCCATCAAGGGAGGCTTGCATCTGATGCAGCTGGGCCTGAGGAGTAGGTCTCTGTGGGGCATTGGCATTTATCAATTTGGGGCAATTCTTTACGAAATGATCTTCACGCCCACATATGAAACATTGGTTCGTTCCCAGTCGACATTCCCCCGGATGCTTCTTTCCACATTTGGCACATGGTTGGAATCGCCTGTCATTGTTGTTGCGCTGACCATCATTGTGCCTTTTGTTGTCTTGGCCCTGCTGTTGTTGAGGATTGCCCTTCCTCTTATTGTTTCTCCAGTTTTGACTGTTGTTGTTGCTGTTGTTGTTGTTCCTGTGGGAAGGACGGTTCTGGCTATTAGCATTGTTGGCTTGCTGGTTGGGCTGAGGCTGATTCCTTCTTAACTTTGACAAATGGAACTCAGCACGTTGGGCCCTCATAACAACCTGCTCTTGGGTCCTTGGCGGACTTGCCCCATCAACAATTGCAGCAATGTCTGGTCTAAGGGCTCTTATCAACCTTCTGACCCTTTCATCTTCATTCATAACCATCCCTGGACACAGACGAGCAAGTTGATCAAACTTTGTCACCACATCAGTGACTGTCATATCCCCCTGACGTAAGCTTTCGAACTCCTCATAATGTTTCCTCGTAACATTCATGTGGAAGAACTTCATGTTGAACTCGTGAACAAAGTCAGCCCATGACATTTCTTCAACACTTCTGCTCTGTTCGATGCCATCCCACCATATCCTGGCCTCCATAGTAAGGCAGTACGAGGCACAGAGAACCTTTTCATTATCCGTGAAATCCATGAGTCGTAAGGTAGCCTCAATTGTCTTTAACCATCCTTGAGCGACTAGCGGGTCCTTAGAACCCTCAAAGTCAGCTGGCTTAACTCTCTTCCATCTGACCAAAAGAGGTTCTTGATAGGCTGCTCTTGGTTCAGCAGCAGGAGCTGGGACTTCATTTACTTGTACTTGTGGCTGCGGAGGAGGAGGAGGCACATCATTGCCTGGTTGTTCACCATTCTGGCTATTGGCCCTTAATGCAGCTATTTCCCGTCGTTGATCCTCCAACTGCCTTTGTAGTTCAGCGATCATTGTCATAAGTCTCTCGTTAGACTGGGTGCGGGTCTGCATTCTTCTATAGCCGTCCATCGTAAATTTCCTAAAATAATAAGGACTTAAAATTCATCTTCTATTTATGAGACAGGTTTTCATTACTATGTCTTTTAATCATTAAACATTCAAACCTTAATTTTATTATCATACTTGCATCAGTACATCTAACAAACTTACTTGGAGGACTTGGATTGACGTGTGGCGATATGAATTGTAATCGAAAGATTCTCTCTGATACCAAAGCCTGTAACGCCCCTTTATTCGGACGTCACAGATATCGTTACATACTTATATTCATACATGCTTAAATAATTAAACACATAGATAATATCAACTCAATCGTACTATAGATTTTAAAAGTACTTAAACTTACATTACCAGGATCCATTCATATAAATTTTTTTTTTTTTAAAACTTACATTGTTTCGAAAAACATAGTTTAATGTTATTTCATAACATAATTTATTCGTTTATACTAATTTATTCAAGAACTTATTTAATAATAATTGATAATCAAATAGTAAAATCAAGATTTATTAAAATCTCACATTAAATCACTTTGATCAACATATCTTTGAATTCCTCTTATTCCCACAGTTCGGCAGGCCGAACTTGGGACTTCGGCAAGCCGAACAACATCGGCAAGCCGGAGCGTCTTCCACCGGCAGGCCGGCAGAAGCTTTGTAATTCGGACCAAAAATTCATCCAGGTTCGGCAGGCCGAAAAAAATGGATCGGTCGGCCGATCTTCTGGTCTTCGGCAGGCCGGACACGGAGTTCGGCAGGCCGTCCGAGACCAAATCTACTTTGGTAAAAAATTTAAAACGTTCTAACTTTACGTAAAATATAGCGAAAGTTCATATTCGTAAAAAAAATTGATAAAATAACTTATAAAACCATAATATAAGTGTTCTTAAAAACCCAACATAAAATATGTTCAAAATATATAATTTTATTGAATCATAAATTCATTTCTTCTTGGCGTGCTTCCGGTTACAATTCATCGTTCATGTTGCTCACACGCCATTCCATGTCCTCCACCTATTCCAAGACTCTCTTACCCTTATCTGCAACATGACATATAAAACATGAATAAGCTAATGCTTAGTAAGTACATAAAATTCTCACAATTTAAAACATTTCATAAACATCATCATCATCATCATCATAAAAGTGCCTTAAGCACAATTTCATGGAAACATATCTTTCATAATATTGACCATTTTAAAATTTATATATCTATATATTTTTTTATTATTATTCTTAAGGGCCCAAGTGTTGCACCATAAACATCATCATTGGCGCGCCGTCATGAGAGGAGAAGGGTAGCTAATCCCTAACCATACATGACATCATAATATATCATTTCATAACATTGGGTGTGCAACACTTATTAGGTGATACATAAATACATAATGTTCATACTTTGAAACATACCATAGTCATCATACATGCGTAACTTTGAATCATGAAAAACTTTTTATAAGAAATCCTTTAAGAAAAATCATCATGAAAATCCTTGTAAACATATCATTAAATCCTTGTAAAACGTGTCATGTTGCAGGTGAGAATGTACTTACTTGATCGATAGCTTACTTAACCTTAATATTGCACTTGGTGACGACACCGCGGTCTCGTTGTGCTTGCTTCCTTAAGTGTCCATGCCATATATCCATTTTAAGGTGCAATAAAAAAAAATCAATACTTATCATAAAATATCCATACACTCATCTCATATTTTAAATATTATTTTTATTATCATAAAATCTTTTAAACATACATAACATTTTATGATCAAACAATCCAAAAAAAATAACGTTTATTAAAACATTTCATAATCATAAAATACATTCATCTTACATACTCATACATAAGCATAATTAACAACTTTTCACGAAAACATCATTCTTTACCTATAGAATAATCATTACATTTTTCATACCTTCAAAATTAAACAGTATCATTTTACTGTGAGGGGTAGAAGACAGAAATATTCATTTTTCATAAAACATTAAAATGACATAAAACGTGAGGAGACATCACACATAACAAAATACAATACCTAAAGAAGACATTGTAGACAAAATTTGAAGAGGAGAACATCTTTTTTTACATTTACCAAAAAAAAACTGAATTCATACCTTGAAGTTTCTTCTCGAAATTCTTGAATTCGATCAACGAAACAAGACTTCTCTCTCTTTTTTTTAATCAGAAAATTTTCGTGGAAGAGAAAAAGAAATTTTGTGAGGAAGGGAAGAGGAAGAGAAGTGAAAGAATGTCTCAGAAATTTTTGAGAAACAAAACGTGTGAAGGAGAGAAAATAATGAAAAAGGAAACGTTAAAATTTTAACGCAATAAAAACCATTGATGGGAATTCATTTCCCTTCATTAAGTCAGAAAAATTCTGACTGTAGGGGGCGTGACTTGGGGCGTGAGAGGAGGAAGAGAATAATGAAGGAACGTCTCAGAATCGAGACAAATTATTTGAGGAAAGAGCGTAATAAAAATTTTTAACGTAATGTGTATAATAAAGAGTCATTACTCTTCATTAAGTCAGAAATATTCTGACTATGAAGAAGGTGATTGGCGTGGGAAAAGGAGAAGAATAGAAAAGGAAGGTCAAACATCATCAATCTTACCTTAACTTACCTTCTAAAAATAGGAAACCTCTTAATATAATACAAATCTAATCCTTTAATTTCCTTAACTGATAAAAACATTCCATTATTATGCCAATTAATCACATTAATTCACCCAATTAACGTAATTAACTCAGTCATAACTCTGGAGAGATTTCTGCTGACTGTTGTCAACTTTGTTCGGCCTGCCGATTTTCCCTCTTCGGCCTGCCGATTTTCCCTCTTCGGCCTGCCGATTTTCCTTCTTCGGCCTGCCGATCTGTCATTAAATGCCATAACATAAAACATTCACACATCATTGCATCATAAATTAAATAATCATATATTTATAATTTCTCATGAACACTAGAGCACAACGATTCCTTGCGGTCGTCACCTGTCACAAATCTTGACATAAAAAGTTAGTAACATGCACATCACATATCATATCATATAACGTTATTTATTAAATACATTCCTTAATAGCGTTACTAACTTAACGTGGTCCGTTACATAAAATAGGCGGGTGTTACACCAATGACTTCAAATTTATAATCTGATCAAAATGGATAGTTTGATATATTTTGAATATCTATTATACAATGGTGTCTTTGCATCTTCCATCATTATCTCAAATAACTCTAGCTGGTGTACAAAGTCTTCTTCCATATGTCGTGCAGGAAACAACGAAGGTTTCTTGACAAACCATAATCTTTTACTATGAAAAAGATAATAAATAATGAGCTAATATTATGTTAGTAACATGGTTGACATAATAATATTATGTTAGTAACATGGTTTCAAGACGGAATTCTTCATGTCGTGCAGGAAACAACGAAGGTTTCTTGACAAACCATAATCTTTTATCTGTCGTATAAAGCACATTTTGCTGTAGTATTATTCTTGGTTACATTCTTTGGCTCTACCCATACTTGTCCAATAATAGGTCTTTCACAATGGGACTCACCTATACAGTAACGGTATTTAATTATGAAGATTAGCTGAGTAGCTAACCTTGTTAGTCCGTTCTTGCAAAAGCCAAGAGTAAGAGCATAATCTTTCTACTCTTTAAATAGGATTTCCCTGCTTCCCTGCTTAATGAATACCATTTGCTACCAATGGGGAATTCTTTCTCCATCTTAAATTAAAAGTAGAAGTGATTAATAAATGATCATAGTAAAAATATTTTACTTCAAATATTTGAAAACTACGATTTATTTTGAGGTAAAAATTCTAAAAATTGTAGTAAATAGTACTTTTTTAAAACTTATTGAAGAAAATAGCATATTTTAAAAATATTTGTAATAGTTAATAGTAAATAGAAAGTTTACTTAGTAAAAAAACTTTTTAGTTATCTATTTACTACGAGTAAAAAACATTAACTGGTAAATTTGTTTTCATTGCTATTTACTTCAAATTTTTCAAAACCTAGTTACTAAAAAAGTTTTAAAAATCTATTTTTTAAGTTTAAAAAGCAACCAATTTTTCACCTTTGCCTTGTTTATTTTAACCTTTCTTCCTATGTTCTTTTTGGAGTCACCTTTTTTTTTCTTTTTGTTTCTTTTTTAAATATGACTTTGGAGTTATGTTATGTAGTTGGTTGTGCATTCTTTCGTTCTTTTTATTTTTAGAGTGAAAGTTGGTTGTGCATTAGTTAAAATCGAGCACGTACGGGGAAAATTTTGACTTCCAATTATTCAAGCCATTTAGACAAATGTAAATTATATGGTATTGTTTTTCAATTTATCACTTCTGTAAAAAAGTTTAAATTATAGATTTTTAAAGAATATAAAGACATAATTGACTCTAAGTATTTTAGATTAGGGCTAGATATATAAGTGTAATCTAAAAGTATTATAGCTTTTTTGACCAAAAGAAAGTAGTGTAAAATTATTTAGACATAGAGATGTCAAATGGGAACGCCCATTGATGAGACTGTAAAAGTGTACATTTTCTAAGGCTTAAATCATTTATTTATGCTTTTATTTCTCATTAAATCCTCTAATTAGTAGCATTTTGTGTTAATAAGTATTTTTATGTCTTAGTGTGTAAATGTGTTTAAAAATGTATTTTTAGTGTGTTTTTATGTTTAATAGAATTGTTAGTAATTTTTAGAGTCATTTTGGTATGTTAGATAAGTGTCTAGTCTGTAAATAGTCAAAGCCGTAAAAATAATGCGGTTATTTTGTTTTGAGTTTTAGAGTGTTTGATAGTGTGTTTTAAGTTTGTAAATATGTTTTACTATATTTTTAGTACTTTTCAAAAATATTTCTAAGTCAAAAAAATTATATTTGTGTCAAACCGTAAGAGACTGGAAATTTTAGGAGTTTTTATGTATTTTAATAAATACTTTTAATATTTTTGTAAATATTATGTTTGTAAAATAATTAATATTAGTGTGTTTGTAATTTTTAGATTTAAAATCTATAGGAAAAAAAAACAAAACGACACCAAAACGAACAAAATCGGACATCAAATACATCAAAGAGATAAATAAAATTTGAATTTGAATTTGAATTTTAAGGGACACGTGGCACATTTTTAGCCTTCGGATCAGCTGCCAATTGAATCTCGCTCGTTGGATCGCTGCAGACGTCAGGCCACGCATCAGCCAAGGAGAAGCGTCAGCGTTGACGCATGTCGGAGAAGCTGCTTGCTCAGTCACGGATTCCACGTGTCAACCTTTGATTGACGCGTGCATCACACGCGCCGACAAGCTGCAGAGAGAGTCAGAGGGAATCTTGGTCAGCGTGGAATCTGGTGCGGTCATGTCCACGTGCAGCCACTCTCTTATCCATTGGATGCGATGACCAAGACCAATCTGACGGTCCAAAATTGCTGTCCTATCGGGCCCATTCTCACGCGTATTTGGAGCCATTAGATCGTAAAATTATCGTTTCAGATCACCCCGGTTTGGCGCCTTCTCATGCCGCAAAGCACAGAATCTCAATGAGATTCTCACATATTAAAGAAGGGCCAGCGCGAAGAAGAAAAGAGGAGAAAAAGGATCAGTTTGATCCAAAATTGTCAACTTTCAACAAAAAAAAAAATGATGATTACATATAATATACAGTAACTTTTCAAGGCTATAAATAGCCTTGCATTGCCCCATGAAAAAATTATCCCTTCGGGCCTTTGGCCCTCTTTTCCCCTTCCTTTCCTTACTGTTGAGTTAGACTCAGCAGTATCTTCTTAGGTGATAAATAATAATAAAATAATGCTTAAATTAGAGTAGAGTGTCTGGTGAGGCAGAGAGATGATCTTGTATGCATAGTATCTTGGTATGGATTTTAACTCTATATCTATGTGGTAATGTTTATATTTTTTGTGGAATAAATTATATCTTTATGTTTCTAATAATTATTGTTACCGTTTTTATGCTGTCAATTTTTACATAAATTCAGTCATGCTTTCTTTATGTAATTTAATTGTGTTGCATAGTTAATATTAATAATAATAAAATAATGCTTAATTTTATGGAATGTCTTTTACTGCAGTATGACTTGTTATATTGTCGATTCTAGATATTTCATAAGACGAAGTGCTGCCGGAGTTAATGTAAAAATTTATTCCACTAAAATATATTAATTTTGGTTTGTTATTATCTTTTCTATCCTATAGTTATGTTAATTATAATTGAGTGACAGCTGTTATAATTTTCATAATTAGTGCACCAATAATTATTTTGCTAGTTCTTATAGGAAGACCCTTACTGCATTATGGCTTGCTATATTGTCGATTTAGGTTGACCTATATAATTAGTAAAGTGTGCTTACAATTAATGAGATAAGATATAATAAATCAAATACTTTAGATAATTATTAATTAGAGTTAAAATTCCATATTAGTTACAAAACATACAAGGGATTCTCCAAGCTTCACCGTTTTAATTTCATTTTTTTTTGAATTAAAATTTTGAATAAAAACCACAAAAATATTTATCTCATTCTACACTTTGCTTTAAAAAAGTGCTTGTCTTTTTGACCATTTATTTTTATCAATTTGTCGAGGTACAAATTTTCATCTCCTTATAGATACGACAACTTTTCTATACTACATACGTCCGCCGTTTATTAAAAAGAAACACATTTTGGGCGTGACCATCACCCATCAACTCCTCGAGTTAAAGGGGAAAAAAAGGTAAGTTGTGTAATGTCACATTTTCTAACAAAAGGGCAAAGAAAGGATACGAGCAAACATACCAAATATTGGTGCAGGTCGTTATACCTTTAAAAGTTTGACTTATTAATAGGTTGTATCTACCAAAAAATTAATAATAACTCATAAGTTGTTAAAAAAGGTTAGCACTATATATAGTTAAGCATCCATTTAACAAGAGCCGTTCTAACTATTTTTTGTATGGTTCCAACCACTTATCCTAAAGTATTTTCCTTCACAAAATTTAAATCAAAAAGTAGTTCAAACCATAAAAGATAGTTTAAACCACTCTTCCAAATGGACATTAGTGTCCCTAGCACTATTCCGCTTAGCATTGTTGGTAAGATTTCACAAAGATATTTTTAAAATACTTTTAATGATAACAAATAAAGTTTTGAGTTTTGCTAAGTGTAAATGCATAACCAAAATTTGGAGCAATATCAAATCTCAAGATCAATCAAGCATTGGAAGCACTCACGAGGACTTGAAGATCATTTGATTTTGGTTTTAAGCCTCTTATGTAAGTAAGCAATAGTCTTGAATTACTTAGTTTATGTAAGCTCAAATTACACACACACTAACATTCATAATTGTTTTAAATCTTTACATAATACGCTTTGATCTACAAAATGTTTTCATATTTGAACTTTGTATCTAAAATACAGACTTAAAATCACACTTAAAAAGCACACAAATCACTCAAACAAAATTTGATAAAAATTGCATTTTGGAAACATGTCTTAGGAGGTCATGTTTAGCAGGACCGGCCTGCCAACTATTTCGGGTCAACCTACCAGTTACAAAAGATTGGAAGCTGGATTTTCCAACCTCTTGTTGGCTTGCTAGTTCAAGAAAGCCCGCCTGCCAAATATGCCAACCGGCTTGCCGGTGGAATGCTTTAGAAGCAAAATTTGTTTCTTGCTTCTAGTGGTCTATTGGACTCACTAGACTGCCCCTGCCAATGGTCCCAAGAGGCCTACTGGCTGTCCCAAGCAGCCTAACGATTAGATGACCGTTTGGAGCTTAATTCTAGAAATTTCAAATTCCGACCTATAGAACCAATTTCCCGACCTGCAGACTAGTATGTAACAACTAATTTTCTAACTGTTAGAACTTCATTTGCAACAATTATTTTGACCCAAAAATATTATTTAGGCCATAATTGAGTACTTAGAGAATATGTATATCCCTCCATTCATTGTGCTCAAAACTAAGTATTAATTGCAATATGTCTTACATTATTTTGATAATAAGCATCCATACTCTTTACATACTTTTGAGCTTACGTATTCTATATTTTTCTTGATAGTTGATCACACCCTCTAACATAAGCCTTTTGTATTCATCTATATTTGAAGAGTGTATCATTTGAGTGACCTAAAAATTATTAATCATATTCTTTTAAGTGATAGGTTACTAAGTCTTAAAAATTTAGGGAATTTTTTGGTTTGTCAATCTTCGTAAAATTGACGTTGTAAGAGGTTGTAGTTAGCCTCGGGTAGACCAAGTCACCGGCGTTGTACAATGAATGATCGTACCAAAAAAACAGTCGTTATAGTAAAAGAGATCGAGTCAAGCCTTGCTTAGTGACAGTGAATGTAAGCATATTGACGAACCACTATAAATAGCGTTTGCATCCTCTTTTCCTTACTCTTTTATTTGACAAGCACTTATATTTTGCATTCATCATTTATCATATTGAGTATTTAATTTGCTTTTGCAATTATATTAGAGAATTACAATAATTGTGAAAAGTTTTAAAACCCAATTTACCCCTTCTTGGTAGTCATTCTTAAGCTAACAAGCATGTTAAAACCATTCACATCGCAAGCCAATGCCAACCGACCTAGCTTATGAGCTGGATTGTTACATTTTCTTGGAGTCCAACTAACAGCAAGTGAACCCTGACCAGAAGGCATGTTAAAAACAATACTCCCAATCGAGTACTCCTAATCATTCTTCTTTCCTCAATCATGGGCCAGACCCGCATAATCTGCTGGTCCATATGGCTGAAAAAATTCAGCTAAAATTCCCTTCTTTCTTTTGTGTTTGCGTCCCATGTCTTTGCACAATTGGTCATTGTACCATGTATTAACACTGCCAATACATGATCTCCCAATATACTTTCCACTGTATAATTTCAAGTTATTTTCCCACATTCTCACGTCCTTTTCCATCTCTTTTATGCTGGGCAATTCAAATCTCCCACTTAAGAACTGTGCTAGCCACTGACATCTAATCTCAGAATTCAACAAATTAGAGAAACCTTCTGCATATCCTATTATTGCTAGTTGTGGGATTCTTGGATGAATTATCTGCCTGCATAAGTCAATAGAGTAAACATAATTAGGATTTAGACATCCATTAATTAATGTTTCAACTCATATTTCAATATGGACAAAGTTAATAAAGACTAATATATACATAGGAGCTTCTATAATCACCTATACAGAGGAACCATTGAGGATGGTGGTGACCCAATAATGTGCTTTTGGAAGATTGGAGAACTAAACATATTTTTTAGCTTTTGGTCGCCTCTATACCCTGTGGCTAGAATCACAACGTCTGTTTCTACTGGCTGAGATTCTCCGTCTATTATCAAACCTTGTTTGCAGAATCCAAAGGCTTGTGATCTTTTCAATATGATGCTTCCTTGTTCTACTTTGCCATAGAAGTTGTCAGGCAGCATGGCAACTGTGCATGAGGAAATGTCTTGAAGGAAGCTGCTGTTGGGTACCATGCCGTACTTTTTCAATGGAAGCTTCCATCTAAGATAGCTCTCGGCGAATTTCGAAATTGCCCATCTCTGTAAAAATGAAAAATTCTAACATCAGAATAAGTATATATGGTAGTTTTTGCCTGTGCATATCAGTTCATGGAGGTATAGGAGATATACATGATATTGAGTATTACCAAGGGTGAAAGCAAAGTGGCCAAAATGCTGAGAAGGAAAGTTTCACCAGGCTTATGAATCAAAAGCTCCGAGAAGCGAGTGAAGTACAAGAGACCAAAATTGACTTTCCACAAAGTGGGACTTGGAAGACGCCAATGGACAGTCCTTTGAATCATTGTGCATGGATGTTCCACTCCTGTTAAAAAGGAAGTGAAAGATTGAAAAGAGAAATATATCACCACAAGAAAAATTTGAAAATGCCTTTGGTTGAATATCAAGTCTTATTCTTCAGCATTTAATTAGTATAAAAAAAATTTCATGTAGCCTTGTGAAAAACCATACTCAAAAGAGTCAGGACCACTAGAAATGAACATGGTATGGTTGGAAAGATGATATTTAACAGCATTTGGTTGAAAATTTTCTCACCATTTGTGTTTGCACATTCTGCTGCTATGTCAACTGCAGATTTTTGAGAACCAATAATTGTGACTCTCTTTCTTTTGATCAACTCAGCAGCCTTATCATTATCCATAGCCGAGTAGTCCATGGAATGCATCACCTTTCCATTGAACACCTCTGGCCCTTGATTCGAAGGAAACTGTGGGATGTTTGGAACTCCACTAAATCTCCCAATACAGAGAATTACAAACTTAACTTGATGAACCTGACAAATAAGTATAAAAATTCAACATAAAAAAATAAGAAAAAAATTACTAAGAACACATACAAAATCTAAATTTAAAATATATTTGTGTATATATATATATACATATATATACACACACCTCCTTTGAGAAAGTCTTCATATTTTGCACCACAATATGCCACTTCCCTTTGGAGTCAAATGGCTTGCTCTTTCCACCCCACAAATCCCATGCCTCCATTTCTTCCAAGGACTCTCCAACGTAATCCAAACTAATGACTTTGGAGTTGAACTTTATGTAATTAAGGAGACCAAAGTGTTGAGCATAAGATCGAACATACTCCAAAACTTGGTAGTGACTGGGAAACATCTCTTTCACCGAAGAAGGCCATGGATAATCCATGAACTGGTAAGTCTCTTTGACGTTCTGGAGTTTTGTTGATTCTATTGTGTGATTCCAAAGCCCTCCTATTCCTTCTTCTGCTTCAAAAACAATGGGATTAAAACCTTTCTCTAAAGCATACTTGCAGGCAAGAAGGCCACTAGTTCCTGCTCCTATTATTGCCAGACTGGTTGTCTCCATTGTTAGAAACTCTTTGGCCATATTATTTTCTTGTCTTTTGATACAATAATTGGGGATAGTATAAATACAGTTCCGAAAGAGTTTTTCAAGAACTGTGGGTTTGAAGAGGGGGAGAATTTGACAAAAGAGTAAAAAAAAATTCGTGAAATGATTTTTTTTTACATAAAAAAATATATTTTTTTAAGTAGATAAATTATTTTAATTTTTTTTAAAAAAAATAAAAGTAACTATAATAAGAAGAAAAACTTTAATAAAATAAAAAAAAACTGAAACAATTTTACGTCAAAAAAATATATTTTTTAATGATAAAAAATTACCTAAAAATAAAAAATTATTTACCTAAAATTAATTTTTCTTAAGGCAACTTTTCAAAATCCCTCGTTGAGACGAGACAAGCGATACGGTGAAAAGGAGAGATAAATTGACTGCTATGTTTAGGATAAGTTGAGACTTTATCGGTTGTCCAGTACACTATGATTTGGGTGGATGTATTGTTGGTTTTTAATGGGTTTTGTCTGGTTTTGGTCACGTTTCCATGGAGCACAAGCTAAATGATACTTTGTAGCTGTCTATTCATGTCGGAAGCGTCCGCGTGATGAACTCTAGTCCAAAAACAACAGTGGTTCAGGAATCTTTTTGCGAGGAAAAATGTGTATGTAAGGAGAGGAGAGTGGGAGAGTTAGTTTGGAAGAGTGTCTAGTACGGTATTTGTAATTTTTTTTTTTAGAATGTAATTACATGTAATTTTTAAGTTGTTCATAAGTTACATTTTAACAATTGAAGCATTACAAAATCACATGAACAAAGTTAATTCTCAAATAAAGAATGTTGTAAACGTCGGATTGATCAGGTGTCAGGTTTAAACCAAAACTTATAAAATAATTAGTTTTTGGCTCTAATTTAAGGATCCGTTTGAAAAATATATTTGAATTAGTGATTTAATTTGAGTTAGTGTGATTTGAATTAGGATTTGAGTTAGTGATTTGAATTATTATTTAAATTGACGTTTGGATATGCATTTAAGTTTTAATCTGAGTATAAAATAAAATTGAAATTTGTGTTTGAAGAGGTAGTGAAGATAGTTTTTGATTTATTAATAAATCTAATAAAATCTTAATGTTAATGATCTTAAAAAATATGCAATATGGATCTTGATTTATTCCTCTCTTTATTAGGAACATAGTGAAAAAAGAATTATCTCAATTGGATATCAAATGAAGAAGTTATGATTTTTTTTCCTTCAAATATAGGAGAGAGAATTTTAGTTTTTACTGTAGCAAAGATATCAAAGTATCAAAAGTTTAAGGGAGATGAGAACGCTAAAAACTTGGATTCTTGATACTCAAATGATTCAGATTTTGGAGGAAACAAACACATATCTAAAGGATCTTTAATACTCAAATCTAAATTTGAGTTTATTAAGTTTAAAAAATACATGAAACAAACAGGCCCTAAAGTACCTCTGCTAGTTATCATATCCCCACAAATTTAAGAAACGTCACTAACTTATAAGGTGTTTGAAAACGTAATTAGAACTCTAAGTTATAATTGTAAAACCTGTAATATGTAAGAGCTTAGTTTACATTATAAAATCCTTTTATGTATGAGTTTCGAATGCCACATTAGGTATCCTTTAAATTACGAAACTATTAAAGTCAAACTTTGCATAGATTTAGAGACTTGATTCAAACTAATTAGTTTAAATTCAAGTAGTATAAAACTCTTTATTACTAATATAAAGTAAAAATAAATTATATTATAAATCTCTTCATTAATTTATTATTTTAATACTTTAGGTTCATATCAACATTCTTAGACGATTTATTAGTTTTTTTTTACAAAAAAAAAAAAAAACCTATTATTTGACCTTTTGGGTTATGTTTTAAGAATTTTTAAAAATATTTTTACATATTTTTTAAAATAAAAATTTTAAAAATATTTTTTACACAGTTTTTAAACATTTTATATTTTTTTAAAAAAATATTTTTATCTATTTTAAAAATCATTAAAGTCTTGGTAACTAATAATTAATATTCTTTTTTGTCGTCAGAATGCCAATGATTGCGACACCCACATGGCTGTACATTTATGGGTAGTCACCTCATGACCCGCGAGAGCCTCGTGATGTTGAAAATGACTTGACATCATAGATAAAAGAAGTGGAGAATTTCGTATGTTAAAACAATTGCTGAAAATTATAGTTTTGAATTGCAAGTTTTTATTAAATTAATTTAATTGTCATGTATTTTTAATTTAATATAAACGGGTTTGAAAGCAATATGCTAATAACCATGGAAGTACATGTTTTTTCAGCACAGAAAAAAAAAAAAAAAACTGCGGAAGTGCTTATAAAATGAAACAAAAGACTCAGTCCAAGTGAAATATGTATGGGTTCAAACTCACGAGCTCAACTTATTTACAATATAAAACCTTTATACACTATATTGTAAAATAAAAAAAATATTATAATATAAAATTTTTATATATTATAACATTTTAACTTATTTTTTTAACTTCAAACTTAATTATTAATTATTGCGTGCAAATTTACATGATTGTAAGTAATAAAGTGAGAATACAATTGTCGATTTCTATAAGGGTTGATTTGATCACTTGGTTTTCACTATCTGTTCCAATTTAAGAACTTACAGTTTTACCTAGACAAACTAAGATTTAGTAGGCACATCTATTTAAAAACTGAGAAATTAAAGAAAACTAAAATTAAAATATTGACAATGAACTAGAGGAAGGCTTAAAAATAAGAAACCAATAATAAAAGATCCCATCAATTCTTTGTTTTTTTTTTTGAAGTAAAATGTATCCCAAGTCTCTTCTCTCAAGTACATAATTGAGAAATACCTAAAATAACCAATTTCAATATTTCTCTCTAAAACTAATTATTTAGGACTCATTTAGGTCAATTTTCATTAAATGGTCACAAAGAGAATTATAAGTTTTCTAACTCCATATGTCCTTAGGTTGTGTTTCTTAAACTAATATTTAGAATTCTCCTCTCCTAAGTATTAATTCTAAATATAAAATTGGTTAATTGATGATAAAGCAATTAGAGGTATTAAGATCAAAGAAACACAAACAAATGGAAAGAGAATCAAATTGCAATTATCATAAGCAAATTATCCAAACATGAATCCAACTGGGCTACATACCCTTTTAGCGAAACAATTTAGCTCATCATGGTCTTAATAAAATCCATAATAAAAACATAAACAACAGCATAAAATCCATTACAATCCAAAAAGAAATTTTAAAGAAGGAAGAAAAAGAGGGATAAACTAGGTGTTCAAGCTCCAAAAAGTCTTCCAGTTCTTCCTCTTCTCTTAAATTCTTTTAATGGGTGCTGTGGACCATCAATTTCACCACCCAAAAGTCCTCTTTCAAAAAGCCTAATCTAGCTAATTATATACTCTTCAAAATTGTGGAGTTTCTCTTCCAAATAGCTCAAAAATTAGCTTTTTTGGAGTTGAAGCAAGATGGCATGAGAGCGGAGGTTCATTGGTGCTGTTGCGCGCCTCTATTGAGTGGCATCTAAGGTGAGATTCAAGCACACAAGACTCCACAGGTTTAATGTTGCTGGTACACACTTCAGCCAAATGTTGCACTGATCTTCTTCTCGTGTTGGAGCACAAGGGCGACACTACTTGGGCACCCAAGCTCTACTCCTCAAGCCAAAGAAGGCCTTCAATTCTCTTGTTGACTCCAAAACTCTTCAATTATATTCAAACCTACTAAAACATAAAAACACAACATAAAAAAGCTAATTTATGTCTTAAAATTAGCAAAATGTATAAGTGAGAATAACAAATAAAATCAAACTATCAAACTTCCCGTAACTTGTAATTTTGCTAGCCCTTGAGCAAAAAGAAAGAGAAATGAACAAAAAATAGAAATGAAAAGAACCAATATTCCAAAGTGAGTGCAAAGTGAGAAGTGTTTGATTTTGGTAAACTAAAGCCTCAAAGATGTCCAAGTTTAATGGCTCTAGGAATATTTTAAGCATAATGTATATTTAGAATTTTGATCCAAATGTTAAATTCGCCCCACTCTTAACCCTTCTAGTGTGTGTATAGACTCTATCACTAGTCCTCTTACAACTTAGGTGACTTTATATGTATGGGTAATTTATAGTTGGTCTCTAGATAAAGCATTTCATGAATTCTTTATGCTTACTTTTTATACCATTCTCTACTAGTATAGGCTAGTATACCACTAGAGATAATTAGGACCTTCTTAAGCTTATAATAAATGGGTTGGGTAAGAGTGGGATATAAGCTCACATTAATGGCTCAAGATACCATACATATGTCATACATTCTAAGACCATTGCAAAAAGAACTTATACCAACTAAATTCACCTTCAATTTGCTCTTCTCCTTCTTAAAACCACACATTTTATTCTCTTCTTCTTCTTTTAAATACAATAAGACACTTGGCCCCC
The DNA here is from genome assembly GCA_025403435.1 of Artocarpus heterophyllus. Classification (NCBI taxonomy): domain Eukaryota; kingdom Viridiplantae; phylum Streptophyta; class Magnoliopsida; order Rosales; family Moraceae; genus Artocarpus; species Artocarpus heterophyllus. Next base: position 16,141,471 of record CM046332.1, on the reverse strand, counting down.
AAACTTGAGATCTTTCTGGTTCTATGACTTTTGGGTGAAGCACTCCTCAAATGTTATCTTATTTATTTTATTTTGTGTTTTCTCTTTTCTTTTTTTAAGACATGGTAAAATCTCAATTCAAAATTTCTTCACAAAACCATCTTACACTTTTTTTAAAAGCACAACTTTAGAATTTTTCTTAGAATGGTTTTATGCTTGCGAGCTTCGGGTAAAATATGGAAAAATTCATTTGAGGTTAGGCTACTTGTGTAGGTGTCCAAGAAAAAGTTTTAAACATGTAAGCCTTAAATAGGTTGAACTAGGGAAAACTTTATGCAAAATTAGCTAGAAAGGCACAAACGTTCTAGACACGGTCTAAATCTTGCGTTTAGTGATGTCTAGCATTGAATTCTGCCTCGAATAGTACTCAAGCAAGTTCTAGAGTTCTTAAGGTCATGTGTGGCTATCTACACTGCATAAAGTTTCTCTTAAGTGTGCAATTGGCTTAATGTACAAGGCTATTGTGATCAAGTGTGTGAAAGATTAAAAACAAGGCAAACCAACACAAGAACCAAGCACATAAACATCTTTATGCCTGTCATTTTCAAATAGCCATTATCAAACTCATTCATCACCTATCATTGCCGTTGTTTAGCCACAAAACACAACTAACTGTTTAAAAAACATTTTTTTCATTTTTATTTCTTTATCCGTCGTCTTCAAAATTATATATAATTTTTTAAAAAAATTATCAATTATTTTAATAAAAGAAGTAACAAAATTAAATAAAACAAAACCAAAGACATAAAATAAAACAAACAAAACCAAGTAGGGAAAACGACATGAAAACACAAATCAAACAAAACTAAATAAAAGACACAAATAAAACAACTAGAGCATCAAATCTTTGAAAACTAAATCTCTCCCCCCAAACTTAAATGAAACATTATCCTCAATGTTACATGAGAAACAAATTAAAATAAGGGATAAGAAAAACTTCTCTGTGAGATGGGACAGTGAGTCGTCGCTTAGTCATCTCATTCGTTTTCTACCATATAGTCTCCTCCTGCTCCATCTTCCTCTTGTTCTCCTCCTGCGCCTTCTTCCTCTTCCACTTATTAAGGGGGTTGTCATGGGAAGTTTGGGCTCAAGAGGTGGGTTCGGCAAACTATCACTCTCAGAAAGTTGCTTGAGAGGTTGGTAGGGTTGACACCACGGTAATATTGGAACATTTATTCCAAGGTGTTAAAACTAAAGGCTTTACATGGCAACCTATTATGTTGATCCCCCATTTCGCAAATAACCAAGTGCTTAAGATCAACGTCAATGTCTAAAGAGGAGCCCCATGGTAATCTGGCATATCTCTTGGACTTGTTGCGTACTCCATAGCATCTTTCTTTAGGTTCAACAAATAGTACCCTTATCTTAGAGCAATTGACCCCAAGATGATTTCTACACAGCCCCTTGTGTTTTTCCTTTAGAATCCATTAAGCTTCATCCTTGTCTAAACAACACAAGAGTAAAGAGGAAATGCCTCGATGGTAGAGAACCCTATCATGCATAAGATGATGTCCTGACTTGTAATGCATCCTCTTCACCTTATTTGGGTTAATTAGCAATTCCCCACTTACCAAATACTTGATAATGGGGTTCATCTAGTTATCTTCATGCTATATTAGTATTTCATCTTCCTTTTTTTCTTGATAAATTGTTTGGAGTCCTAACATTTCGACCAAGATGACCATTAGTAGCTCCGAGTCCCTCGATATTACTACCCGAGCCAAAGTGTCAGCATTGCTATCCTCATCGGGTAGGGCTTGTTGGATTTCATAAGCTTGGAACTTTAAGAGTTGTTCATTTACTTTGTTCAAATAGGCCATCATCTTTTCTTCTTTGACCTTATATTTGTCCTTGATCTGTTTTATTACCAACTATGAAGCTCTATAGATGACCGATAGGTTGCCTTCATGTGGTGGGTGCGAAAAAGCCTTGCAAGGATTGTCTTGTACTCAGCCTCATTAGTTGACATTCTGAACTTGAATCTAATGGTCGTTGTGGTCTTATGATTCTCTAGGCTGATTAAAAGCAACCATGCCCTAAATTTAGTATTGTTGGATGAGTCATCAATATGCAATCTCCACTTGGGCCTCTCTTTTTCAACCTCTATTTTAACTTCATCTGGCCTCGTTGTGAACTCGGTCACAAAATCTGTCAAGGACTGACTTTTAATAATAGTACGAGGTTTGTACTCTACAAACGGGTTAAAATTAAAGGACCACTTTAAGAGGCAATCCAAAGCCTCTAGCTTGAGAAAAACTTGCCTCAATAGGTAATTAATTAGCATTATAATTTTGTGCTCCAAAAACCATTTCTTTAGCTTTCATGTGAACATGATTAATGCCAAGGCTAGCTTCTTCATTGCCGGATATCTTGTCTCGGCATTTAGAAGATGCTTACTTGCATAGTATATAGGAAGTTAGGTCATCTTTTCTTCTCAGATCAAAGCCAATCTCAAGGCGTGTTTAGGGATAGTGAGATAAATTGACAGGGTCTCCCTTATTAGAGCTATCAAAAGTAGTGGTGGTTGCCCTAAGTATTCTTTGAGATGTTGAAATGCTTGTCACACTTTACTGTCTACTAGAACGGCTTTCTTCCTTTCATAAATCAAAAAAGGGACACACTTCTTTGTCGCCTTTGAAATTAACTTTTTTAATACGGCGACTGAGCCTATGAGTTTCTATACCTCTTTTGGCTTCTTGGGGGCTTCCATGTCAAGAAAGCTTGTATGTTTGATGGGTTAGCCTCAATTCCTCTTCAGCTAATCATAAACCCTAGAAACTTTCTAGTGGTGACCCCAAAAGGGCCTTCAAATGGTTAAGCTTTATCTTTTTCCTTCTTAGGATTTAAAACATCTCGTCGAGATGGGCAATGTGTTGGCTTGCCTTTGTGCGCTTAACAAACATATCATCGATATAAACTTCTATTGTTTTTCCAATCAGCCTGGCAAACTTTTTGTTCACCAGGCATTGATATGTTGCTTTTCTATTCTTTAGACCAAAGGACACAACTTTGCAGCATAAAATACCCTTATTGGTGATGAAATATGTGTGTTCCTTATCTCGTTGATGTATTGGGATCTAGTTATAGCCTAAATAGGTATCCATAAAACTCAATAACTAATGCCTTGCCATTACATCTACCGATAAGTGATCCTTTGGGTAAGCCTTATTTAAGTCACTGAAGTAGACACATGTCCTCTATTTTCTATTTGGCTTGCAGCTAAGCACATGATTTGAAATTCAATCAGGATAATAAGACTCCACGAGGAACTCATTCTTGATCAACTTGTTAACTTCTTTTCTTAATGCCTTGTACCTCTTCGGGTTCATAGGTCGATGCTTTTATCTCTTAGGAGGATACTCTGAGTCGGCATTAAGCTTTTGGCTTGTGACTTTTGGATCTATTCCTTCCATATCATCATGGGTTTAAGCAAAGATGTCTAGATTATCCTTTAAAAATGTATAAAACTCATCTCTAAGCCTTGAAGATAACCCAAACCCAATCTTAAGAACCTTCGTGGGTTTTCTATCATCTCTTTTGATCTCAACCAACTACTCTGTGGGCTCTATTCTATTAGTTTCTTCTCAAAGCCTTAGGTCAATATCATCATCTAGAGGCCCCAAATTTGTAACACCCGCCTATTTTATGTAACGAACCACGTTAAGTTAGTAACGTTATTAAGGAATGTTATTAATAAATAACGTTATATGATATGATATGTGATGTGCATGTTACTAACTTTTTATGTCAAATTTTGTGACAGGTGACGACCGCATGGGATCATTCTGCTCTAGTGTTCATATGAAATTTTAAATATATGATTATTTATGATGCAATGATGTATGAATGTTTTATGTTATGGCATTTAATGATAGATCGGCAGGCCGAACTTTTAAGATCGACAAGTCGAACTTCTTGCTCGAGATCGGCAGGCCGAAGAAACCCACCGGCAGGCCAAACTTGCTGGAACCGGTAGGCCGAAGAGGGAAAATCGGCAGGCCGAACATGGCTGACAAGCAGTCAGTAGAAATTTCTCCAAAATTATGGCTGAGTTAATTACATTAATTGGATGATTTAATGTGATTAATTGGCATAATAATGGAATTTTTTTATCAGTTAAGGAAATTAAAGGGTTTGACTTCGCATTAATTTGTATAATTATAAATGGTTTCCCATTTAAATAGGGCCAAAACATGGTAAGTAATGAGTGGGAGTTTTGACTTTCCTTCTTTCTTTTCTCTCCTCCACGCAAATTGCCCCTAACAACCAGAAATTCTGACTTAATGGAGGGACATAATAAAGGGCAATGAATTTTATTATGATTGTTACGTTAAAAAAATTCTAACGTTCTTCTCCTCAGAATATTTCTCTCTCTCTCTCTTTGTTCTGAGACATTTTTTGATTTCCCTATCTTCCTCTTCTCTTCTTCACGAAATTTCCCTCTCTCTTTCCCACGAAAATTTTCTGAGCATATTGAAAGAAAAGTCTTATTTCGTTGGTTGAATTCAAGAATTTTGAGAAGAAACTTCAATGTATGAATTTAGTTTTCTGGTATTTTTGAAAAGAAATTCTTCTCCTCGTTTCGTCTACAATATCCTCTCTAGGAATTATATTTTTGTTATGAGTTTTTATTATGATGTTCATGTGATGTTTCTTCACGTTTCATGTTATATGAATGTTTTATGAAAAATGGATATTTCTGTCTTCTACCCTTCACAGTAATGTTACTATTTAATTTTGATGAATAAAAATGTAATGTTCATTCAAGGGGTAAATATGATGTTCTCATGAAAAGTTGTTAAAATATGCATATGTAAGAGTATGTAAGATGAATGTATTTTATGATTATGAAATGTTTTGATAATGTTGTTTTTGGGATTTTTATTTTATTAAACGTTTTATGTATTTACATGATTTTATGATAATAAAATAATTTTATGCATGATAATATGATGATTGTATGGAGTTTAAATTAAATATATGTGTTTTAAATTATTAGAAAATGTTTTTTAAAAAGATTTTCATGTTTACAATGTATGAAATGTTTTGACTTTTAAAGAAGCATGTTATGAATAGCGTTTACATGTTTTGATGATAATTTTATGATGATGATTATGGGATATGTCTGAAATGTGATGAATTTATACATGAGTGTATGTATATGTGAATATTATATAAATGAATGTTATGTGTATGGATATTTCATGATAAGTATTGATTTTTATTGCATCTTTAAATGGATAAATGGCACGAACACTCAAGGAAGCAAGCACATCGAGACTGCAGCGTCGTCACTAAGTGCATTTTTAAAGTTAAGTAAGCTATCGTTAAGGTAACTACATTCTCACCTGCAACATGACACTTTTTTAAGGTTTGATGATATGTTTACAAGGATATTTATGATGATTTTCCTTAAAGGATTTCTTATGAAAGATTTTCATGATTTCAAGCTATGCATGATGTTTATGGCATGTTTTAAAGTATGAAAAGTATGTATATATGTATCACCTGATAAGTGTTGCACACCCAATGTTATGAAATGTTCTGTTATGATGTCATGTTTGGTTTGGGATTAGCTACCCTTCTCTTCTCATGATGGCATGCCTATGATGATGTTTATGGTGCAACACTTGGGCCCTTGAGATAAAAATGGAATAAGTTTTAAAATGGTCAATGTAATGAAAGATATGTTTCTATAAATTGTACTTAAAGCACTTTATGTTATGATGATGATGATGATGATGATGATGATGATGATGTTTATGAAATGTTTTAAATTGTGAGAATATATGTACTTACTAAGCATTAGCTTAATAATGTTTTATGTCATGTTGCAGATAAGGGTAAGAAAATCATGGACTAGGAGGAGGACATGGGAAGGCGTGTGAGCATATGCACGATGAATTGTAACCGAAAGCATGCCAAGAAGAACGATTTTATGATTTAATCAAGTTATATATTTTTGAACATATTTTTATGTTAAGTTTTTAAGAATACTTATATTATGGTTTTATAAGTTATTTTATCATTTTTTTATGAATTATGAACTTCTGCTATATTTTACGTAAAGTTGGTATGTTTTAAATTAAGTTTTCCAAAGGAATTTGGTCTCGGACGGCCTGTCGAACTCTGTGGCCGGCCTGCCGAAGACCAGAAGTTCGGCCTGCCGATCGAATTTTTCGGCCTGCCAAACATGGATGAATTTTTGGACCGAATTGCAAAGCCTCTGTCGGCCTGCCGGTTGAGCGAACTTCGGCCTGCCGATGATGTTCGGCCTGCTGAACTGTGGGAATAAATGGATTTCAAATAATGTGATGATCAAAGAGATTTAATGTGATATTTTATAAGTCCTGATTTTTACAACTTGATAAACCTATATTAATAAATAAGTTCATGATTGATTTAAGTATAATTGAATAAATTATGTTATGGAATTAAGTAAAACAATGTTATTCTAAACAATGATAAGTTTAAAAAAAAAAAAATTGGTCGTATGAATGGATCCTGGTAATGTATGATTAAGTACTTTTAAAATCAATAGTACCGATTACGTTTGATATTATTTATATGTTTAAAGTTTAAGCAAGTACGAACGTATGTATGTAACGACATCTGTGACGTCCGAATTAAGGGGCGTTTCAAAATTGACCTATGTAGGTCTCCATTCTTCTTAGGTCTGCAGAGGTATAGACCACATTTGAGTGGATAAACCTTGATTGATATTGGTCACTTCATTTCTTTGACTTTATTTTACGTTAGAAACTTCACTTCTGGTGGTAGGTGGATGTAATGGCTGTTATGACCTTAAGGGTTAGCCTTATAATTACTGCATTGAACTGCTCGCCTTCCTTAACCACAAGAAAATTGGAGACCACAATGGTCATCCTAAGCCTTTCCCCAACTGTAATTGGACAGTTGATCAGCCCTTTAAGGATGATAAAGATGCTATCTCTGGTGAAACCATAAAGAGCCTTAGAGTTTAGAGCTATTTGGTCTTAGGAAATTCCTATTTTCTTCAAATAGTTTAGATAAATGATATCGACTGAGCTCCTATTGTCAACCAAGATCTTACACATGGTATGGTTACCAATCATATCCTTAACCACTAAAGCATTGTTTTAGGGTAAGTGAACACCCCTTTTTCATCTTCTTAGAGAAAGTAATCTTCGTTCCTTCAAACTTCGATGCCTTGGGTGGTCTACTTGTCGAGAGGTTCAAGAACTCATATCGATAATTTTCTTTCTCCTCGTGGGTGTAATTCTTCTACAACCTTCTAGAGTTTCCATCGTGGTAAGGTCCCCCATAGATGGATCTTGATCGAAAGTCATTATCACAATGCCGATCGTCATATCTTCTTTCATCTTTTCTGTCACTGTCATTTCTAATGTTGTTGTGGTTACCCACCCTGGTGGTAGGTAGATGTAATGGCATTTATGGCCGTAAGGGTTGGTCTTATAATTATTGCATTGAACTGCTCGCTTCCCTTAACTAATAGAAAAGTCCTAGGTCTTTCCCAAATTGTAATTAGCAACTTGATCATCCTTTTAGGGACGATGCTATTTGCAGTGAAACTTTAAAAAGGCTTGGAGTTTTGAATTATCTAGTTTTGGGAAATTCCTATTTTCTTCAAACAGTTGAAATAAATGATGTCGACCAAGCTCCCATTGTCAACCAAGATCTTACACATGATGTGGCTACCAATAAAAGCCTTAACCACTAAAGCACCGTTCTAGGATAAGTGAACCCAGTTTGCATCTTTTTTAGAAAAAGTGATCTCTGTTCCTTCAAACCTCAGCACCTTAGGTGGCCTACTTGTCAAGAGGTTTAAGAACTTCTATTGATTCTATCATTGTCACTTCTCATGTTATTATGGTTATTAGCCCCATCCTCTTGCAGCCAACATTCATGAATTAGACTTTTAGTCTCATCCTTATGGTTTGCATGTGACTGTTTGTATTTCAACGGTTTCGATTTGAAACCAATTTAATTGCTATAACAGTTTTACATAAATAGGTCTCATATTTATGTTTTCATTAAACCATAATAAATCTTGGTAACTGAATTCTTGAACCTGTATAAAAAATCCTTGATGGAAGGATTTCACGGATATAGAAAGCAGAAAAGAAAAACAAAGGTTCATGTGTTGAGCCTTTCATTGCTTTGGTCCCTATCACCTTTCACTCTTTTTAGTTTATACACCATCATCAGAGTGTTTGAGTGTTAGAAGACTTAAACTACATTCACAGAATTTTGGTGTCTTCATCTGCACGTATAGTAATGGCAGGAGGTATGTCATTTCACGCTTCTATTTGTGATTTTGATATGCATATCATTTTTGGCATGTTAGAATCGAATTTTATAGCTCACATTTGGTATCCGAGCGGGTTTGTATCTCTACCTTGCGTGTTTTGGATGACTGCAATTTATACTGTGTAACACTCACTGGTTGAAATTTTTTTGATTTTTGGGTTTTTGATTTTAATGTTTTTAATTAAAACTGAGATTAGAAATCATTTAGACACTCGATTTCTAAGAATTTTGCAATTTGAAACGTCAAAATCCATGTCCGGTGGGCTTAGAAACTGTCGGGTTTTGTTCTGGGTCTGAAACGGGTCAAAACCGGGTCATGATGACCCAGCTAGAGGTTGAAGATGAATTTTTCGAGTGACCAAACGACATGTCGTTTTGACATTAGCCCTGCTGAAAAACGATGTCGTTTTTGCTAAGCTGAGAATTGCTCAGCATCAAGGAAAATGACATGTCGTTTTGGGTAAGCAAGAAAACGACATATCGTTTAATAAAGGGGGGCCTTGTTTCTAGAAAAGAAAAATGACATGTCGTTTTGGGTCTCAATCCCAAAATGACAAGTCGTTTCTTTGGGTTAAAAAAACCCAAAAATAAATAAAAAAAAATTTGATTTTTCCTAGATTTCATAAAGTGATATTTTTAAGGAAAATTTTATAAAATTTTCAGATTTTATAATTTTATGAGATTTTCATAATATCCACAATTTTGATATTTTTATGAAATTTTCATATTATGGAATAAATTATGAAAAATTCATAATTTTGGTATTTGTTATGAATATTATACAGTTTTGGTGTAGATATAATTTTATAATTTGTGTGCATATAACGTTCATTATGTATAATTTGTGATTTAAAATTATGCATGCAATATTAAATTAAATAATTTAGTACATTTAAATTTTGTGCAATAATGTGCTAAAATTATGCTTTTGAATGTATAATTTTAATCTATGCATAATAAATATTGGTACATAAATTATGGGTTTTTTGTTCATATTTATTTATTGCTTTAAGTAAATGCAATTTATTTATGAGCAAAAATTTTAGAATAAATGTCTAGTGATATATATAATTTTTGAATAATTAAAAGAGTAGCCACAACATCTTTAATTATGCAAAATTATGTTTAAATCACATATGGTAAAAGGGCATTAAATTGTGATTAATCATATGTAATATAATAAATTTTATCCCACAGGAATTTTTATTATATTTAATATGATTAGTTATGATGATGTATCAAATTGTCTTTCTTAATTTACCCACTGGAATTAAGATAAGGGAATATAATTTGATAGTGTCATCATAAAGATATATGAGTCTGTTTGAATTAAAAATTTAGCCCACAAGCAATTTTTATGTCATTTGATTCATATTTTAATGCATGATTTACATTGATAAACATGTCATAAAGTATTGTAGCCTCAATTTAGTAACATAAGCATGTATATTTTATTATGCAGCTTTACAAACTGTGAATTACTCTAATTTTCAATGTGACATTCTTGAACTTAAGGGTGATAACTATAAGGTGTGGAAGGAGAGAATTCTCCTTCATTTAGGCGTAATGGACATTGACTTTGCTATCCGCAAGGATAAACCACCTGCCATTATGGAGACCAGCCAACCGGATGATGTTGACCGTTATGAAAAATGGGAGCGATCTAATTGCCTCTACGTAATGTTCATAAAGACCAAGATCTCGGCTGGCATACGTGGTTCATTGGAGCAATATGACAATGTGCAAGCTTTGATGAAGGCAATTGATGAGCAGTTTGCTACTTCAGACAAAGTTTGGCAAGCACCTTAATAATGAAGTTTTCATCCATGAAGCTTACCAGAATTCATGGTGTGCGTGAGCACATCATGCAAATGAGGGATATAGTGGCTTAGCTAAAGACTCTTGAGGTTGAGATGTCTGAAACCTTCCTTGTGCACTACATCCTTAACACTCTCCCACAACAATATGGACCTTTCAAAATATCCTACAACGCACATAAGGATAAGTGGTCCATCAATGAATTGATGACCATGTGTGTTCAGGAAGAAGGAAGGCTTGTTATGGAAGAGGGAGAGAGTGTGCATCTGGCAACTCAAACGAAGAATAAGGGGCAAGCCAAAAATAAGCGAAAAAGCAAACTGCCTGCACAAGCTGATATCAAGAAGGAATCTAGGTGCTTCTTTTGCAAAAAGAAGGGGCACATAAAGAAGGATTGTCCTAAATATCAGAAATGACTTAATAAAAAAGGTACTCAATTCTCACTTGTTTGTTATGAATCTAATATGGTTAATGTTGAGCATAACACATGGTGGATTGATTCTGGTCCTACAATCCATGTCACTAATTCCTTGCAGGGGTTGCAAAACCTAAGGAAGCCAGTGGGAAGTGAGCAGTGCATCTATTCAGGCAACAAGATGCGCTCACATGTAGAAGCAGTCAGAACATGCTAGATTAGTTTTAAGTAGTGGTTTTGCTTTTAGAATTGAAAAAGACATTTTATATTCTTAGTTTTTCTAGGAATTTAATTTCTATTTTAAGGCTTGTACCGTTGGGTTTTTCCTTTAACTGTTCAGACACTATATTTAGTTTGTTTTATAGATATGAACTTATTGGAAATGGTACAGTTGTCGAATGGCCTTTTCAAAATTAATTTACAAGATAAAGCTTCTTATACTTCTATTCATGTTCTTGATAATGCTGGCATTAAGAGATGTATTTTGAATGAAGATTCCTCTATGTTATGGCACTGGAGGTTGGGTCGTATCTCTATTGAGAGAATAAAGAGATTAATGAATGATGGGGTACTTAGTACTCTAGATTTTACTAACTTTGATACTTGTGTGGACTGCATAAAGGGAAAGCATACCAATATGTCAAAGAAAAGTGCCAAGAGGAGTTTAGACATATTAGAGATCATACATACAGATATTTGTAGTCCAGACATAGACGTGTATGGTCAAAAGTATTTTATTACTTTTATTGATAATTACTCACGATATATGTATCTCTACTTGCTTCATAACAAAAATGAAGCTATAGATGCCTTTAAGGTGTTTAAGCCAGAAGTAGAGAAACAATGTGATAAGCAAATAAAGATAGTGAGATCTGATAGAGGTGGTGAATGCTATGGTAGATACATCGAAGATGGACAAACGCCTGGTCCATTTGCGAAGTTTCTTCAAGAACATGGGATAGTTGCCTAGTACACTAAGCCTGGTTCTCCTGATCAAAATGGTGTGACGGAAAAAAAAAACCGAACATTGTTGGATATGGTGCGAAGTATGCTTAGTAGCTCCAAGCTCCCTAAGTCTTTGTGGACTGAAGTTCTAAGGACCGCTGCGTATATATTAAACCGAGTTCCAACCAAGGCTATCTCAAAGACACCATTCGAGTTATGGAAAGGTTGGAAACCAAGTTTGCGATATGTACGCATTTGGGGATACCCGTCTGAAGTGAGAGTCTATAATCCATAAGAAAAAAAGCTAGACTCAAGGACCATAAGTGGGTATTTTGTTGGTTATGCTGAACGGTCTAAGGGATACAAATTTTATTGTCCATTATATACTACTAGGTTTGTGGAATCAAGGAATGCGAAATTTCTTGAGAATGACTTGATCAGTGGGAGTGATTGAACCTAGAACATTGTTCTAGAGAAAGATCATACAGATGCTCAAGCTTCCACTTCATATGATAGAGTGATTGTTATACGCAACACGCTTATAGTTCAAATGCGTGTTGAACAATAGCCAGTCATTCAAGTTCTGTAGACTGCTGATAAAGAAGCAGTAGATTCCAGCTGAACAATAGATACAAGAATCTGTTAAACAGCCAGTTGATCAACATGCTCCATAAGAGAATGTTGAACCAACATTAAGGATATCTACTAGAGTAAGACGATCAGCCATTCCTAATCATTATATTGTGTATCTACAGGAGTCTGACTACAACATAGGAGCCAAAAATGATTCAGAACGTTTTCACAAGCCATGAGTTGTAAGGAATCTAACTTGTGGTATGATGCCATGAAAGATGAGATGAACTCTATGTTATCTAATGGAGTCTGGAATCTTGTCAAGTTGCCTGATGGTGTAAAAGTCATTGGATGCAAATGGGTCTTCAAGACAAAGAAAGACTCATTAGGCAATATTGAAAGATATAAAGCAAGACTCGTAGCTAAAGGATTCACTCAAAGGGAGGGTATAGATTACACTAAGACTTTTTCTCTTGTATCCAAAAAGGACTCCCTTCGTGTGATTATGGCATTAGTGGCTCATTTTGATTTTGAGTTACATCAGATGGATGTGAAAATTGCATTCTTTAATGGTGATCTAGAGGAAGAGGCTTACATGAAACAACCTAAAAGATTCTCCTCTAGTGATGATGAGCAATTGGTCTGCAAACTCAAGAAATCCATATATGGTTTGAAACATGCTTCCCGTCAATGGTATTTGAAATTCCACGATGTCATCACTTCATTTGGTTTTGAAGAGAACATCATGGATCAATGTATATACCAGAAGGTCAGTGGGAGCAAGATTTGTTTCCTTGTTTTATATGTGGATGATATCCTTCTTGCTACCAATGATAAGGGGTTTCTATATGAGGTGAAACAATTCCTTTCTAAGAACTTCGATATGAAGGATATGGGTGAGGCATCTTACGTCATTGGCATTAAGATTCATAGGGATAGATCTCGATGCATTTTGGGACTATCGCAGGAAACTATATCAATAAAGTCTTAGACAGATTTCAGATGAAAAATTGTTCACCAAGTGTAGCACCCATTGTGAAAGGTGATAAGTTCAATCTGAACCAATGCCCAAGGAATGATTTCAAGAAAAATCAAATGAGCAACATTCCTTATGCTTCAGCTGTTGGAAGCCTTATGTATGCTCAGGTCTACACAAGACCTGCATTGCATTTGCTGTGGGAATATTAGGCAGATATTAGAGTAACCCAGGCATTGACCATTGGAGGGCTGCAAAGAAGGTGATGAGGTACCTTCAAGGCACAAATGACTACATGCTTATGTATCGGTGAACTGACAATCTAGAGGTGATTGACTACTCCGATTCAGACTTTGTTGGCTGTGTTGATTCGAGAAAATCAACTTCTGGTTATATTTTCATGCTAGCTGGAGGAGCTGTATCTTGGAGAAGTGGAAAGTAAACATTGGTTGCTACTTCCACAATGGAGGCAGAGTTCGTTTCTTGTTTTGAGGCTACTTTGCATGGTGTATGGTTGAAGAGTTTCATGTCAGGCCTTAGAATTGTAGATTCTGTGTCTAGGCCATTAAGAATATATTGTGACAATTTAATTGCTGTCTTTATGGCTAAGAATAGTAAGAGTGACAGTCGAAGTAAACACATCGACATTAAGTACTTAGCTATAAGGGAACGCATTAAGGAAAATAAAGTGGTCATACAACATATAAGCACTGAATTGATGATCGTAGATCCTTTGACAAAAGGAATGCAACCGATGTCATTTAAAGATCATGTAGTTCAAATGGGACTTGGTTCCATAATGTAATTTATTTGTACATACAATTTACAGTCTTAATGAAACTCTTATTCAGTTGTGATGTTTTCTCATATTTGATTTGCGCAAAAAGTTATTGGAGGAAAATTCATATTTAGTAGGATCAAGAATAAACATTGGGTTTATTCATAAAGTTAGGTTACCATATAGGGAATAAGTCTAAGAAACAATACATAGTAATACATGGAAGATAATACTCACAATTTAGAGAAATTATCGCTATGATTCATAGTATTTGTTTCCTAAAAGTTTGGGTTTAATGAATATAAGGTTAAATATGGAGACCAAGTGGGAGAATGTGACTGTTTGTATTTCAACGATTTCGATTTGAAACCAATTTAATTGCTATAACAGTTTTACATAAATGGTCTCATATTTATGTTTTCATTAAATCATAATAAATCTTGGTAACTGAATTCTTGAACCTATACAAAAAATCCTTGATGGAAGGAATTTCACGGATATAGAAAGCAGAAAAGAAAAACAAAGGTTCATGTGTTGAGCCTTTCATTGCTTTGGTCCCTATCACCTCTCACTCTTTTCAGTTTATACACCATTATCAGAGTGTTTGAGTGTTAGAAGACTCAAACTGCATTCACAAAATTTGGTGTCTTCATCTGCACGTATAGCAATGGCATGAGGTATGTCATTTCACGCTTCCGTTTGTGATTTTGATATGCATATCGTTTTTGGCATGTTAGAATCGAATTTTATAGCTCACACTGCACACTCCCTTGTTAGTGCCCCAAGTCTTCATGGAATCTACAATACTTATTCTGGTTTCTTTTTATTTGGATTGGACCTCATAGGGGCCGAACGTTGTAGGTAAGGCTTGTCCATGATCCTTGTGTGAATTTGGTTGATAGCAAGTTTAAGGTCGTGATATTTGTCATGCCTAAGTTGTGATTGAGGCCTACGTTCATCTTGGCTTTGCCACTTGGCATTATATGTGATTATAGCTTTGCTTCCTGATTAGCTTGGTTATCATTTGTAAATCAGCACTTTAGCAGTGGTAATTTGAGCATGGGAGTATACCTGCTGCTGAGCGCTCCAATAAAGGTGACAACTTTAGACACATTCTCCATGGAGGTGACTTCTCTGCTAAACCTCATCAATCGGTTCTTTAGTGAGTCTTTTGGTCCTTGGGTTAGGGAGTTAAGCATTTAATTCACTGATGGCAACTCTTGTACCCCAGCAAAGTGATTTAGAAAAGCCATCTTGAAATTGTCGAAACTCAAAATACTGTTTTACTTCAGCATTCTAAACCATTGCCTCATGAGTCTAAGTCAAAATCGAGATAAAAGCTTCACACATCACTTCCTTAGGCACTCCATAAAGCATCATGTGAGATTGGCAAATCAAGATATGGTTATCTGGATCCATTAGTCCTTCATACAGAGCCATCTGTGGCATCTTGAACTTGTCTGCGGGAGGCACACTCATGATCTTCTAAGTGGAGAGATGCAGGTATGTGATCTCCTCTTCCCTATGGACATCGAGCTTCTACTCAAATCTTTTATTCACCTAACCAAGTGTCCCAAGGTCATTTGGACCTGCTGATTTAATGTTGCTGGGCAAGTTGTTGGTTATTGGCAGGTTGATCGAATGGGGGTAAGTCAAAAGGGTTTTGACACTAGGCATTTGCTCGACGAGCATGAAGATGGTCCTTTAAGTCACCACCTTATTTTTTAAGATGGTGGTTCATGAGGGTGATCTTCCTCTATCACAATTTGATGTCCTTGGCACGCTCAGATTTCCTCTAACGGGAGGATTGTTGCTATTTCGTTCATCATCGGTGATGCCGTTGGTCATAATGTTTCCAGTGTGTATGGTGACCACGACTAAATTCCGTTAAGAATTTCTTTTTGTTGGTTTTTAGATTTGAACTAAGAGGATCTAGCGCCAACTATTGACGGTGCAAAACCCCCAACAAAACACTTTGAAAAATAACTCTCACCATGGTGTAAAACTTTCTTGAGTTATGCGTAAATAAATTCTCTAAATAATAAAGGAGATAAAAAATTATAGGCATTTACTCTTTTGAAAGCTACGTCCATTTTAAGAGAGATGGAAAAATTTCATTATCACACGCTTGAATATTCAATATGAAACTTGGGGCAAATTTAACAAATTTATCGGTTTAAGCTCTTATTTATAGCCCTTTACATTTAATTTGAATAGATGAAATTAGTTAACAAAATCAAGGAATTATCTCTTTCACAATTAAAGCGGGATTATTGCCCCTTATTTGAATTCAAACGCAACCATTCAAGGTTTCTGGTTACTTCATAGCCTAAACTCCATGACTCCCGATTAAATCTCATTCTTAGGAGGAAGTACACAAAGCCTCGTCCATTATGTAGCCTCGACTTCACACTTGAGCATTTTATTGACAAACTCTAAGTGGCTTCTGGGCCAGGCCCAATGGGTTGCTAGGCTACTCAAAACATCCTTTGAATTAAACGAGCACTCCTATTTATTTATAAAGGAGTTAAGACCCCCCACAACTTGCAAAATAACGAATCTCAAACTTAAAAGTACATTATATGCTAAAATTGAGACTATTATTTGTGAGAGAAGGATTTTTGAATCAAATTAACCAAATATGTTCTATTCACAAAAACAAAAAAAGACCAAATATGTTTGTTCATGAACATATGTTAAAAGTTTCAACACGTGCCAACACATGATATTCTTATGACAAATCATATTTGTTTTATCTATCTATTTATTGGGTCTTTTATGGTGTGGATTCCACTAAGAAGACTCTGTTTTTTGACCGTTGAATCTAGTCAATTTATTTTTTTACAAATTTGATTGTTGAAAAATAGATACTTATTGGTGCCCTATTTATTTAGTTATTTAGCTTTGTTTAAGATAAAAGAAAAACATATGTATGCATTCTTGAAACATTATTAACTTATTTGAGGAGAGGATTTAAAGAGCCCTTCTTATTCAAGTATTGTAGAAAGCCTTTCTTGTAACAAGTTGTTTTTTACTTATTTACTCAAAAAGTTACTTTTTGACATGATTAGATAAATTCATGAAAAGCATTTTTTAGCTTTGTAAACACTAGAAACCAACCATAGATGCTTATGAAAAGCTTTTCATTTCCAATCTTGACTTTTTTTTATTTAACAATATCAAATTTAGAATTCCATATATATCCTTGAATTACACTACTATTTATACCAATAAGACTTTTTGACTTATTTAATCAAATATGTTTAAAAACTCGTTTCAAATTTAAAAGCTCTTTTCTATATATCATCCAAACAATGATTAAAATGGCGTTTGGTACATAGGTTCAAGTTAGTTCAAACCATGCAAGTGATTCAAAATGACGTTTAGTCGAGTAATAACTGAAGTCAGTTCAAACTATAGAGGCGCTTTTAAGACGGCCTAAACTCCTAAATTTTAAACTTTGCCCCTTTTGAGTTCACATAGTTTGAACTATTTTCTACCGTAAAACCATTCATATCTTCATTTTCCTTTCATAAACCATATCTTTTCAAACATTAGTTCTCGTTTTAAATCTTTATGTTCTAAACGCCAGTTCAAAACCACAGTTTAAACTAAATAGTTCTAAACCACATCATTATGAACTTGTGTACCAAACAAACCATAAAAAGTCTTGACTTGCGTATTTACGTTTACTACTAAAAAATAAAGGCAGAAGCTATCTCAAACAGGCTCTTAATTATGATCACGGGTTAGACCAGCATAATCCGCAGGCCCATATGGCTGAAATAATTCAGCTACAATACCCTTCTTTCTTTTGTGTTTGAGACCCATATCTTTGCACAACTGATCATTGTACCAGATATTAATAGCAGCAACGCATGAATTCCAGAAGTACTTCCCACCATAGATTTTCATGTTGTCTTCCCACATCTTCACATCTTTTACCATATTTCTTATGCTTGGCAATTGAAGATTTCCTCTGAGGAAATGTGTTAGCCATTGAGATCTTAGTTCAGAGGCCAACAAATTGGAGAAACCCTCCCCATATCCGATGATTGCTAGTTGCGGGATTCGAGGATGAATTACCTGCCTACGATGGTCAAGAAGGTGAACATTAATATGCCTGCAAATTATGTTGTGTTTATTTATAATACATTGTTATGGAAATCTATGACATGAAAATTATTTAAAGGTTTAAAACGATAAACTTTTAGATCTTTTTGAACTTTAATATATTGTCTTTTAAATTACTTTTAAATATTAATATATTTCAGAAACTATTTAAGGAATTATTTTCATATTTTTCCTATTTCTGTCCACAAAATGAGCTACGTATGAAATTGTAATAAGATTTTCAAACACAAATAATACCTTTATAATTTCTAAACCCATAATTAGAAAAAATTATTAAACTTAAAAAACCATACTTTTGGCAGTTAGATAGTTAACAACAAAAACACTCGAGGTCAAGATATTATAAATTTTGCCAAAATTTTTACAACATGACCATAACATTTTTGTGACATGTAATTTTATTCAAGAATTTTAATATTTTCATAAATATTACTATACAAACTGATATGCCACTTATTATGGCGAGTCACCACAACATAAAAGTTGCGTCAAAGAACGACAATATAAAATAACAATTAGTATATAGACTCAACAAATATTTGTTAGTTGGCCAATTCTCCCTTGTAAAAGCTTAAAGCCATAAGGAGGCAGGCAACAATAGTTTTATATCTTAACAGTCTTTTATATGTGTGTTGAACAGTGGGTAATCATGTCCATAAATATTAATTAAAATGTTCAACATATGAATATATATAAATAACTTGTCGCAATTTAAAAGGAATATAGGGTGATTATAGAGGTTTCAACTTAGAACCTCCTACTTTAATACTATAAAAAATAATCAATTAGTTTCAAAAAATTTAAAGGGAAAATTTGGAGATAACCCAATTAGAGTTTTTCTATTTTAAAAGATGTAGAGCTTTGATCCTTACCGATATAGACAAATGGGCGAGGTTGGTGGGCCCACAAAGTGTTTTTGAAAGATGTGAGACTTGAACATATCTTTTAGCTTTTTCTCACCATTGAACCCCGTGGCTAGGATCACCACATCTGTCTGTAATGGCTGAGTTTCTCCGTCAATGATGAGTCCTTCTTTGCAGAAGCCGAAGCTTTGGGATTTCTTCAAGATAATGCTTCCTTGGTCTACCATTTCATAAAATTTTTCAGGCAGCATAGCTATCTGGCACGAGGAAACGTCTTGAAGAAAACTATTGTTGGGTATCATGCCATACTTTTTCAATGGAAATTTCCATCTTAAATAACTCTCAGCAAATTTCGAAAATGCCCATCTCTGAGAAATTTACTATAATTATTAATCAAATAAAGATCAAGATAAACTATTGGATTTGCTTGTGATATAATTTTAAAGTTACCAAGGGCGCAAGCAAAGTGGCTAGAATGCTGAGAAGGAATGTTTCACCAGGCTTGTTAACCAACAACTCGGAGAAGCGAGTGAAGTACAGGTAACCTAAGTTGACTCCCCAGAAATGTTGTGTACCAGCTGGTAGCACCCAATGGACGGTCCTTTGAATCATAGTGCAAGGATATTCCACTCCTGTAAATAAATATTATGGATGAGGTACACGGTCACTCTTTCAATGTTTTTTCTTATAATTTTGTATATAAATTTTATGAAAATTATATTTTATTTTTATAAAATTATATTTTACTCCCTTTAAAATTATACTTTGTCTTTACTAAAATCATTTTTGTTCTTTAGTTTGTTAGTTCAGTCACATCTTTACCCTCAATTAATTTTTCTAGCTCTGCCCGTTATGCGATGACATATTAGTTATTGAACTTCCATTTTTTGACAACTTGGTCCATGAAAATAAAGTTGACTCCTTACCTGGTGTCTTTTTTTTTTCCCTTAAAAATAACAAGCAAAAGGAGATAAATATGTTTATAGCATTATTGCAGGCCTGCTTGAAATATGACCTTGAGTCTGGCACAGTTTCTTCTTTAAAAAAAATGTAAAAAAAAAAAAAAAGGAAAAGAACATGCTTTTCACCATTTTTGTCTGCGCATTCTGCTGCAATGTCCATAGCAGATTTCATTGAGCCAATTACTGTGATTCTCTTTCTTCTGACCAGTTCAACAACCATTTCATCGTTCATGTTTGAGTAGTCTATGGAGTGCAAGACCGTACCATTGAACACCTCTGGACCTTGGTTTGGAGGGAACTCTGGAATGTTTGGAACTTCACTAAATTGCCCAATACAAAGGATCACAAAATCAAACTGGTACATCTGACCAATGCCAATAACAGATTATATACATAACATTTTGTTAAATTATGAGAAGATTACTGCTAATTACTGTACTTATAGACAGTAAACTGCATTTAGTACAAACTATACAGGACGTTCATATTTTTAAACAATAAAAATATTATAGTACAATATATATTGTCTTACTTAAATTTTAGTACAAGTTTTAAAGTCTATTTAGAAGTTTTTTTTTTTGAGGGTAGAAAAGAATTTTCTTGAGAAGCCATGTCTTATGGCTTTAATTAAAAGCTTTTCTAAAGGGCCAATTAAAGTACTACTAATAAAATATCCAAATACTTAAAACAGTAATTTTTGGTTCCAGTAAGCTGAAAAAAAGGCTCTTAGGAAGCTCTATTAAACACATTCTAAATATGTAAATTGAAGTCGTATAATCCAAATGACATATACATATATAAATATATACCTCCGTTGAGCTGGTCTTGATATTTTCCACCAAAACGTGCCATTTCCCCTTAGACTCAAATGGTTTTCCTGTTCTACTCCAAAGATCCCAGGCCTCCATTTCCTCATTGGACTCTCCAACATAGTCCAAGCTAATGACTTTGGAATTGAATTTAATGTAAGGAAAGAGAGCGAAGTGTTGAGCATAAGACTTTATATAGTCCAAAACTTGGTCGTGACTTGGGTACTGTACTTGTCTTAATGAGGAAGGCCAAGGGAAATCTGAGAACTCATAACTTTCTTTGGCGATTTGAAGTTTTGTGGACTGTAAAGTGTGATTCCAAACTCCTCCAACGGCTTCTTCAGCTTCGAAGACAACCGGAGAAAACCCGCTCTCTACCGCATATTTACAAGCTAGAAGGCCACTTAACCCTGCCCCAATGATTGCCAGTCGTCGTCTCTCCGCGGTTAACATTTTAGACTTCTCTAAAGATTGCTTGTGGAGCAAGGTTTTGCAAAAGATATCAAGAACTTTGATAGCAATAATTAACTGTGTGTGTCTACTCACATTAAATATATATAAGCAAATGAATGCATAAACAACAGGGAGTCTTATATTCTATTATTGTTTGTTTGGTACTGTTTTAAAACGAATGCGATGGAAACAAAAAATAAAAACATATAGAGAATTTAAGTGGAAACTCAAAACGGAAAAAATCACAGACAGATGAGAAGAAAATCACTAAACTCATGAAGATTACAATGGAGACGTTAAGGAGGCTAAAAATTCGCTAATAATAAAACCTTAACGCAATACATCATATATATTGGTGTAGACAAAACCTTATAGACCTAAAAATATAAACTAAAACGGCCCAAAATCAACGGTCCGTACCGCGGGATGGAGTGGTGGGCTACGAGATTGGACCTTTCGACCCGATTTCTCTACTACCATCACAGATTTCATAAAAAATCTCCCTTTTATTTTTCATCATAACTTGTCACACTATAAGCTTTTTGAGTCGGGCTAAATTAAATTCAAATCATTATACTCTAATAAGTACGTCATTTTGAGTCAGGTAAATATATTTGTGAAAAATTATAAATTTATTCACAGCTCCCTAAATATTACAGAGTCCAAGAAATCTTGATAAGATTCTTTTTCGTCTAGCGCTCTATTTTGGTTTCGTTCGTTCAATCATGCAAATTGTTGTCTGCGAATATTATTCAATTGGATATTACTCTTGGACTATTATCCCCATTAGCGCAATACACGTCAAAAAGAGAGAACTCTTCTAAATGTTTTTTTTCACAACTTTTAAAGTAAAAATTTTAAAAATACTTTTAACATAATTTTTTAAAAAAATTTTATTTTCAAAAGTAATATTATTTTAAAAATACTATCAAATGAGTATCTTTTTATTTTCTTTTTTATTGTTTTTTTTTCTTTCTATATATTTTTTATTATCGAAGGCAAAAATCCACCAACCTCGAGAAACCAAATTTTGAGATAGAGACCTGACTGAAATGTATCAAAATTGCAAAAAGCTCGTTAAAAGTGAATTCAAATGAAAAAAGAAAGAAGGCAAAAATCCACCAACCACGAGAAACCAAAATTTGAGATAGAGACCTGACTGAAATGTATCAAAATTGCAAAAAGCTCGTTAAATGTGAATTCAAATGAGAAAAGAAAGGACACGTGAGATTTATAATAGTTTGATTAGTGATGAATATCAAGACTAAAAGTAAAAAGCAGAATTAAGATTTATTTACTTATATTCCATTAGAGTTTGATATATTTGCCGAAACTAACTACTTTGCTTTTTGTATTAGCTTACTTTTTTTTAATGGAATATTAGCTTACTTTTCTTGTTATCTAGGATTGGCTTTTAACAATATAGAGTTGTTTATATTATTGCAGTGATAAAAATCCTCATGTATTGAATGTGAAAGTTATGTAGACAAATTTCAAGGGTCAACAATAGAGTTCCTCTTACTTCAAGGGTTAAGATTGGAGAAATTATTGCATTCACGACAACAAAACACTTTTGACGACGACAAAAACTAGCAAGTTATACTACATACTTTAAGTGAAGTATATTTATGCTTTATGTATGTAAAGATATATAGTTATATGTTATACTGCAAACTCACCAATAACATAAGTAAAACCAATACATGTCAAGTTAAGAGTTTTATACCAATCTTCAGACATATAGAAAGATTAAAGACCTCTCGACATAGAGGGAGATATTATGTTATGATTATGCATTAAACCTCAGTGTTATTAGGACCTTGCAAATCGTAATTTTTGATAAATCGCAGATAGCTGGTACGACTACTTAGACCTTTATGTATGATAAGCCTTAAGTATAATACATAAGTTAAGGCTCTCATGATTAAATATATGACATATTCATAAGCAAGAGTAATTAGTTCATGCATGTTCTTATGAAATAACTTTTATCATGGTTTGTGAGTAGATATTCCTACATGCTAAGTGAAAGCTCATTTAAGTATGTTCATGTCATAGGTTATAAGAAGCATATTAGCAACACTTAATGAACTAGAGTAAGCAGCAAGGCGTACAAAGGAGATGAGAATGAACGCCACTCACATAAGTTATTTTCGTAGCACGTTTTGTAATATAAAATAAGTTATTTACGTATGTATGTTCAACTAGAAATATGTTAAATATATTTTTAGCAGAGGTTGCTCTTATACAACCTTCGTTAATATGAATCTTCAAGATAAGGATATAGTCATTTTAGTTCAACTAATAAGTGTTAATTGAATTAAGAACTTTTAAAAGAATGATTTTAATTTAAGTAACGTTTAAAAAAGAAATAGTTTTAAGTAATTATTATTATTAAAAAATATAATTATGCAAATTTAAGTAATTATACTAAGTATATGTTTAAATATAAATTTAAGTAGTTTACGTAACAGCCACGTAAGTAAGGTTGTCGATTCCACAATAATTATGTTTAATTGGATTGATTACTAAAATTTAACATTAAGATTATTTGAGCAACTAATTAAATTATAAATAAAAAGGCTAATTAAAGAAAAATAAATAAACTAAACTAACTACTAAATGGAATGGGTCTAGGGCCAATTTTACCCAACCCCTTTACAAATCTTCCCTAATTTATCTAATCTATTGCTAGTTAAGTGATAACCTGGCTGCCTCTAACCTATCTACAAGCCCCTCTTGATAGTCAAGTAGACATATCCTTAATTTTAGAACAAGCTATATTCTTATGATTGTTAATTAGTTAGGATTCATTACGTTCTATGTTCTCTCCAGTGGCTGCACAATTCTAGTAAGTATATTCCTATTCGACTAGGAATTATGTTGTCTAATGCTTGGCCTAACACATAATTCCTTCTTCCAAGTTCATTATGGTTTCCTAATCAACTAAGTACACATATAAAACAATCACTCAACATAATTAGGCAACACAAATGAAATTAAAAAGGAAATAACCAAAGCTCATGATTGGACTACATACATTAAAACCCTAAAACAACAAAATAAACATTTAAGCATTAGTACAACACAAAGATCCATAAAGGGGGAAGAAAATCTCATCACAGTTGTTAGAAGCTCCAAAATGTCTTCTCCAAGCTTCCTCCTTATAGCCTTTAAAATGACTTCTCCTTTGGACTTTCTAGAAATAAAAATCTGAAAACTAAAACTAAAAATAAAATCCTAAATTAGAAATTTATTTCTTTTTTTATTCCTTCTTTTCTTTTTTTCCTTGTCCAGTAATGCCCCTAAAAAGGGGCTCCAATATCAGCTTTAAGAGATCTCTGCTCAAATGAAAGATGTTAAAAATATCAAGTATGATCTAATGCAGTCAAAAGAAGCTGAACAACAAATAGGACATCTGGTGCAGTATTTGGTTAGAAGCCTGTTTGGCAAAGACCAACTTTTCAGTTAGGTGTTACAGTAAAAAGAAAAAGTTTGTCATAGTGTAAAGCTCTCAGTATTTACAGTTCTAACTAATGGTCTTAACCACTATGCTAAACATCCTATAGGTATTGTGTGACAATTTGGCAAAGAGGAAATGACTAGGCTAGTGGGGCTGATAGACATGTATGCCCTAAGGAGTAAAATATATTATGTTTTTGGAGACATTTTATGAATAAAGAATTTACTTATTATTCATATACCAAATGGTTGTCCCTTTATGTTCATATTTATTAAACGTATGATAAGCAAACAAAAGTTTGAAACTGTCGGTTTAAACCTTTAGAATCAGGCATATGATGGACAAATTATGTAGAAGACATGATGTGACACCCGTTATTCTCCTAACGGGTATTGAGGTAATTAAATTAATTTTTAATGTATAAAAAAAAAATTGCTTCATTTAAATTTATTTTATAATATTTATTTTTATCTATTTTTAAGTTTTCTAAAATTCTCCTATATTTATTTAGTATGATTACTAAAAAGCCTTAGAACTTCTAATAAATCTCAAAAATGTCATATTGGCATTATGTGTGTTAAAGTCTTTAGATGAGACATAAGGATATCTTTTCCAACTACTCTTGACCCTCATTTTCTTTATTTCCTCCGTGACATGCTTCAACATGTCTCCTCTATAATTGTTTCTATCACTTCTCTTCAAAGACTTCATCTTTTCTTCCTTTCTCTTCCACGGTTCCCACACTCTTCTTCTCATTTCTTTGCTAAAGCAAAATACTTAGAGAACTTCTTCAAGGCAGCCATAAAAATCAGCTACCATCACCTCCATTTGAGTAAGAATTTCAGTCATACCGAAGTAAAGGAACCTGTTTTGAAGCCATTTCAAGCTTCCAACTAACCATAATCTGAGGTTAGAATCTTATGAACAAATTTAGTCTTTCATTTATAAATTTTCTTTTATACTAAAGGATTATTCAAATTTACGTTCTTAAACCTAAGTATATGTTTGTTGCTATTTTGGAGCATATGTATGAAGTCTAAGTGTATATGCCCTAGACAGAAAATTTATATTGTTAAACTTTGTAATACCTCTATGGGCAGTGGTTATTTCTTGAAATTCTAAGATTAAATTAAAATAAATTTTATGAATGTAGTTGTATGTTGTGCTTTAGTTTTAATTGTCCTTATGCACGCCTTAGGATCAAGGGAGTATGGAGCTAACGTTAATTGATTCCAGGATTAAGAGACTGTTGATAAGCTTAAAAGGTAGGGATTCTATTACTCATCTTTTGTGAGGTTTTTATAGAATTAAAATTGATTGTTTTGCTGCAATATATATATATCTATGTTGAACTGATATTATATGTGTATCACATATGAAACTATGACATGGACTCGTCTTGTATTGTACGGCGAGGAACATAATGAATTGACACATGTTATAAATTGAGAAGCATGGTTAGGAAAACTAACTCTATTGATAATGATTCAATATAGAGAAATTGTGAGACATGAAGAGGGCGACGGTTACGTCCTTGGGCATGAATACCCTAAAAGGTAAAATAGGGGGAAGGCGATGACGCTTCCTTGGGTTGAAAGTCCCAGAACACACTGTACAGGAATCGATTTGGTGAGGACTCGGGGCTTGATGTCCCCTCACCGGAACACCCTTGGAATGTTTATAGGGTGATCAAGTGCGCCCATTTGGGTTTCGATGAGTTGAGTGATACTCAATTTAACATGGATACCTAGGAACAATGATGATTGGTAATATTTGTATAAATGTGTAATTATGACACTTGGTAATGATTAACTACGGTATCCATAAGATGTGATCATAATAAACCTCATAATCTGGAATATGATGTAACCTACTAACCATGCAGGTTTTAATGTGGTAATGATAAAAACCTAAATGTGAGTAATGGCTTTCTCTACTGAGCATAGTGTTGCTCATACCCTTATGTTTATATCTTTTCAGGACTCACTAAGTGTGAGGTGGCTACGAGAAATATAGTTAAGGAAGTGATGTAGCTATATTACATTGGGACTGCTTCAATCGTTGAGAATGTTCTTCATGATAATGTAAGCATCAATTGTTACTTTCTGTGACTGTATTACAATGTGTTGAGGGTTAAAATGATGATGACAACAGTTTATATTATTAAATTTAAGGTGCTACATTAAAACTGTGGTTTATTTGTCGTTTATATTTTTATTTTTGAGTTGAGAGTTTTCATTTAAGTCCCGGGCAAATTTTATTTTTAAGGTTTTACTTTTATTATTTATTTTTATTTTATCTCATTAAAAACTATTAACCCCCATATAGGGGCGTTACAGAATTTTTGGTATCAGAGCCTAGGTTCGGTTAACCTAGGGAGTGTAGCACCACTTTAAAAAATATATTTTTGAGATGGTTTTGAAGCTGAATTTTCATTGTCATCATCAAAATGAACCTTCACATTGATTTATACAGTCTAGAAGGATGTAACATGGAAAGGCCATAGAATGAAAATATTAATAATTATATGAGTACAATAATTATATAGAAGGAAAGTATTAATAGTTATGAGGGAATGATAATTATATGGAATGAGTTTATAAGTAGATTGCTTATGAGAGATTCGTATAATATTTGGATCTATAAGCATATTTAATTCGTATAAACGATGAGAAATTCGTATAGATACGAGGATTTAAAAGCCTTTTGTCTCGTGAAAAACAATAAGAAATATAAGGCTTGATTTATTGATTTTAAAGTTTGACATAGATATGCCAAATTTTTCGTAATTGATTCAAACCTAAGTAATGATTATGTGTGGATTCGATGGAGCACATAAGTGTCAATATCTTTTCTTAAAAGTTCTATATATTTGAGGAATATGATATAAGTTGGGAATCATGGTATTGAATCTTGAGAGAGATAAATGTTAGACTTTTGGTCTGTTGAGACTGTGTAAAGTCTAGAATGCATGAATCTCAAAATTGGAATATTTTGTTACGTACATTGTATTTAAGTGTATCAGTGAATCTTTTGGTTACTTAAGGTTTTGTTATATGAGGAAATTATATATTGTATAAGTAGAATTGTGGGGATTGTAGATGTTCTTAAGTAGTAACATCAAGTGTCTTTGTTCGTTGATATGGTCTACGTTGAAAGACGTAAATCGTATTGATTTCAAGGTTAGTCACATTCTAAACCCTTGGTAGTAATGATGATGAATCCATTGATAGATGTTGAGTATTAGGAATAACATATGGGTGTATGTATTGTTCAATAAGGTTTTGATTAAAACAAAATTATTTGAGTTGCTGGAGGATTATGTTGTTATGAAATGATTTTAAATATCATTCAGGAAGATCCTTGTTGTCGTTAAATTAGATTTGTTGTTTATAGTTAACTTTATCTATAGTGGACTTTGAATTGGGTTTAAGATTCATACGAATTGGTTTTCAATTTTATGTTTGTTATTTAACTCGTTCCAAATGTGTTAAGGCCCGAAACAACCTGACCATTTTCAACTAAGAACATTTGGGCCTAGTTCAAATCTTAAATCAGTTTGATTCACACTGTCTCTCCCACGTGGTTTCTATACGTGTCATATACAGTGGTTTAATTATTGTTTACATATACGTTTACTGTGCATAAGAGTTTATTTCTCCGAGTTCACTTTTTCTCTTTTAATTTGTTATTTTCTCTCTAAATCGCAAATCCTCTTCTTTTTCATTAGAAATTCTTCTTTTCCTCTAAAAGAAGAAGGAATTCTAGGATTCTGCAATTTACTATCTTAATTTTTCCTTTCTATTTACTCTTCTTTCATCTCATCATGGACCCAAAGTACCAACATCTGAGAAAGTATTTCCCATCACTCTCCCAAAAGATTCTCAAAAAGAAATATAAGGCTAGAATTACTCGGTTGTGGATTCTTATGCGTTTTGGCATCCCTTGTGATGTGAGAATGTTGATAGAGGGGAAGATCCGTCCGAGTGACTTTAGTCAAGATGTCGGTTTACCAGGAACAGGTACCAGTCGTAGTGCAATGAAAAGAAGAGCTCGTGCCATCGTGGTCACTTGTAACAAATGTGGAAGACAAAATTGTAACGGTAAATGTACTTCACCTGGTTATATGTCTACGAATAGAGAGGATAAAATAAGGTTTTGTAGGGATGGACTTTCAAAGGAGAACTTGGATAGCATCCATCCTCCTCTCCACGGTCACCCTAGTGGATATGTTCAAGGAGCTATTTTTAAACTCTGGCCTAAATTTTATACAGAAAGACAACGCCTCAGGAATATGGTATTTCTAGATCCTGTTTGCCAAGCCATAAGAAAACTGGATGGGGAATAAGTCATCGCACTATAAAGGTTATTTAGTCTTTACTTATTTGAAGCAGTTTTAGCTGATGTTCAACAGTTTGTGTTTTTCTTTTACTCAGAATATTTGCTTTTGTGTTTGAAATAATTGTGATTATTAGATTGATACAGTAAGTGTTAATATCTTATTTAATTTATGATTTTCTTAAATATATATATAATAAAATATATTATCTTATCAGACACGTTACATACGGTACAGTAATATGTTTGAATTTTGAAAAGCTTATCCAGATATTTCAAGATTTGTGTCTCAAATTTCAAAAGTTCTACAGTATTTGTCGTTTATATTAAATTTCTAGACTTGGTGTATATTTGTCAAAAAGTCTACAGTTGTGTCATGAGGGTCTTCTGTCAAATTGTTCTCAATTGTCAAAAGTTATACAATTAGAGTCTAATCTTTTTCAAAAAGTGAATCAGATTTTCTGTAAACTATCAATCACCTTATCTTACTTTCTTATCCGCACAAGATTTTGTTTAAATCTTTGGATTACCTTTTCATTACCTACTTGTCTATCTCTTTAGCCCTTTTTGTATATTTCTCATCTTTAAAAACTCATGTAGAACCCGAAGTCTAAGTGGAGCAGACATTAAGCAGCCACTTCTATAAACCAAATATGTCTACCTCCCAGTCCACGAAGAAAATAAAGAATGTCTGTGTCTTTTGTGGTTCCAGCTTTGGAAAAGATAAAGCTTATTTAGAAGCTGCAAATCACTTAGGGCAAGTCCTAGCACACAAGAAGATTAACATAATCTATGGGGGTGGTAGTATAAAAATGATGGTAAATATGGCACTAGCAGCTAGGTCTAGCGACGCTACTGATGTAAGAATTTGGCCTCATATTCCAGTTGAAGGAAACCTTTGTAAGGAAGCCATAGGTAAGGGAGAAGGAGTCAGGAGTATCCCTAAAAATTTTAAAGACATAATCTATAATTCTGATGCTTTTATAGCATTACCTGGTGGTCTAGGTACTCTTGAGGAAATATTTATAGTTGCTTGTGGGCAATTGTTGGGCTTTTATTCCAAACCTTTGGGACTGCTGAACGTAAAGGGTTTTTATGACGGTCTTTTGAAATTTCTAGATTACGCTGTGGAAGAAAACATCACTACAGAATCGGAGAGACAAATCTTTGTCACTGCTTCAACAGCTGAGGAATTGATAGATAAAATGCAAATCATACATCCAGAATCCGACACTGCAACATCCAAGCTTGAATGGGAAAGGGAAAGCCGGGAGCGGCCAATTGATTTGAATCTCCATCTGTAATCTTTTTGTTTTATCTTTGGCATGTAGGCATATGTGTCCGTATTTCGTGTGTTACGAATAATCGTTTGCCTTGTATTCTGTGTTTCTTGTGGTACGTTGTTGTTCAATCTTTTAGATTCATTGAGCCTAATGCCGGGATAGCTGGATACGGAGTACTTGATGCTCTCGAAACGCATCCTTCTTAAGGTCCGATCTTTTGTTTATCGATGTTTTTGTATCCTATAAGCATGCATGATATGGATAGCTGGTATACGGAGTGCCTTGTACTCTCGAAACGTATTCGTATCATGTTTGTAATATGTAATATTCTGTTAATATTATGTGGAAGTACCAGAGTCAGTTATGGGGATATTCCATATGAAATATGAGTATATTATTTGGATTGAATGTTTGTGTCATGAGGATAGCTGTTTAATGAAAAATATGTCGGGTATGTTTGCAACTCTGAGATTCCGTTTAATATCTCTATGAATAAGTTTAATGTATGGTTTTGAATAGAAGTGTTTGTGATATATGTTTTATGATTATGTTTTAGTTTATTAGTTGAGGTATGAAATCAAATATATTTGACTTTTCCTTACTCAAAAAGGAAAAGGAACCTAAAGATGAAGTATATAAAGTTTCTCTGGCAATCTCCTTAAATGTGATTGTAAATCACAGTCCATGGACAATGAATGACTGGAATCATGGTATGGTCAATATGTATGCCTGATCAGATTCTTAGACTATTATACGGTGTTATAAGTTGAAACTTGTCAGAAATACTCTCATTGAGGGATTTAGGAGTAAGATTTATTATGCAAGTAAATAAGTGGAGATACGATAACTTAATTTTGGAAGATAAACAACATTAACGGTTTAGACTCGGAATTGGAATCATAATGGAATCAAAATTTTTACTAGTATTGCTAGAATTGAAATTTCGAGGACGAAATTTCTTTAAGGGGGGTAGAGCTGTGACACCCGTTATTCTCCTAACGGGTATTGAGGTAATTAAATTAATTTTTAATGTATAAAAAAAAAATTGCTTCATTTAAATTTATTTTATAATATTTATTTTTATCTATTTTTAAATTTTCTAAAATTCTCCTATATTTATTTAGTATGATTACTAAAAAGCCTTAGAACTTCTAATAAATCTCAAAAATGTCATATTGGCATTATGTGTGTTAAAGTCTTTAGATGAGACATAAGGATATCTTTTCCAACTACTCTTGACCCTCATTTTCTTTATTTCCTCCGTGACATGCTTCAACATGTCTCCTCTATAATTGTTTCTATCACTTCTCTTCAAAGACTTCATCTTTTCTTCCTTTCTCTTCCACGGTTCCCACACTCTTCTTCTCATTTCTTTGCTAAAGCAAAATACTTAGAGAACTTCTTCAAGGCAGCCATAAAAATCAGCTACCATCACCTCCATTTGAGCAAGAATTTCAGTCATACCGAAGTAAAGGAACCTGTTTTGAAGCCATTTCAAGCTTCCAACTAACCATAATCTGAGGTTAGAATCTTATGAACAAATTTAGTCTTTCATTTATAAATTTTCTTTTATACTAAAGGATTATTCAAATTTACGTTCTTAAACCTAAGTATATGTTTGTTGCTATTTTGGAGCATATGTATGAAGTCTAAGTGTATATGCCCTAGACAGAAAATTTATATTGTTAAACTTTGTAATACCTCTATGGGCAGTGGTTATTTCTTGAAATTCTAAGATTAAATTAAAATAAATTTTATGAATGTAGTTGTATGTTGTGCTTTAGTTTTAATTGTCCTTATGCACGCCTTAGGATCAAGGGAGTATGGAGCTAACGTTAATTGATTCCAGGATTAAGAGACTGTTGATAAGCTTAAAAGGTAGGGATTCTATTACTCATCTTTTGTGAGGTTTTTATAGAATTAAAATTGATTGTTTTGCTGCAATATATATATATCTATGTTGAACTGATATTATATGTGTATCACATATGAAACTATGACATGGACTCGTCTTGTATTGTACGGCGAGGAACATAATGAATTGACACATGTTATAAATTGAGAAGCATGGTTAGGAAAACTAACTCTATTGATAATGATTCAATATAGAGAAATTGTGAGACATGAAGAGGGCGACGGTTACGTCCTTGGGCATGAATACCCTAAAAGGTAAAATAGGGGGAAGGCGATGACGCTTCCTTGGGTTGAAAGTCCCAGAACACACTGTACAGGAATCGATTTGGTGAGGACTCGGGGCTTGATGTCCCCTCACCGGAACACCCTTGGAATGTTTATAGGGTGATCAAGTGCGCCCATTTGGGTTTCGATGAGTTGAGTGATACTCAATTTAACATGGATACCTAGGAACAATGATGATTGGTAATATTTGTATAAATGTGTAATTATGACACTTGGTAATGATTAACTACGGTATCCATAAGATGTGATCATAATAAACCTCATAATCTGGAATATGATGTAACCTACTAACCATGCAGGTTTTAATGTGGTAATGATAAAAACCTAAATGTGAGTAATGGCTTTCTCTACTGAGCATAGTGTTGCTCATACCCTTATGTTTATATCTTTTCAGGACTCACTAAGTGTGAGGTGGCTACGAGAAATATAGTTAAGGAAGTGATGTAGCTATATTACATTGGGACTGCTTCAATCGTTGAGAATGTTCTTCATGATAATGTAAGCATCAATTGTTACTTTCTGTGACTGTATTACAATGTGTTGAGGGTTAAAATGATGATGACAACAGTTTATATTATTAAATTTAAGGTGCTACATTAAAACTGTGGTTTATTTGTCGTTTATATTTTTATTTTTGAGTTGAGAGTTTTCATTTAAGTCCCGGGCAAATTTTATTTTTAAGGTTTTACTTTTATTATTTATTTTTATTTTATCTCATTAAAAACTGTTAACCCCCATATAGGGGCGTTACACATGATTCTAAAGGTGATGGTCTAAATTATAAGATCCACAATCGAGGTAATAAAGTTAGGCACTTTGTTCATGCTAAGATTGTTATGTTGTCTATATCCCTAACAGGAGATGGCTTATCTTGGCCATCGAAGTTGAACTCTGTGAATAGAAATATTGGTACATTATCATAGCTGACGATGTATTGGATTGAGACAAAAGTAGAATTGATTTGGATTAATAATTCTATCTAAGCAAGTTAATTCACTTTAGACAATCCTATGTATTGTATCTTAATCCTGAAATGAATAGTGGCCTATTGTCTTAATTTATGTCTTTTGATGTACTAAAGCGTGACGCCTATATTTCATGATGGTACACATACTGGTACGTTGGAGACATGACTCTTGATAGCATAGACCTGTTATTCATATATACGAAATCCATAGCTCCTTTTTAGGTGTCAATGATATCCTCTGATATGAATTATCCTGTAATTGGAAGATTGGAGCGCTCAACCATTTCAATACATAGGTGCAACCAAGTCGTATATTGTCTTTCGATGGTAAGTTTTCCAATAGTGAGATAATAGAACGTAAGAGAAAAATAATCGGGAAGGTAAGATAGAATTTATCATTAAGCCGATTATGGATATCTTATGGAGATACAATGCATCTGATATGTCATGGACACATAGCTATTTGGGCTTTGTAATTTTATATAGTTTGAGAGTGCAGCTCTAAACTTTTAGTGGAGTAGCATTAGAGTTGATTATTACGAAATATATATCTAGGATATTGGGTTTTATAATTATCAGGAGCTTAAACTATATAGGTCCATCAGGTCCCCTTTGCTAGCTCATGATAAATCCTATAAAGATATAGCGTGCTTTTCTAATAAATTAGTGACTTATGTTAAATTATTAGATTGGCTGAAATTCGATAGGATCAGATAATTCATGTTTGTTTATCGGTTGAATTAATTTGTGTAAAATTAATTCAAGCTAAACTTTTTGAATTATCGGGAATATTTATTTTCTTAGAGATCATCTAGATATGACTGTTTTAATCAGATAACTTCTGTATTAGGTTATTTGAATTAAAACTGAGGCTCCATCTAAAGAATCTTGGGTGAGAAATAAAAAATTCTTAGGGATCATATTATCGCAAGTTCGGCAGGCTGATCAATTAGTTCGGCCTGCCGATGGAGCAAGTTTGGCAAGCTGATCTGTTAGTTCAGTCTGCCGATCTAACGATAATTTAATCACATGTTTTAGATGCGATTTTGTCAGATATAGATCCAAATTCAAATTTTTTGAGGCCTTATCTGATAATAACCAACCATAGGATGACCTCTATAAATAGAAAGTGAGTTTTCTGAGTTATTTAGATTAGTTAAGAAATTAAGAGTAATCATTCTAGTTTGTATGTCTCTAGAACTCCCTAAAGAGCTATTGTTCACAAATCACAAACATTAGTTCTGGGTTTTTCCAATTGGTTGGAAGGAGAGTCACCAGGAAAGAGCTGTACAAGGTGTGCCCACACACATATTGATGGTGGATAGAGAATAGTAGAGAAGACCAGTTGGTTGAGGGTCTTCTAGAATGTCTTTCTCTTCACAGATTATAGGAGCTTTTTGGCAATATAAGGTTAGTAAGATCTGGTTAATTTATGCATTTAGTGTGCCAAAACCTGTGTTTTGAAAAATACTCTGATTAAAATTTTAAAATTTCTACTACGTACTGTTTTTCCAATAGGGGCCACATGGGAAATTCTTGTTCAAGGAAGCATGGGTGCTTATTGGTTTGCTGGGTCAAGGAGCACGAGAGCGAGCATTGATTGCGTGCTCTCACATGGAGCCAAGTGGTGACGCATTGATAGGCAAGGGTCTAGTCTAGAACTAGAAAATGCACCGACTAGGGCACTTAAAACACATATGCATGGTAGACGAAATTGTAGCTGATCGAAAGTTTGGAACATGCTTAGAGCTTGTACTCATTGGCTAAGCATGGTAAAAGTCTGGTCCAGCGTTACTTTGTAATTTCCAAATCTTTCTTTTAATTCTTTTAGCTCCAAATTAATTCAAAATTGTCATATTAGCCTTTGTACCTAATTTACCCACATAAATGAGGATTAAAAAATAGTTAGGTGGGAAAACTATGATAAAATTAAATTAAATTATTAAAATAAAAATAATATGTATAATAAAAATAAAACACAATTAAAAGTGATATTTAAATCTACAAAACGTAGCCCGTTTAAATATAAAAAAGTATTAAAATAACTCTATCTTATAGAGTTATTAGGTCTCTTGATCGGACATTGGGTCTTGAGCTCGGTTGGCCTATTCTTATACTTGGACTTTTCTAGTCAAGCATAGCCTATTCGGAACCTTAATTCTTGTGGTAAGTCATAGTATTTTAGGAGCCTTAGGTCTCTTTATTGGTTGTAGCCTTTTTGTTAGGTCTCTTGATCAGACACTTTGTCCTAAGCTTGGTTTGGCTTATTTAGACATTTAGTCTTCTTTGGTCAGTCGAAGCATATTAGGACCCTTCGATCTCATGGTAGGCTATAGCCTTTTTGGACTCTTATGTCTATTAAAAGATTGTAACCTTTTAGATCCTTAGATCTCTTAATCAGACACCTAGTCCTAAGCCCAGTTTGCCTATTCAGACACTTTTTCTTCTTTGATTGGTCGTCGCTTGTTTGGACCCTTAGGTCTTGCAGTAGGCCGCAACCTTTCTAGACCCTTAGGTCTCTTGGTGGGATGTAGCCTAGCCTTTGTTTTCTTGACAAGACATGTGGTCTTAAGATTGGTTAGCCTATTCAGACACTAGGTCTTCTTTGGTTGGTTGTAGCCTAATCGGATCCATAGGTATCGTAGTGGGTGGTAACCTTTCTGGACCTTTTGGTCTTTAAGTAGGCCATAAAATTTTTAAAACCTTAGATCTCGTGGTAAACCATAGCCTTTTGGGACCCTTAGGTCTCTCAGTAAAATAACCAATTCTAGGCTTTGTTGGGCACCTTATTGGACCTAAGAACCTGATAGGAACTATAATCGAACTCCT
The DNA here is from genome assembly GCA_025403435.1 of Artocarpus heterophyllus. Classification (NCBI taxonomy): domain Eukaryota; kingdom Viridiplantae; phylum Streptophyta; class Magnoliopsida; order Rosales; family Moraceae; genus Artocarpus; species Artocarpus heterophyllus. The sequence goes on along the minus strand of CM046332.1, from coordinate 16,105,317 downwards.
AGTAAGTCCTGGTTAGGTTCTTGATTGGAAACTTGGTCGGATTCTTGGTCTGCACCTAGTCAGACGTTCAATTGGTCTTTTTATTAAACTCTTGGTATGTACCTTGTACGAGTCCTGATCGAACTCCTAGTCTATACCTTATCGGACTCATGATTAGACCTAGTTGGACTCCTAATCTTGCCCCTAGGATCGTAACACTTAGTCGATTGACCTTCTAGCTTTATGGTCTTCTGATCTTTTTGGGAATGGTTGGGAGATAGGTAAGGTTGTTGGAAATGTGCTATTTCTTTCCTCTAAGAGTACACGGTGGTTAGACTCCCCATTATGCATGGCTCTGCCTGGTATGGCCTACAAGGGACGAGAAGGTCGCATAGTAAAAGGGACACTAATGTAGTGTTTGTCAAAGATACTCTGACGTTCAAGTCAGTGCATTGATCTAGAAAAGAAAGTGGAGATGTAGAGTAGGAAAGGATAGAATGTCACCTTAATGGTAGAGTTATTGCTCAACATTGTATTTGCTAAGAGATAGGAAATCTATTGTTCATCTTTTGTGAGATTTTATGGAATTAAAATTGGTTCTTTACATTGCAAGATACATATATATATATATGTATATATATGTTGAACTATTATTAAATGAATATAACTTATGAGACAATAACATGAACTCGTCTTGTAATGTACAACAAGGAATAAATTGATTTAACATGTGTTGAATAAATTGAGAAGCATGGTTAGGAAATACTAACTCTATACATAACGAATGATTATAGAGGAATAGTAAGACGTGAAAAGGGTGGTGGTTATGTCCATGGGCACGAATACCCTAAAAAGTAAAATAGGGGAGGTGATGACGCTCTCTTGGCTCAAAAGTCCAAGAATGCACTGTACAGGAATCGACTTGCTTGATGTCCCCTCACTATACACTCTTGGAATGATTGAAGAGTAATTAAGCATGCCCATTTAGGTTTCATTGGGTTGAATGATATGATACTCTATTGCACGTTAGATACAGATGAGCATTATTAAATCTTTAACTTATATGCATCTATATATGTATGGAACTTGCTAAGAATAATCATAGGGTATCCATCAGAAATAAACATAATAATATTGATGAATAATGTTGAGAACTAACTAACCATGCAGGTATTAATGTGACAATGATAAAAACCTAAAGGTGAGTAATGGTTTTCCCTACTAAGTATGGTGTCGCTCATTCTCCTACGTTTTCATCTTTTCAGGACTCACAAAATGTGGGTGGTGACAAGAAACATAGTTGAGGAAGCTATGTAACTATACTCAATTGGAATCTCTTAGTTTATTAAAAATGTTCTTCATGATAATGTAAGCATTGTATGTTTCTATCCGTGACTGTATTAAGATATATTGAGGGTTGGAATGTTGATGATAACAATTTATATTATTAAATTAAAGGTGTTATATTAAACTACGGTTTATTTGTTATTTATATTTTTATTTTGATTTGAGAGATTTCATTTGAGTCCCGAGTAAATTTGTTTTGAAGTTTTATTTTTATTTTCTAATCTTTATTTAATTTTTAAAAAACTATTAACCCCTACTTAAGGGTGTTACAGAGCCCCAAAAAAAAAAAATCTTCACGAAGCCAAATTTGATATTTTGGATTAGGTGTAGCAACATTTTTTGCCTGGAGAGGAAGGATAAGAACTGTCCATAAATTTCAAAAGATCATAATAGATGAGAATGTTTCAACTTGAAGTCTCCATCAAAGATAATTAGTGGAGGTGAGTGTGAGTGAGTTTTGTCTAAAATATTAGTGACCCTGAGAGGTTTTGTGGCTCTTGTGAATTTGGGATTATGACTTGATTGTTGTTAGCTTCCATGATTATGGTGACATTGAAAGGGACGCAGTAGCAAGCAATGGTAACGCTACAAGAGGATGCAGTGACAACACCAATGAAGGACTGGTGTCGCAGGTGTAACGGCGGCTGGTAGCACTTGTGTAGGGGCTGGCGATGCAGCTTGATGCTGGCGGCTTTGTCGTAACATGTTGGCTACAGGTGTGGTATTTTAGGAAGAATTAGGGTTTCAAGAAAAAAAAAAAAGGGATGAGAAAGAGAGACAGTCTCAAAAGGGCACTGCTCTAACACCATAACAGATAAAATAAGTTATGAAAATTATGACATACCTTTTCCATTGAATCAACTGAATAAATATAGAGTTTATAAGAGATATCCTAAATTGAGTAAGGTAATAAATCAAATCTTAAAAAATAGGAAGTTATCAAATCAAGTCTTGAAAAATAGGAAACTACACAATAGGAAACTAATTGGATGGTCACAAAGGAAATTCAAAACTAAATCCTAATATTTACAAATTTAAAAACTAATTAAAAATTTTCTCTATTATTAGAAACATTCATTGACTACTCATTCTTCAATTAGGCATGCTCATCAGATTGTTTGGTGTTTAAGCTCTTTTTTTTTTTGGTTGAGTACTTGGCAGGTTACCACAAGTAACGTTGTGGTAGTTGGAATCTTCAGTATCACGGCCGATTATATTTAGTATCCTACTGGACTAGGGTTATGGAAGGCCATCATCAGTAACACAATAGACTACAACCTATACAGAAATTGCTGGTGGCCTACTACTGATAGCGTGGCATTATACCGTCAAAATGTTACTAGTGGTAGCTGGAATTTCAGTATCACGGCCGATTATATTTAGTATCCTACTGGACTAGGGTTATGGAAGACAATCATCAGTAACACAATAGACTACAACCTATACAGAAATTGCTAGTGGCCTACTACTGATAGCATGGCATGATACCGTCAAAAGTATTTTTCATGTTCGGATTGATCTATATGGCCTTTTCTAGGGGGATCTTTTTCATGGAAAAGGTTAATTCAGGGATTGCGATTTTCGTACTTATTTAAAATTAAGAATTTACAGGAAAAAGATCAATGTTACTGCTAAATACCCCTTAAATTTGAAACTTTGGGTTAAAAATATTACATTAACTATCCTTGCAGTTCCGAGATTTTTTTTTTTTTTAATCAAGTCACAAATAGTAGCAACTTATGTGTTGATGGCAGTTTTACTCGTGAGCGTGGGTACCCGTCCCTTAATAGAACGGGTACGGGGGATATATAAGGGTGGAGGCAGGTATGGGAGTTTAATTAACCCCTGAACCCCTGCTTTGATTATATGTACTTTATTATTTTTTGTACATATATACGCATTTGTGTATATCTATAGTAATGGAGTTTGCACAGAGCTATGAAGAGAATATACAAAGAAAAGGAATAATGTTGTTAGTATTTTAATGTTTTAAATTGTCTTACAAATTTAATTTTTGGAGTGATGGAGTTTGGATTTTGTTTATGTCTATTTTTATAAGACAAATAGTTATTTGCTAAATTTTTACAACTTATTTAATGATATTTGATACAATTTAATACTGTTACCATAATGTCCAAACTCTTGATGGGTAAATAGGTAGGATATGAGAATAGCTCCCCCAATAGGATTCGCCGAACCTAACCCAACTTTAAATTAGGTGGGTATAAGGGGTTAAAAGAGTAACACGGTATGGGATGGGGGAACCAACCTACCCCCGCCTTGTTGCCATCCTAGTGCTAAATGAATAACAATGTAAAAATAAATGAATAACAAAAAAAATTCGTAGGATGCATGGCTGCTTAAAAATTAAACATACACACTTATAATTCAAAATTTTGAGACTAATAAACATATATCATGCTATACCAATAAAAATCATGTTTCAGAAATTTTGAATCTAGTGACGTAGAAGTTTTATGTAGGCTAAAGTTTTAATTCAATTAAATCGATCTATAAACTTTATGATAAAACTATTAAATTGTTTCCATTTTCTAATTCTTGTGGATAAATGAAGAATTAATTTGATATTTTATCCTAACTAATTATATAAATATAATAAAAATTCATGTGAGATAAAATTTATTATATTAAATATAATTAACGACAATTTATGTCATTTTACTATATGTGATCATAAAATATCTGCCATATAATTCTGTATAATTAAAGATATTGTAGCTAACCCTAATTAATTAAAATTATATGGATCACTAGACATTAAATTTAATTCACAAAAATTGTTTGCATAAATTTCATGCAACAATAAGCAATATTTATAAATATGAACATAATTACAATTTTATGTACGAAAATTATCCATATAACTAGCATGTATAATTTGTAAAATATACAAAAATTAGGTTGAACATAATTTAAGCACATAAAAATTATTCTTCACAAAAATACCAAATTTATCAATTTTTGCAAAAAAAAAAAAAACCCATATTTTAAATTCTAAAAAAATACAGAATGTATTTGTCCATTTATTATTAATTATTTTTTTTTGAAAAAACAAAGTTTTAATGCCCTTGAATGACATGTCGTTTTCTAGAAGTAGGGTTGTATGTTTCTAGAGAAAACAACATGTTGTTTTACTTAGATGCTGTTAAAAATTTCATTCAAAAGTGACGTGTCATTCAGAAAATGTCCAAATTTTCAAAGTCATCAACCTAATCATCTTGAACTTCTTGGCTTCTTCTGCGAGCATCCTCCCAATCTTTGACGTACATTACTGCTTCTAAAATATCGTCACTCATACGTGCACGTCGTTCATCAAGTACTCTACCACTGCAACTAAATACTTGTTTATTTGCAACTGTGAACACTGGTATGGTTAATATATCACGAGCCATTTTAGAGGGCATATGAAAAGTTCTTGACTGTGCTCCAAAATGACAAAAGATCAAACTTATTAAAATCATGACCACCACCTTGCTCATTGAAAATGAATGCCGCAAAATTTATTTCCAGATAGTTTTTCAATTCATTGCATGTTGAAGATGTGGATGATGCAACGAAACCAAATCCGGTGTAGCTAATCATACTTGCCCATGAAGAACCATGTAGTACAGATGTAGTATTTGCTAAAGGTGCAGGGGATACTGTTTGGCCTCTTCTATATTTTTCATTATATGCAGTAAATATGTTGTTAACTTTTGCTTGCACATTTTGAATGGTTATGATGTCAGAATGCACCCTTAATTTTTTCCCTATACCCTTAAGCAAATATTCAACACCAGCTAATTTAACTCTTGGATCCAATACAACGATTATGTAATACAAAGGTGGAACACGTTCTCAATATTTTTTGAATTTTTGTTCCATGAACTCAATAGATTCCCTAAACATGTCAAAATCTCTATGCATATCGAGGTTGCAGCAATGTCGTACAATTTATGTAATGCATGAGGATAGGTGAGATAGTACACACCTGAGAGTTAGAGAGTGGTTTCGTAAAAAACCTTTAAGAAATTGTAGAAGCATGAAGCAATTTGCTAATCAAATTCTTGAAGTGGCTCAGTTGGATTCTTCAAGTTGTAATACACGGTTATGACCTCTTTGTATGGTAGGCATGCGTTCAGCATCAAATATGTTGAATTCTGCCGGTGTCCTATGCCAGTTGGAAGCTTTCTGGGTTTCATGCTTGCTCTTGTGCAAAGTTTAGCAAACTCTTCAATTCGAGAGCCAGAACTTGCTACGTAACCCAAGGCCATTCAAATATTTTCCAAATAACCTTGAAAAAATTTCATGCCATCTTGAACACACAAGTTAATAATATGACAAGCACATCTTTTGTGAAAAAGTGTTTCGCCATGTTGTGGTCTCAATGTTGTTTTGAAAAGGTTAATAGTAGCAGTATTAGCAGATGCATTATCAAATGTGATGCTCAAAACCTTTTCTTTAATGCCATAAAAATCAAAAGCTTCCATGATGACATCATGAATGACCTTGGCATCATGTGGATAAGGCATTGGTCAAAAAGCAATTAACCTTTTTTGAAAAGACTAATTTTTATCTACATAATGTGCAGTTACACAGATATAACTAGTTTTGGTACGACCTTCCCACAAATCAGATGTGCATTCAACAAATGCAGTGAATGAACTAAATTCAGTTACTAACTTTTTCCTCAATGAATGAAAAACTTTCATGGTGTCAGCTCTTGTGGTAGTTCTTGAAACACGCCTATATTGTGGATTATAAGCATTTTGAATGTACTCCTCAAAGGTTGGATAATCAACAAGACTAATTGGTTGTTGAGCACTAGCCAAATATCTAGCATGCCATTCTCTAGCTCTTTGTTGGTCATATGACCAATTGGTAACACTACCATCAGGCTAAATTAAAGTGTTTGTTGATGACAATCAATACCACCTACACCATGCTTAGCTTCACATTTTTTGCGATGCCTCTCTAAGTGACCAGTGTCAGAAGAGGATTTACCTGTATAGTCTTGTTTGCATACTTTGCAAATTGCGCACTCTTCTGTTACACCATTCTCGTTTGTACGTGTTACTAGATCAAAGTAACTCTAAACTGGTAAAGTTCGTTGAACTTTTCTTTTGCCCTTACGAGTGACTTCAGAGGAGCTATCAACTTGAGATAGTAAGTCAACTCCAATTTCTTCCAATGGATCATTAAATTGTTCTTCTTCGTTAATCACCAATGTGAAATGTTAGCTCTCCCTCTACGTGATGATGCTATAGCTTCAATAAAAAATAACAATAAATTAACGTAACATAAAAATTAAATAAAATAATTACACAATAAAATTAACTTATAACAATACAAAATTAATGAACAACAAATGAAATAAATTATACCTTCAAGTTTTTTTTTCCTTTATGAAGAACTCTAAGTAATCTAAAAAAAAAAAGACAATACATAAGATCTTAGAAGTTTGTTGAATGAGTATCTCTATAAATGTTCTACGTTTATTTATAGGTAAAAAAGTTTATTTTTTATTTTTTAAATCTTTTTTTTTATTTTTTCTTTCAAGTGTGATTTGATTAGACAATTTGCTGAAGACTTAACGTCTCAGGTTTGCACATTGCAGGCCTTCCTTCTGAGCCTCTATGTTAGGCCTGGCCCTTTATAATTGCATCGGGAATCTAAAGCCATGTTCACTCACGGGTGAATATCGCATGTATAAATTATATAATATTTAATTCTTATATGTATTAAATAATATATATATATATATTAAATGTAGAGTATTTTGATGTGATAATACATGACCTATAGACTCAGTATATGATTCTTAGATTTTCTTCTCAAAAGCAAAGCATGCCTTATGTAAAAAAACCTAAACTACCCTCATGTAAAATAAACTTGTATATAAAATTTTGGCTAGTACAACCTTTGCGTAGGAGCAATCTACGTCAGAGTAATAATTAAGCTCCACACATACTAACAATGCCTATAAGAAAAAAAAATAAAAAAATTCAAAGACAATACAAAGAGCTTGTTAGGCCTATTGCAATGTGATGTGCATAGGGGAATCTAATGCCATGTTCACTCACAAGTGAATATGGCATGTATATATATTATATAATATTTAATTCTTACATGTATCAAATAATATATATATATATATATATTAAATGTATAGTATTTTGATGTGATATACATAACCTACAGATTCAACATCTAATTCTCAACTTTACTTCTCAAAAGCAAAGCATGCCTACAAGTAAAAAAATCAAAAAAAGAAAAAGAAATGAAAAAAAAGAAAAAGAACTTACCAGGCCTATTGTGATGTGATTGCATTGGGGAAATCTAATGCCATATTCACTCACGGGTGAATATGGCATGTATATATATTATATAATATTTAATTCTTATATGTATTAAATAATATATATATTAAATGTATAGTCTTTTGATGTGATAACACATGACTTACAATGGACCTTACATGACTTACTGGAGAAGGCCATACTCAATCATGTTTACCCGTGAATGAACATGAAAAAATATATCTATATATATATATTTATATGATATTGGGCCACAATGGGCCTTCGGTGGTCTGGCTCGTTGTAAGCCTATATGGGCCTTACATGGGCCGCGATGGGCCAGCCTATTGTGGGCCTAGACGGACCGGCCTGGCTTGGGCCTATGAGCCAGCCCATTATGGGCCTACACGAACCGACAGTCCCGGCCTAGCCCAGGCCCAGCCTAGCCCTGCCCGACCCATGATTTTCTATTGGGCGTACTGGGCCGGCCCATGAGCCGACATATATTGGCCCAGCCCAGCCCACCAGTATTTATGGGCTGTGCCGGGCCGTGTTCCCGTCATTGTAGCAGGACAGGCCCGTGCTGGCTCACGGGCCCGGCCCATTGTTGCATCTCTAATACTTTCTTCCAAATTTTGTTAATGAATTCATCCTCATTTTTGGATCATTATCCATTGTTTCTCATTAACACGAGAAAATTACATATAGCTACACTTTTTAATCATCAGTTTTTTTATGCCATGAAAAAAGAAAATTTGAAAAAAGTTACGCCACAAATTGAAAAAGAAAAATTGTAGTCTTAAGATAAAAAGACATCTACAATGGTTGTTGTTGTGTTGTGTTTGTTTTTTAATGGTTTGTAGTGCTGCTGGTGATGTCGTTAGAGCCAGTGATGTCGGACAACGTTGCCAGTAATCTAGAGATAAGGCTGCAACAACAAGGAGATAGACAGAAAGAGAGAGAGAGAAAAAGAAGAGAGAGAGAGAGAGCAAAACGTCCCTTTGGGACATGCAGACATGTCTGGTGGGACATGTGACATGTCCCCATGGGACAAAAAAATGTCCGAGAAATACATGTGGACATGTCTTGGTGGACGTGCACCAAATTTGTTACATAAGAACTTTTAAAAGTTTGGAGCATAAATAAAAATTGAGTTGAAAAAATGACATTTATATGAATACCTCTTGTTTTAACGAGCAGTGTTTTTGGGACATTTGGGCTGTATGTATGTCAATTTTTATGCGTTTTTAATAATGATGTGCAATTTTATGGTTTTATTTAATAAATTTCCTTTTAGAAGAAATAAGATTTCATTTTATTATGCCATGTAATGAAATCGTTGACTTTTTAATTTATAAATGAAATTTCCTAATTTTATGTTTTTATTGAGTGTAGATTATTTAGTTCATTATGCAATAAAATGATTTAGGTACATATGAAGATAATCTATTTAGACATTTATGTAAATACACCTTAACTACGATTTATTTAACATCAAAGAATGCTTGAGCATCTATTTAGACATTTATGTAAATACAACTTAACTAGGATTTATTTAACATCAAAGAATGCTTGAGAATTATTAACACAAAAAAAAAAAAGGAAAGAAAGTTTGAGAAAATAATCGTGTATATAAAACTGATTGTTTATTTAGTTGGTTCTTGAACTATGCTTAAAATTTATTTAATTCTCCAAATCAAGTAAAAATATTCTTTGAAAAAAAAAAAAGATATCAAATGAAAATGGAACAGAAAAAGTGCCACTTTTTAATCCAATTAACACAAGCTTTCAGCTCATCTTTTTCTTCCTCTACCCTTCTCATTCCCTCGGGATGAGTGGCTTCCCTCCATTCAAAAAAAAAAAAAAAAAACAAAAAAAGAAGAGTTAACTCCCAATTCAATGCTTTGACGGACTCTCCAAATGTTGTTTAAAAAAAAAATGAACAGGGACTCAAATTGTCATCTATACATTGATTACGTATATTAATATCCATATCCATACTTAGCTGCCTAGCTAGCTGCTCATAATTCCAAAGTCATTGAGAGCTCTTGGAAAGCACTATTATTGCACATTCATATCATTCTATAGCTAGCACTCCAAAATTTTAATCAATGGAGAGACGGTTGGCAATCATTGGGGCAGGAATAAGCGGCCTCCTAGCGTGCAAATATGCTGCGGAGAAAGGATTTAATCCCGTCGTTTTCGAAGCCGAAGAAGGCGTCGGAGGGGTTTGGAATCACACAGCCGAATCCACAAAGCTCCAAAACAACAAAGAAGCTTACCAATTCTTGGATTTCCCATGGCCTCCTTCGGTCATTGAAGCCAATCCTAGTCACAACCAAGTTTTGGAGTATATCCAATCTTATGCTCTAAACTTTGGTCTTTTTCCCTTCATAAAGTTTAACTCCAAAGTCATTAGCTTGGATTATGTTGGACAGTCTCAAAAAGAAATGGAGGCATGGGGTATGTGGAGTGGAACAGGCAAACCATTTGAGAATGAAGGGAAATGGCATATCGTGGTGCAAAATACAAAGGGATTCTCAACAGAGGTATGTACATACATGTCATTTTGAATTTTTGTGATGTTATACATGTTTAGGTTTCTATTAAAATAACATGTGTTTCATGCACAACACATCTCTATGCAGCTCCATGATAGATTGGCAGAGCCTGAAAATATCTTATTGGGACACTCTGAAAAAAATTAGATGTAGCTTTTCAATTGAATAGAGGCATAGTCATTGCAAGACACAAACAAAACAAATAGTGTTATCTGCACACATAACACGTTAACGGTATCCTGTTTAAATAATTACTAGAAAATAATCATTGTGTAAAATAAAAGTACGAAATAAAAAGTGAACACAACGATATGGTTATTTGACATGACCAAAAACCCTCACTGGAAAAAACCTCAGGTGTTAATCACACTAGATAAAAAAAAGAATCCACTAAATTAATTGTGGTTACAAGGATTGGGATTACAATAATTGCCAAGAAAGTAGACAAATTCAAGAACCTATAATATCTCTTTCTATAGCTAGCCTTCAGACTCCCCATCCTACTCTAAGTATTCACACTCGCTTTCTGTCTATAAAAAAATTCTAGAAAACTAAAAGAGCAAGGTAAGTTAATCATAAATAAACTTAGACTCAAATTTATGTAAGATAAACTTAACAAATTCGAATTAAAATAAATATGGAAATCTAGACCTTGAATTTGACTTTGAACCGCCAACAACTTCGGATAACCCCTGATCTTAAATAATCCTCACAGTATTCAAAACATCACTCAAAACACAAGGTTACTTCCCACAGAAAAAACAACAAACCGGATCATTATGATTTAAAAGTTATACACCAAAAATCTGAACTAACTCCACCAAAACCTGCAGGAAAAATGTCAAAATATTGGACTAAGTTTGAGACCAAGTAGTCAACAAAACACAAGTGTAAAATTGCAATCGTGTAGGGTTAAAGACACTAACAGTTCTATATTTCAATCATTGAGTTGGGGGAACACTTTGAACTTTACATGTAAAGTGGGTAAATAATTAAAATTTTAGAAAAAGAATGGAGACAAAAAAAATTTTCTAAAAGTTGTGGGGGGTCTACCATTGAAAACTACCCCTTGTCTTATCTCATTTGTTAGACTGTTTCCAATACAAATTTCAAAGCCAAGGTTATAGAACTTAAAAAATGCCATATATTTTATTTGCTATCCTATTTTGCATTTTAATGCATAATATCATTCCAAATACTATTTACATTAGTATTGTTATATGAAGATTAAGTTTTTTTTTTAATTCTTAAATCGTGGAATTTGTAAAAGTATGTTTTTAATTTTAAAATTTAATTTGATAAGGAAAAAGTCCGGTTGATTAAATGAAAATAAATCAATATATCAACCAATAACAATCAATGTCAAAATTTGACAAAATTTGTACCAAGCAGTCTTAGTAAACCAAATATGACATATGTCACATTTTACATTGAAATAACAATTCACTAAGATTTATTTGGCGTACAGGATTAAGAAGGATTAGATTGGATTAAATTTTAAGATTTTGTTTGGTGAAGAATTGTAAAGGACTGGACTGGATAAGCTCTTATCTAGTCCATGCTTGAATCCGTTTAGAAGAGGGGTGTCACGCCCCGGAGTACGGGAGGTGACGTGGCGGAATATTTAGATTAATTAAACAAGAATTTAAATAAAAATCGAGAGTTTGAGAATCAAATTAAATAAAAATTAAGAAGATTTTCCACCACACTTTATAAAAGAATTTATAAATATTAAGCAGGTAATAAAAATTAAATAAAAACCGTGAATATGGGTTCCACAACCCACAACTTGTGCACACACATAGTACTGACAATATCATAAATACAATTACAGTCCATGTACAAATGAAGTTAAAGTCTTACATGCCTTGATTAATAATACAGAATATAAGTAAATTCTCCTATTGCTCCTGAGTTCGGTCCGAAGAATCTTCTCCAAACCTAAATGGGAAACCACCTAGAGGGGGAAAATTTAAAACAATAAAACGTGAGCGAAAGGCTCAGTAGGACTATATTTTATAAAATAGTTTAATGCAAAGAAAAATAACATTATTAGAAGTTATTCAAAAGGAAACTTGAATAAATAAATAAATAAATAATTTGAGTAGAACCATTCTGTCACAGAACAGTGCACTCGTCAAATCAAAACACCATTTTACTTTTACCTAGGCAAACCATGATATCACCACCTTAGTGGCCCAGCTGGGTTTCGGGACCTGCCCCCAAGGTCGATCGCTACACGACCCGATCTCTGATATGGCATCATGCCTATGTGTTTATTATCATTATCATTCAAAACCCAATTACCGAGTGTTGTCAATTACATTTATTATGAAATTCTTTTCAGATCACGGTATATTAAAATATAGCCGATAAAACCATTTTCAAACAACCGTTGAAAACATTTTGATAGAAATCATTTTCAAAGCCAAATCATTTCAAAACCAGGCTACCAAAGAAATAGGATAAAAGTCCTACCTCAATATTCGTGCCGGTACCCCACACCGTAATCTCGGTCCGCTATACGTTAGCTCCACGGAACCACGAACGATCCTAGATACAAACTAAGTCAATCAATATCTAGTTTGAGACATTCTATGTTACTAAATCATTTCATGATGTCCTAATGTGCCATTTGTACCTTTAAAATCATTCTATAAGGTTGGGATTTAAATCTAGGTTCAAAACAGTGAAAACGGGTAAAAATCACGAAATTTCCCATGCCTCGGTCGGCCTGCCAGACGCCCTGCTTTGGCCTGCCGAACTGCACAGTTCGGCCTGCCGGAAACAAAGTTCGGTCGGCCGAACATTTCCCCAGATCCGGCCTGCCGGTCGGAAGAACACCGGCCTGCCGATCATCAGTTCGGCCTGCCGAATTGGGAAAATCCAGAAATCCCAACCACGGGTTTCTTGATCCCCAAAATTCAAATCTTGATTCCAACCTGTTTTTCTCAATTCCCAGGCATGAAAAACGTTCATAGATGATAGAAAAACATACTAGAACATGTTTGGACTCATTTAAACAAGATTTTGACTCAAAATTCTCAAAACTCCGAAAATGAGAAAATGAGGAGAAAAATGAAAAATCTTGAATTCAATCCATTTTTCTTCAATCTAGGCTTAGATTCTAGTTGTTCTAAGTTCATTTAACACAAATCTACGGTTTTCTAAGCTAAAACAAACCTAGATTTTAAAAACACACAAAATTGAAAATTTTAGAAAAAGTTTAGAAATTTCGAATCTAACCTCGAATCGAAGCTTCAATTCACGTTTTCGGTTGCCGAATCACGTCCCCGAGCTTCCTCCTTGCTATCCCGAAGCTTGGATTCGAAATGGAGTCCAAAAATTTGAGAGAGAATTGAGAGAGAGGGAGAGTTGCCGAGAGAGATGAGAGAAAGAGAGAGGGAGAGTGAGCGTGGAAGTGAGGAGAGAGAGAGAGAAAAAGGAAATAAATAGAGAAAATCGGTGGGCGGTTTTACTGTGCAAAAATCATGTGCCGCCCACGGTTTTGCAAAACAGGGTATTTTTAACATTTTACAAATTATTGTGTTTTTAAAACTCAAAACATCATTTTAAAACAATAAGAAATCTTTTGAACACATCAATTTAACAAAACAACCAAAAATTCAAAATCCAACCCAATAATCTAATTAATGTTAAAACGTTAATTATGGCACACTAATTCATCATTTATAGTACATTAACATTAAATAAATTTCGGGACGTTACAAGGGGTTAGACGATCCCTTGCTAAAGTCTGAGATTAAACACAACCTTTGTACATTGTAAAATTTCAATGACTTATTTGTAAGAATTTATAAACTTTGGGGTCATATTATAATGTTTTATAAATTTTTAGGCCCAAAAATGTAATTTTTAAGCACATAAATATTTTTGGTAATTATATTTTTACGCCTCCAATTTAAAAAAATCACAAATTGACCCAAATTTTTTAAAAAAAATTTGCAAAAACACCCATATTCTAATAACACAATACCAAACATATGATTGATTGCGAAAATTTTATCATATTCTTTCCAATGTATTCCAAACTAATCCTTTAAAACTATCCTATCCAATATTTTTCTATCCTACATACCAAACAAGCCCTAAAGAGTAATTACCTATTCAAATGTTAGAATTTAGTGTCGGCAGACTAATTTAATATTGGATTAAAGATGCTCTTATCTAACTCTGTATTTCTCACTCTACGATTATCATAAATAAGAACCAGTGTATAATATCCCTATAATGGTATATTTTGGGATTGATTTTATTGGTCAGGTATACCAATTTGATTTTGTGATCCTCTGTGTTGGGAGATTCAGTGGCGTTCCAAATCTCCCAAAGTTCCCTCTAAATCAGGGCCTAGAAGTGTTCAATGGTAAGGTGATGCATTCCATGGACTACTCAAGCATGGAGAATGAGAAGGTTGCTGAGCTTGTCAGAGGGAAGAGAATTGCAATCATTGGTTCTATGAAATCTGCGGTGGAGATTGCAGCAGAATGTGCAAATTTAAACGGTGTGGAAGTTTATAATTGTTTCCTTACACAATCATTGTTTCTAACAACTAACATAATGTTAAAACTTTTCAATTTCGTAAATACAAGGTTATTAACATTGATGGCCTTTAAATTTTTAGTGGTCCCCTAATTTACCCTTAAACTTTAAAAATCTTCGTTTTGCTTTCTATCCATTTTTCCTTTCAAATAAACAAAATTAAGCCTGCGTGATTCACATATAAGTCACACGAATAAAACTTAAAGGCGATAAAATCTCACTTTTGTCCTTATAAATGACTATGTGTGAATCACAAGGGTTTTATTTCGTTTATTTGAACAGAAAATTATATGAAAGGGGGCTAAGTGTGGAGTTTTGAAAGTTTAAAAAGTAAAGTGATGATTTTTTAAAGTCGAAGGGGTAAAATCAGGAAGACTTTAAAATTTTAGGGTTATTAGTGTAAATAACCCTAAATATAAATAAAAGTTACAGTAGGTAGTTGGTTTTTGCTAAGAATTTTGGGAAAGAACAAATGTAAAAATATTTACACAGATGTGAAGAAGGTAAGGAATTTTTCATGCACAAAGATCCAGAGGGCTTATTGTGTATTGGCTGCTCTCCCAAGTGCGGCCAAAGTTAACAAGGGTCATTTACAAGAAATTTATTAAGTCCAACGAATATTTATGGGACAAAATCGACTAAAATGATTAATTCTAGAGATGGTTAATTCCACTTTTGGCTTATGAGGAATGGTAGTGGTCTTACTTTAGCGCTTAAACTTTCAACTGACATGCTAATAATGTTCGAGCTTTCTAAATGTTACACTAATGGTATCTCTATATTAAAAACGGAGGATTTCATTATGCGAGGCACACACTATTTGTTAACTAGGGAAAATATAGTAAATAGCTTTTGGGTGCCTCACATGATCCAATTTAAACACATGCCTAAATAAAATTACCTAAAAGCTATTACTAGATTATCCCTTCTTATCATATTTCACATGCCTCATGTGATGGAATCCAACATATTTCTATTATAGAGGTACCATTTACATGACATTTAAAAAGTTTGAGAACCATTAATCTGCCAGTTTCAAGTTTAGGGATCAAACTGAAACAACTACTATTTTTCACCAGCTAAAAGTTAAATTAACCGATAAAAAAATTCAGCGACTCTTCATAAGATTTATCCCCGAAATTAAAAGGCTCATATATGTCCGTCAAATTTATGAACTAATATGATAAATTGCTTTTCCTTGCTTATGATCAAAAGTTGACAAATTGCTTTCACTAGATATCGTTCTCCAATTTTTAAATCTGTATGTCCCTTTTTTACTTTCAATGTAGGAAATGAATATCCCTGCACAATGATCCAAAGGACTGTCCATTGGCTGCTCCCAAGTGCCAGTTTATGGGGAATCAAATCAAGCAACTTGTATTTCACTCGCTTTGCTGGCCTTTTGTTCCACAAGCCTGGTGAAACATTCCTTCTCAGCATTTTGGCCACTCTGCTTTCACCCTTGGTAATTTAACATCTACAACTCATTAATTAATTATGGATTAATTGACACTCACACATAATCTACTAAGAAGTTCCCGTTAGAAATTCTCAGACATACAAACAATAAAAGCGGAAGAAATTATAGATCTTACCACTGGCTAGAGTAACCAGATTCAACAGCTTGTCCAAAACAATTTTAGAGATACTTTGTTAGCTATTCAAGACTTGAATAATGAAGGGTGTTTTAAATCAATGAAGCTTATAAAAGAAACTTTATACTCACATGCCTGGTTCTTCAATGAACTTTTTTAATTTAGTTAGGTGTGTTTCATCTAAAATACGTTTAACTATCGAGATCATGCGAGGATGTAACGATTGATTCCGTCAAGTGCTTAGTGATTTTGTAATGGAAGGGCCAAAAGTTAAACTTTTTGAAATAGGATAAGATAGGGTGTGTGGTGGCGGACGCAAAACCGAAATTAAACCATTACTCAATACACTTGTGTTTGATGTTTAAGCTTCCTTTCTCAGAGATGGGCAACTTCAAAATTTTCTGAGAGCAATCTTAGATGGAAACTCCCTCTTAAAGAGCATGGAATGGTTCCCAACCACACCTTCCTTCAAGACATTTCCTCATGTCAGATTGCTATGCTTCCTGAAAATTTTTATAAAAAAGTAGAACAAGGAAGCATTATCTTGAAGAAATCCCAAAGCTTTGGCTTCCGCAAAGAAGGACTCATCATCGATGGAGAAACTCAGCCAGTCGAAGCAGATGTTGTGATTCTAGCGACAGGCTACAATAGTAAGCAAAAGCTAAAGGACATGTTCAAGTCTCCAATTTTCCGGGAACTCATTGTTGGACCTCCAACTTCCGCAGTTCCTCTCTATAGGTGCTTCTTGAAGCTCTAACATTTGCTAAGTTATTATATGCCAACTTAATAATTTAAATACTAATACGTCTCATTCAATAATAATTATCTTTAGCTTCTTCTTTTTTTCCCTCCTACGACCCCAATTGAAAAAATTTTCTGGCTTTGCTGCGATAAAGAAACTTTTCTTGCGCTGCCACCATATACAATACAACGCAAAAGTTAGGTCTTGATGAAGATGAACATTTGTAAAACAATTTGCTGCTATATTAATTTTTTTCACCTTCTGGACTTCTTCAGGCAGGTAATTCATCCTCAAATACCGCAACTAGCGGTGCTTGGATACGCGGGAGATTTCTCCAATTTGCTTGTGTCTGAACTTAGATGCATGTGGCTAACACATTTTCTGAGTGGAAAGTTTGAATTGCCTAACATCAAGGAGATGGAAGAAGACGCGAAAATGTGGGAAAATAACATGAAGCTATATGGTGGGAAGTACTTTTGGAAGTCATGTGTTGCTGTTGTGAATATATGGTACAATGATCAGTTGTGCAAAGACATGGGATATAAACCAAGAAGAAAGAAGGGAATTGTGGCTGAATTTTTTCAGCCTTATGGACCAGCAGATTATGCAGGTCTTGTTCATGATAACTGAAAGATGGCCTGTACTTAATATGATCTATTGCTTTAATTTGTTGCTGCTCCAAAACAACTTTCAAAGGATTAAGGAATAAAGAATAAGGAACAAGGAGTGTTGAAAAGCCTCTCACCAAACGTGTTTTTTCTTTAATCTTGCATCCTTTGTACTCTTTGTAAGAAATAAAGTTTGGTAAATGAAAAATTAATTGCTTGAAGATCGATGCTGAATGCATATATAATGTCAAAACCCAAAACTAATGCCAGTTGCAAGTTTGTTAAATTTCTAAAAGGCAAGGTTCTCGTACAATTACAAACAATATAGCTTCATGTTATTTGCAAGACATATTCATAGTGATATAACTGTTAGACTTAGTGCCTTAAGGATTGAGTACTATTACTATTTTTGAGACATTTGATCAATATAGAATTTATTGTTTATGTCATAGATCAAATTTGTCCTCTTTATATTCATTTGTGATGAATGTATGATAAACAAACAAAAGTCTGATACCGTCGTTCTAAACCTTTAAGACTGTGCATATGATAGATAGATTATGCAGAAGTCATAAATCTTAAGGTGATAGTTTAAATATAAAAAGTCTGAGATCGAGGAATAAAATTGGGCACTTTATATATATTATGATTGTTATATTGTCTTCATCTCTGTTAGGAGCTAACTTGTCTTGGTCATCAGAGTGGGACTCTATTGTATATTGTCATTGGTGACGATATATTGGATTAGGACAAAAGATGAATTGATTAAGTTAATAATTCCATTTGAATAGATTAATTCACTTTAGATGATCATATGTATTGCATCTTAATCCAAAAATAGATTAATGAGTTTGTATTCTTGATTTGTGTCATTTGATGTACCAAAAGGTGACATCCTAAATTAAATAAAGGTATGCATACCAGCACGTTGGAGACATGATTTTTAATTGACATAGATTTGTTATTTATAGATATAGAGTTGATAGCTCTTTGGTAGAATTAACTATATTCTCTTATAGGCATTATTCTATAATTGAAAAATTAGAGCAATTAACTATTTGAATGTATTTGTGTAATCAAATTGTTTACTACTTGTATTGGTTATAAATAGTAGGTATTTTAATAGTGAGATAATTCCATAAGATAAATAGAATTAGGAAAGTATAACAGAATTTGTCCTTAAGCCGATTACAAGTATCTTATAGGGATGTTGCACATCATGATATGTCATGGACAAAAAACTTATTAAAGTTTCATAATTTGTATATAGTTTGAAAATGCAGCTTTAAGCTTTCAGTGAAATAGTTTTAGAGTTAATAATTTTCAAATGAGCATGTTAAAAACATGTCTAAAACTAAGAATAATACATAATTTAGATGAAACTCTCAACCAATATACTAAGTTTGTTTACATAAAAAAAATACAAAGTTTGTGATAAATATGAATGGTAAAAAGTAGTTACAAATGATAAATGCTAAACATACAATCTCAAATTGAGTAAAATAATTAAAATTCAATCAAATACAAGTACTTTATATGCATAGTCTTATACAAGATAAGAAAATTAGCATCAATGCTAAAAAAATTTCCATGTGAACCCCCACGTCACTTTGCACTGGTGACATAACTCCCTCACCTCTCCCGTGCTCTAAGTTTTTGCAGAAAGGTTGCACTATTTCGACGGCTCCGTCTAGTTTGGTTGTTACTCCATTACCGGGGTCGAGCGTTGGCTCTGAAAAAATTCTTCCCTAGGTTCCATCAATGAGAGTATGCCCAGCTCCTTTCAATTCTGTGCTAGGAGTAGTAAGGAGGGACGCTTTAAGAATGAGGGAAGGAAACAGTTATTTGCAAGAAGATGAGGGAGATTGATTTGAATGCGGATCCTTTAGGGACGGGGACGAATGCTTCTAAAAGGAAAAATGCAATTTGTTGTAGCTAGGCTGATGTCGATAAGAAGCAGAAGATCATTCTTGGTGATTGCACCAACTTGGCAAAATCCGCAGAAGTTGGGAAGCAACCCTGACGGACCTAATGAATCTCATTTGTTGGAATGCACAAGGACTAAGGGATCCTCGTGCGGTCAATAAGCTGCAATTGCTTATTCGCGGCTCTTCCTATTGTCTAGTCTTTATCTCGGAGACTAGATTGTTGGACGGAGTGGGGGTTTAATCTTATTATAAAATGGCAAAGTTACCGTAGATGTTAAAAATTACTCCAGATTCCAGATTGATGGTTTTTTCATAAACGAGATGGGTGGTGTGTGGCATTTTATCCCAAACAAAACAACATTTTTAATGTTAGTTTTTAAGCTGTCTAGTGAAGTTGCGCGAGGTCACGGAGAGGTTGCGACCTGATTACAACTGTGGCAATATAAATGGCCTACAGGTCCCCTTTTTGTTGGTCCTTTTTTTCAATTTCAAAGATTAGGAACATAGATTTATTGTTTAATAAGACGCCTGTAGCAACTGTAGTATAAACAGTAGTTGTTACAACTTTGTTTTGGTTAAGTGTTGTATGTGAAGTTACGACTTTGATCCAACCTCGATAGTGCACATTTCAAAACTGTTTAGTTTTTAATTTCAGAAGTTAAGACTCTTAGTTTATTGCCTTTTTAAGCCCCTTTAACGACTATAGAATATTTCATGGTTGTTTTAATACATTTTTGTTAGATGTTATGTGCAATGCTGTAATACAAGTTGCGACTTAGTTATGACACCTATAGGGCGAGACTCGTTTCTACTTGGTCTTGTTATTTAAAAGTTAAAATGTTCAAATTATATTAAGTCAAAGTTGTTTTAGCAATCTAATGTAGTTTGGGATTGATTTTGAAACTGTTTATGCTAGGTATTTCATGAGATGTTGCAACTATTGTTGCAACCTCAATATTATAGTTTATGTTTTTGGGCACAATGACTCTTGAAAAAGTCCAAATCACGAATTTTGCAAAACATGAAAATCTTAGATCTTGACGAGACGATGAACTTTCATGAAGAAAATATTCGAGACTTTTGCCTCTAAAAAAACCTTTAAACAGATTAATAAAAAATGATCTAATTGGTAAAGATCACCAATTCACTGCAAACGGCTAAAAATAGAAAATATGCTTTTGAAAAATATGAAAGTTTTAGGCTTCATTAGAATGAGGAACTTTCATAAATGAAACTTTCATTAAAACTATCTTTGACATTTAATTATAGTAACTTTCCAAACTGACAAAAGTACTTTCTAGTAATGGTTTCAAAATAAAACATCTATCTAGTGGCAGAATCACCATTTACAATCAACAAAAGAATTGTAGCACTCGAAAGCTATATGGGCTACAATTCATAATTTTATAAAATTCAGACTCCAATTTAACATATGAATTTTGATAAAAACTTTACACATAAAGTTTTCAATGGATTTCAAAAAACGAGAAATCATAGAAGTCTAAATTGTTGACTGCTATGTCACGATGACAATTACAGGTTCAATGCCCGTATATGTTAGGAGCCATTTACCGAATTCAAATTTCTAATAGTTAATGCTCAACTATCACAGAACGCGTTAGTGCAAAAAGAGGCATAATAAAATGAATAGTAGCCATACATGGGCTTATGAGCCCAATAATACTATTCATATTAGAGTAGACCCTTAGTATAACAAAGAACTTAACGTAAGTAGTATCAGAGGTTACTAAGTCAAGTTATAAGAGGAAGATAATTAATTAATTACTAAATTAATGAATTGATTACCAACGTTAGTACGATTTAATTAGGCAATTAAGAATAACATTTTGACAAGAATTATGAGTTAAGACGATTTAAATTTAATTAATCCTTTTTAACTACCTAAACAACCAATCAGTTAATAAAAGGAGAACTTTTTAAGAAAATATTTAATTTCTTTTTATTCAATATGCTAAACTAATTAGCAAAGCGCAAGTTAAGCTCGCACTTTTACTGGGTGCTTTTTCTCATACTCTAAAAATGGTGGATAAATACGAAGAGTTAGTAGATCCTACCACTAGAAACCAGGTAAATAGGAATCTCGCCTACAATATGAAAACTACAGTTTTTAATTTAACTATTTACACATTTTTATAAAAATCGTGAAAATTCATGATGAGAATTATGCCATGTTATGTCATGTTGTGATAAGTTATGTCATGATATGCCACATTATGTAATGTTATGTTAGGACATGTCATGTTTATGTTATGTAGTGCATTATGTGACATATGCTATATAAAATTATATGGCATATTCACCTTTTGTTAAAAATAGTTATGATTTATATTATGTGATGATATGTGATAACATGTAATATTGCATACATACAATAAGATAAGTGCAATAAGATAAGATAAGTTAATTTAAAAGTGTCGTATCATATTTATGACCTCTCAATCTACAGGGAGGATTCAAGACCTTTCAACCTATAGGGAGGTACCGATTCAGTTTATTTTATGGTATAGGGTTGTTGGGGACATTTGCGAACCCTAACTTCTTGACGATTGCATGCAACAAGTACGTACTCCTAGGGCTCATTAGACACATGAGCTATGCCTGTAACGAAGTATAATCAACTCATGCATGTTTGTGAAGAATGTTTTAAGCTTTGTTTGCAGGTGTATATTTCGTACTTGCTGGCTAAACCTCATTCAGATTTGTTCATGTTGCAAGTAAGTAATCTGTCAACAACTTGTGATGGACTGTAGCGAGTGTCAGACAGATGGTAGAGATAGGTATGGATACCGCATACGAAAATATCTTCCGCATTAGTTTTAAAATAAATTAAGCATGTATGCATAAGTATTTTACACATGTATGGTTTGAAACAGAGGTTGTTGATACACAGCCTTTGATTAGATTACATTAAAATTAATAAGTTGCTACATATTTAAAAGAAAAGTTTAGACAAGTTAACTTTAATGTTTAGTTTTAGAAATGTTTTGAAGAGATCTGTTATAATTAAGTAAATTTTAAGAAATTGATTTAAGAAACAAATAATATAAAAAAATTGTTCCACAATTTTAGTATTTTATGACAAGTCAAGATTAAGAATACGATTATATAAATAAGTAACGTTCATGTAGGTAGGGTCCTTACATTCAAAAAGGTAGTTGGCTCATCATGGTTGAGTGGTGAACGGATTGACGTGGTTGGCAATTTCATGTGTTCTCTAAGGGAATGTGCAAACGTTCTCATAGATTGGATTAAGATGACTTTTAGTAATCTCCCCAAGGGGGCTCGCGCTTTGCAGAAGGAGATTGAGGGCCTTAATAACCGGGCTTTCTCTAGAGAGGTGAGACATCTTGTCCGAGCAAAGGAAAAATAATTGGATAATGTCTTAGCATTGGAGGAATATTATTAGAGACAACGCTTGGAGGTTGAGTGGCTTGAGGAGAAAATCGAAATACAAAATTTTTCCATGCCAAGGCCATGGACAGAAGGAAACGGAATAGGTTGGCGAGGTTGGAGAATTCTAGTGGGGTATGGCTCTATGAGGAGGGGGCCATAGCGGCGGAGATTGGGAGTTACTTCTGCTCTATTTTCTCCTCCAATTCTCCAGTACAAGAAGATCTGGATGCGATTGTGGACTTGGTAGAACCGTGGATTTCTGTAGAGGTTTGGGATTGGTTGGAAGCCCCCTTCACAGTTGAGGAGGTTAAGGCGGCACTCTTTGGCATGGGTCTCAATAAAACTATAGGACTGGATGATTTCTATGCAGCCATTTTTTAAAAAAAAAAAGTGAGATGTGGTGGGTCCGCGCTTAGTGGAAGTGGTTCTTGGTAGTCCCAATCAGTCAAGGATCTTAATGGGGCCCACATTGTATGTATTCCTAAAGCTAATAGCCCAAAGAGAGATGCGGACTATCACCTATCGACTTGTGTAACGTCTCTTACAAGGTGATCACTAAGAGACATTGGAAAACAAGCTAAAATTTGTTTTGCTTGCCATCAGATCTGAGGAGCAAAGTACTTTTGTCCCCAATCGACTCATTACTGGCAATGTTTTAGTGGCGTTTGAAGTCCTCCATACCATTGGCAGGAGGTATGGGGGAAAGGTGGCCTGATGGGGCTAATTGGCAAACAAAATCGGTTTACTAAATGAGTTATTCATTAAAATAAGAAAAAATGTGCAAGCAAATTCTTCCTAAATGAGAGTCTATATAAAAAAAACAAAGGCGTTAAACGTAAACCAAAACTTAAGAGTAATAAAGTCCTATTTTTGCCCTTTAGGTGACCCCTGTGAATTACGTGGGCTTAGTTCCATCTATTTGAATAAAAAATCAAAAATTTTGAAGACAAAGTGAGGGGATCTAAAAGTTCGTGGGTAAAATGATAATTTTTAAAATTCAGTTGACAAAATGATGATTTTTAAAGTTTAGAAAAAAAAATAAGATGTTTTAAATGTTGAATAAATAAAGTGGTGATTTTTAAAATTTATAGGGATAAAATAAAAATGATCTTAAAGTTTAAAGTCTATTATCGATAATAACCCTTTTCTAGAAGAGAGAAAGTGTGGGCGTGGGGGAGATAGGTGTAAGCGTTTAAAACGTGAGGACAGAAGAAAGCGTAGATAAAACTGTATTAACGGTCCGAGAAGACTACATCACAGACAAAAGCTCAGAGGATAAAAGAACTCTAATGGCTACCACCTTCCAGCATTTGCTCCTTCCACTTTCTCCTTCACTAAATAACGGAATTTCTTCTGCTACTCCATGGATTTCCTGCAAAACCAGCACCTTGGATTCAATGCCTTCTTTCGCCATCACTTCGCTGTCAAAGCGGCAGAGAGAAGAAATTTCAGTCTCTGTTGCGTTTAATCCATCTGGGAATTACGACCTCTCTTTGTTTCACGATGAAGATGGTACGTTGGGACTCATTACTCAAACCTACGGTTTTTTGCGCTTAAAAAATGGTTTTTTGTCATCGAATTTATGCTTTCGAATGTAGGAGGAAAATTTTTTAACCTTTAAGTTTAATATGATTATATTGTATTAACTAAAAAAGTTAACACATTAGAAAATTTTGATATTGCTTTAAATTTTTGCATTGACATAGAAATATGATATCGCATTGGAGAAGATCTTAGTGATCTTTCATGTAAATTTTGTGTCATTCATTCTTATTAAGTCAATTATTTGACAAGAGGCTTTTCACTTAGATTATAGACTCCTTATTCCCTTCCCTTTTTTTTCAATAACCAACAGATAACTGTACATGTTTTTGTCAACAGATACACCAAAAGTTGAACCTCCACCTCCACCAACTGAAGGGAGATTCGAGGTAGTCATCGAAAACGATATGATCAGCCGGCTTGACTTATCTCCATTCCAAACTGTAACTGGGATTACCTCTCCTTCATCAGGTACCCTCTGAACAAATTTGTGAAAACCTTGTTTGATATATTCTCAATTGTTTATGATAACATAGCAGTGATAAAATCTTTCTGTTAATATTGGTTCAGTCAATCCAAAAGAGTTTCTTGAACGCACAATTGGCTTCACCATAAATTACACAAGGGAAGATCCAAACGATATCCGAGAACTCTCTGAATTCCCTGACAGAAGACTCTGGTTTCTGAGGCTTGATGCTACTTATCCTTGGTTGCCCGTCGTGTTGGACTGGCGGGCTGGAGAGCTTGCTCGATATGCTGCCATGTTGGTTCCTCACCAGGTACTCTTTTTTAATTCATCACAAGTTTACATATCAAGCTGTACCAACCACACATGTTCACATAGTAATTTCAGAATGAATGAACACCATCTCACTATAGCTGACATTCCATCATTTTCTGTCATGTATAAACTTGTTTTGACAGATGAGTATGAGAATGGGTGTTGTGTTCAATCCAGAGGCCTTGGAATTGTTCATCTTGAATAAAGTCTTCATTGTGTACTCATGGTTAAAAGAACATCACATTCCAAAGCCTAGACTCAAGACCAGTGACATGCTAGGATGCTTGGATTCGGGATTGGTGATGAGCTTTTCGACTTGATTGACAAACAACAGCTTTCTAAATCATAAACAAAGAATACTAAAGACCCCATATCTTTTTTTTTTTCCAACTTGGCATTCAAGATCAAGAATCATGTTCATTAAATCCCCTTGAGATGTGTTAATCATTCCAAGAAAAGGAGCTGCAAAAAACCCCCTGTTGAGAATGAGAGTTATCAATCTCAAAGAGTAGCTGCAACCCG
Source organism: Artocarpus heterophyllus (assembly GCA_025403435.1). Classification (NCBI taxonomy): domain Eukaryota; kingdom Viridiplantae; phylum Streptophyta; class Magnoliopsida; order Rosales; family Moraceae; genus Artocarpus; species Artocarpus heterophyllus. The sequence continues at coordinate 16,079,439 of CM046332.1, read as the reverse complement.
CAAATAATAGAACAGGAAAGTTTTGAGTTTCTTATGTAAAGAGAATATTATTTTGCTTTCTTGAACTTCAACTATTTATGAGGAACTGGGTTTGATACAATGTGATTGGTAGCTTCCATTACCAACAAAATGATGAAAAGAAAGAGGTCCAAATTCTTGGTATTACAAAAATGTTATGTAAGGGAATTTATTTATTTTGTTTTTGTACAGTATGGACTTATAAAAAACAAAATTTACATATCTCCAAAATCAGAAAAACAAATACTATTGAGAAAAATTAAACTTAGTTTCTATTTAATAAGCCATCAATTAATTGGAAACAAAGGGTCTGTTGTGTATAAGCCAGTAGACTTGCAAATAGGGCAGATATTTTTATATCCTAGCCATTGTTTAATGCAAGCAATGTGAAATCTATGGCCACAATCCAATGTCCCTAGCTCATCCTCTTCAACATATTCCTCCTGCAAGAAAACAGGACTTTCCATGTCAATTTCACTCATCAGAAGTGTCTCATATGAATTAAAATACAATCATAAAAAAAAGTTCTGTGAAACTTCTTGTTTAGTGTAACTAGTGGAATTACTTGGCAAATGCTGCAAAATTCTATTTGAGCATTTGCTTCTGCAAGCAGAAAGTATTTGTTGTGTTTGAGTGATGTAAGAGCAGCTTCCTCAGATAAGCCTGTGCTTACATAGCCTATCTGATCCTCCAAAGCCAATAGTTCCTAAAAAGGGGGGAAAATGAAGCAGATTGTAAAGTGTGACAAAATAAAAACTGGTGTAGAAATTAACTTTGATGATACCTCATATGACATGTTATCAACATCAAGCCACATGCCTCTGTGATGGTTGTGTATAATTTCAGTAGAGTAATGCATAAGCGATTGGCTAAGAACTTGAACTTCCTGCCCACTTTATTCGTTATTAACATCTAGTGAACCAATAAATTTGTCACAGAGAGAGAGAGAGAGAGAGAGAGAGAGAGACCCTTTTCTTTATAGAGAGACAGAGACTTGGAAAACATGATCAACAAATGTTTAATTTAAAGTATCACCAATAGTTGTTGAACTTAGAGATTAACAAGATTTTTGTTGTAATTTCTTTTATGCATTATAAAAGGTTATTTTATTATTTTATTATTTTATACTCTGCATTTTAAGTTTATTAAAAATGAATACCATGTTTTGAATGTGCTCAAACTTGTCCCTCTAGTTCTAAAAATTTTACGCCTAGTATACCAAGAAAGGTACGTTTTAATGTTGATATAAATTTGAATTTTAGGCACAATTTTGATAATCCAATAGTTATATTTGGTATCAAAAAACCAACTTATCTTTTTCTAAATTAAAATTCATCCCACAAACAATCTGATAAAATTGTTTTTTTAATACACGCATCAAGATCATTATATTTAGCTTTTTACTTTAGATTTTTCAAATTTTAGTCACTTATAACTCCTAGTTATAACAGAGGATACAAAAGTAAAACAAAGTACTAGATTGGGGATTAAAATGAGACATTTTAAAATTTTTTGTTAAATATTAAACATCTAACCAATGGATAGACTGAAACTGAAACTGAAACAAAGTAATAAATTTAAAGACTAAAATGAGACATTTTAAATATTAAGGACTAAATTAACACTAAATGTAAATCTTGGAGGCCATTTGTTAAATTAACCTTAAAATGCAGTATAAATAGTAAAATAGGAAATATTTCATAATTAATGACTGCTAAATAGTAAAATAGAACACATTCCATGATACAAACATAATCACACAAGCTGGAATAGCTCAGTTGGTTAGAGCGTGTGGCTGTTAACCACAAGGTCGGAGGTTCAAGGCCTCCTTCTAGCGATATTAGTATCTTTTTTCATCTTTTTTTAGTTTTTTCATTTGAAAAAAGAAAACAGAAAGCTATACCTCTATTGAGAGCCTGAACTCCGATACATTGAGAACTGTCATTAACGAAGCTGCATTTTCTGGAAAGCAATCAGCCAATCTGTAGCTATAAAGAGCTGAATTCGCAACCATTTCTCTCATGACATTTTGAATCCCATTTAGTAAGCAACAAATGTCATAACAGAACATAGAAGATTGACCTATTTGAGAAGCCAAATTCCCAGGAATATTTTGAAACTGAATTGCAGATAAGAAAGATCTAAGAAGTGGGCATTGAGAAAATTGGTGAATAAAGACAAGAAATATTCCATTTGGTGAACCAGAGACCAATGTTGCATTTTTGGTGATACTTGCCATGCCCCTTGAAATGGTTGCTTGTTGCACAGAACGGAATTGTTTCTTGGATAAAACCCGGCTTGTGGGCGCTGAAGCTTCATGTGATTTTGGAGGAGGCGCCAAATATGTCTGCAGATGAGAATCTGACAATCAGTAATTCCACATTGACGAAAAAATTCGATTTGTCAAGTTAATAAAAATCGATATTTGGTAAAACTTCGCATGAAACGTTAGCGAAAAATTAAAACACGCAATGAGATTTCGTAAAGTTTTTGTCATAAGGGAACTCACAACGTAGGAAAAAGGATTTCTATGCTCCCTTGTGGATTTGAAAATAATGGAAAATAATCGTCCGGTATTTGAGTTGGAGAAATTGGATTCACCGATGTAACTCATATTTTCACTAGATTCACCTCTTACACCATGTGTAACATAGAAAGCAAGGTAATTATTATTTTTTTTTTCCTAAATGAAGTTAATTGATAATTAGTCAAAAGGGTATATGCTCCACCATCAAATGAATAAGAGTATTTATCCCCATGTATAATCTTTAATAAAGGAGTTGGAAATCCTATTATTTCATAATCTAATTTGGACAACAACAAAACGCAAAACCAAAATAACTATGTACCTTGCTTTAGATGTCAATGAAGAATGTGAAAATGAGATTTGATGCATTGTTGCTATGGGGGAAAAAGATGATAATGTAATTTAAAACCAGCCTATTTATGGAAAACTATTATTGCTTCCAAATAATTTACCAAAATAAGGAAATAGAGGCTAGTGATTGATGTGTGAGAGAAAAACAAGTAAATTTGTGAAGCAAATACAAGACGCTAATTTTGTTGCGGCTTAGCATGCTTTTCTTACATATTCTTAAATTGGAATAGGCTTAGATTTCGTTTCCTTTTTGTTTCTTTTTCCTTTTTCGAGTGTACTTTGCTCAATATAGGCTTTTACTTATGTCACTATTTTTGCATGAAAAAAGTAAAATTAATTAGATACTAAAAGAAAAGGTAAATTATTTAATAAAAAATATTGAAAATAAGAGTGCTATAACTCAAATTTTACAAGTCAAGCTCAACTCTCCACGTTTTTAATAACTACTTGAATTCTTAAGGACACATGCTAGTAAAGGTCATGCTCTCTTCAATATCAGAGCAAAGCCATATCCCTCCTCAACATATGAGCACGGCTGTGCCCATCCTTAACATGAGAGCAACTCTATGTCCTTGCTCAATATGAAAGGAAGGCTATGTCTCTCTTCAACATGAAAGCAAACCCATATCCCTACTCAACATTCAAGCAAGACCATATCCCTCCTCAACATGCAAGCAAGGTCATGTCCCTTCTTAACATGAGAGCAACATCATGTCTTTGCTCAACATGAGAACAAAGCCAAGTTCCTTTTCAACATGAGAGCAAGGTTGGGTATGTCCTTGCTCAACATGCAAGCAAGCCCATGTCTCTCTGTTCAACATGGAAGCAAGGTCATGTCCCTCCTCAACATGAGAGCGCGTAACACCATATCTTTTCTCAACATGCAAGCAAGGTCACGCCTTCCTCAACATGCGAACAAGGCCATGGCGTCCCTACTCCACATTCAAGGTAACCCTTCTCAGGCACATCTTACAACGTTCGAATCTTTCGAGATAATTGCTTAAATAACTACCATTCGTGTGTCATTAAATGTGAACAAGGAAAATTATAGCGAACACCACGCAATCGAGAATGAAAGATGTGGCAAGACGGTTATCACCATGTGGAAGGAAAGAGTTGCACCTTTAGAAGTTGAAGACGTGGGAGAGATGGTTATTTAAGAGACAATTTCGCATATTGATAAGCTAGATTTACACTGTTAAATTGGACATTTTCAACTGAATATTTTATTAGTTTTTTGTGCAATTTAATTGCTTTTTTAGTTGTTTTATTTTTATTTTTTAACATGCTTTTATTTTAGTTTAAATGATTACTATTTTTATTTTAGTTTTCCCTTTTAAATATTATTTTCCCGCGTTGGTGTAGGCAAAATGGGCAAAACGGCAATTAGAAGTAATTTAGAGTAAAAAGGGCAAATAAGGTCTGAAATTTGAATTTGTGAAATGCCCAAAGAAGCACCACATGCGGATGAGATTATGTACAGCCATAACCATCCGATCTTCCCCATCAACACGTCAGAGAGCGAGTGCAAGTAACTCTCCTTCGCCAGAGCGTGAAAGGATGCAGACCACGCTTAGCCGGACGGATCAAGTACTGCGCAGCTCCATCTCTCTCCCGCACGCCCACTTTCTCGCCCAATAAGTGCTAGTCACGTCGCCCCAGCAGCTTTATCAGCTCTCAGAGAATGCTCTTTTGGTTTCCTTTGCTGGCGTGAAAGAAAAACAAAGAAAAAAATATATATAACCCAACCGCATTTTGCATTAAAAAAGAAAAAAAGAAAAGAAAGCGAAAGCATCTGGGAGCAGGGCACCTTGACAACCACACGTATTTTTGGGTGGTTTAATAATTTCAAATTTTGAAATAATTACCTACTTTGCTGAAGGCATATAATGGGACCCTATTAGGGAATTTTAGAGGAGGCCTAATCCTCTATGACTGAGAGCCAGTGAAAAATAACAAAACAAATTTCTTTTATTTTTTATTTTTATTTTTAGGCTTAAGATTCAAGGGAAAAGATTGAAGATCAAGAAGCTGAGATTGAAAATTGAAAAGTCAAGCTTGGAGACTTGTGACACCTCTGTATGGGTTTTTTCTTTCCAATTTTCTTATCTTTATACTTTTTTTATTTGAGTGTTTGAGAGTTTAATTTAAGTTCTGAGCAAATTTATTTTGAAGTTTTTTTCATTTTTTGATTTTTATTTAATTTATTAAATACTGTTAACTCCCACTTAAGAGTGTTATAGAATTTTTGATATCAGAGTCTAAGGAGTGTAGCACCACTTAAAAAAAACTGTTCTTGAAATGGTTTTAAAATTGAATTTAAATATCATCATCAAATTGAACCTTCAAGTTGATTTATACAGTCCAAGAGGATGTTGTGACATATAAAAACCCTAAAAAGGAAGTATTAACTGTTATATGGGTACGATAATTATATGAAATGAATTTATACGTAGATTGCTTAAGGGAAATTCGTATAGTTAAAAGGATTTGTAAGCCTTTATCTCATAAGAAACAATAAGAAATACAAGGCTTTAGTTGTTGATTTCAAAGTTCTACATAATTGTGCCAAATTCTTCATAATTTATTCAAACCTATGTAATGATTATAAATGGACTCGATAAAGTACTATGGACTCGATAGAGTACTTAAGTCTTAATAAATTTTCTTTGAGATTCTATTTACTTGAAGAACATGAGACAAGTTAGGAATCCATGACATTAAACCTTAAATGAGATAAATGTTAATCTTTTAGTCTGTTGAGATTTTGTAAAGTCAAAAAATTTATGAATTTTAAGGTTGGAATATTTTTATTGTGTGCATTGTATTTAAGTGGTGCCAATGATCTTTATGAATAAATGCAATGTGAAAATGACCAATTGAAGTTTTCTGAAGTAAATCATAATACTTAAGGCACTTGTAATGATTTTAGACCTTTACGATGAAAGGTTTAACTTTTAAATGTTTAGATGTGAATATCTTGGTTACTTGAGGTTTTATTATATGAGAAAATTAAAGATTGTATAAGTGAGATTGTGAGGATTGTAGATGTCCTTAAGTAGTAACATTAATGGTCTTTGCTCATTGATGTAATTTACGTTGGAAAATGAAAGTATATTAATTTTGAGGTTATTCATGTTCAAAACCCTTGATAGTAATGATGGCAAATCTATTGACATATGTTGAGTATTTAGAATAAGATAGAAGTGTATGCATTATTCAACAAGGCTCTGATTAAAATAAATTATTTGAATCACGAGAGGATTTTATTATTATGGAATGATTTGGATAACATTCAGAAGGACCCATGATTATTATCAAATTAGGCTTGTTGTTTATTTTGGTTAATTATATTTTAAGTAGGCTTCGAATTAGGCTTAAGATCTGTACAATTTAGGCTTCAATTTCATGCTTGTTGTTTAATTCATTCCAAAATATTAATGCTGAAACAACCTAACCCATTCTAGCCCAGAATATTTAGGCCTAGTTCAAATTCTGGACCAACTTGGTCCATTAAAGAAAAAACAAAATGTTGTCTTTTGTACGTGTCCTCGATATATGTTGTATACAGTGCCCCAATCATTGTCTATAAATACATTCATTGTGCATAAGAGCTCATTTCTCTGAGCTTACCCTCTCTCTAATTTTGTCATTCTCTCCCTAACTTGCAAATCCTTTTCCTTCTCTCAAGATCTTGTTCTTTCTCACTCTAAAAGAAAAAGGATTTCTAGGATTCTGTAACTTACTATCTTAATTTTTCTTTTCTATTTACCCTTCTGTCATCTTATCATGGACCCAAAGTTCCAACACCTAAGAAAGTATTTTCCATTACTTTCCCAAAAAGTTCTTAGGAAGAAATACGAGACTAGGATCACTCGGTTATAAATTCTTATATGTTTTTGCATCCCTAGTGATGTTAGGATGCTGATATAAAGGAAGATTCATCCGAACGACTTTAGTCAAGACGTCAGTTTACCATGTATGGGCATCAGTCGTAGTACAATGAAAAGAAAAGCTCGTGCCATCATGGTCACTTGTAACAAATGTAGACGAAAAAATTGTAACTGTAAATATACTTCATCTGGATTTGTGTCTATAAATAGAGAAGATAAAATAAATTTCTGCTGAGATGGACTTTCTGAGGAGAATTTGGATGATCTTCATGCTTCTCTTCAAGATTATCCTAGTGAATATGTTCAAGGTGCAATATTTAATCCCTGGCCTAAATTCTATGCAGAAGGACAACGTCTCAAGAATATGGCATTTCAAGATCCTGTTTGCCAAATCATAAGAAAACTAGATGGAGAATAATTCATCCCTCTATAAAGGTTGTTTGTTAGACATGTATGCTCTAAGGAGTAAAAATGTAATACGTTTTTGGAGACATTTTTATCAATAAAGAATTTATTCATTTATATATATACCAAATATTGTCCTCTTTACGTTCATATTTGTTGAATGTATGATAAGCAAACAGTAGTCTGAGACTGTCAGTCTAAACCTTAAGAGTTGGGCATATGATGGGATGATTATGCGGTAGACACGACTCTTAAGATGATGGTCTAAAATATATGATCCGCAATCGAGGGAATAAAGTTGGGCGCTTTATTCATGTAAAGATTGTTATGTTGTCTATATCCCTTTTGGGAGATGGTTTGTCTTGGCCATCGGAGTTGGACTCCGTGAATAGAAACATTGGCGCATTGTCATAGGTGACGATGTGTTGGATCGGGACATAAAGTGAATTGATTTGGATTAATAATTCTGTCTTGTCAAATCGATTCACTTTAGACAATCATTTGTATTGTATCTTAATCCTGAGATGAATAATGGGCCCGTTGTCTCGACTTGTGTCTTTTGATGTACCAATGGGTGACTCCCACATCTCTATAGTGGCAAGCATGCCGGTACGTTGGAGGCATGACTCTTGGTAGCGTAGACTTGTTATTCATAGATATGGAATCCATAGCTCCTCTTTAGGAGTAATGATATCCTCTTATATGCGTTGTCCTGTAATTGGAAAACTGGAGCGCTCAACCATTTCGATACATAGGTGTAACCGAATGGTATACTATCTTTGGATGGTAAGTTTTCTAATGGTGAGACAATGGAACGTAAGATAAAAATAATCGGGAAGGTAAGACAGAACTTGTCCTTAAGCCGATTATGGATGATCATATGGGGATGTGATACACTATGATATGTCATGGAGACTTAGCTACACGAGCTTCGTAATTCTATAAAGTTCGAGAGTGCAGCTCCAAGCTTTTAGTGGAGTAGCGTTGGAGTTGATAATTGTGAAATGTATATCTGGGATATTGGGTTTCATAGTTATCATGAGCTTGAACTTTATAGGTCCATTTTGGTCCCCTTTGCTAGCTCACAAAATCCTGTAACGACACGGCGTGCTTTTCCAATAATTGGAGACTTATGTCGGATTTATCAGATTGGTTTAAAATTTATAAGAATCAAATAATTCATGTCTGTTTATCGGTTGAATTAATTATGTAAGAAATTAGTTCAAGATGAACTTGTTGAATTATGGCGTTCGGATAATTCTTGTCTGTTTATCGGTTGTTTTAATTTTGGACAATTAGAACAAGATAAACTTGTAGAATTATTGTGAATTGATTTATTTTCTTAGAGATTATCTTGATAAAGTTTGTTTTGATCAGATATCTTTTCTATTGGGCTATTTGAATCAAAACTGAGACTTTATCCTTTAGAATCTCGGGTGGAAAATAAAAGATTCGCGGAGATTTTTTCTCGGCAGTTCGGCATGCCGGAAGACGTGTTCGGCCTGCCGAACTGGCCAGTTCGGCCTGCCTATCTCACAGTTCGGCATGCCGACCGCGACAGCTAAGATTACGCGTTTTTCACGCGTATCTTATCAGATATTGATCCGAACTTGATTCTATTTCGATTTTTGAGACCTAATCTGATATGGACTGACCCCAAGGACCAATAGGTATAAAAAGGGAGTGAGTCTAATGATTTACTCAGATCAATTTGAGAGATTAAGAGTGATACTCTTCTAGTGAGCATCTAAAAACTCCCTGAGAGCTTTTGTTCACAAATCACGAACACTAGCTTTGGGTTCTCTCTATTGGTTGGAAGGAGAGTCACCGGTGGAAGAGCTGTACGTGTGAGCCCACACTCACTCCGGTTGTGGATAGAGAATAGCAAAGAAGACCAGTTGGTTGAGGCTCTTCTGGAACGTTACTTCTCTACACAGGTCGCGGAGGTTCTTCGGCATACTGAGGTTAGTAAGATCTGTTTAATTTATACATATAACATGTCAAACTTGTGTTTTGGAAAATACTCTGATGAAAAATTTTTAAAATTCCGCTGCGCACTTTGTTTCCAACAATTGGTATCAGAGCCGAGGTTTTTACATAAATTTGCAAGTTTGTGATCATGTTATATGCATAAATTTTGTGATCTTAATCTCTCCAATGCTTGAATTAAATTTTATAGAGAGATGGCACTCTAGGTTTCTATATAATATATATGTTGTCATGGATTATATGGTGAATGTTTATTAATTAATTATGGTTGATTAAATTGTTGTTTAATTATTTATTAATTAATTAATACCGGTTATGGTTCCTTAGAGGTTAGAATGTGTATATAGGTTTTTCATGTAATTAGATGGCGGACTATCATCTCCGTCTAGGAATTATTATTTAATTTGTAAGAATTTTGTAATTAAATAATTATTCGGAGAAGACGGAACGAGAAGTCGGATCTTGAAGATAGATGATGGCGCCTCCAGGTATTTCCTGAGTCTCTAATTTTATGTTTTTGAATTGTTGAAAATAAAATTGATGAATTGCATTAAAATTGTATTTTCTAGATTGAGGGTTTTCTGCTCGGTCGGCATGCCGGACCTCACAGTTCGGTAGGCCGAAGGTCATAGATCGGCAGGCCGGACGTGTGGTCCGGCAGACCGACAGTGGGGCAGAAATTTTGGTGCTCTGCCGGCAAGCCGAACCTTCATGTTCGGCAGGCCGAACCACCATGATCGGCAGACCGATCACCCAGATCGGCCTGCCGACCGAGAGCTGCCAGGTGTCCAGAAAAGGTGCGATTTTTTCAGTGCAGTTTTAATTTTGTTTTTGGGACGATTCTGAGAAACATTAAATTTGGATATGACCGGAAATATGAAGTGTTCGATTCATACGGGATTGAGGACTTGAAGATGGATATTACATGAAGAAGGATACAGCTTGAGGATTCAAGGATGAAGAATCGAAAAATGTCTCGATTATTCTCTTGTAATCTTATTTTTTCTATTCTCTAGGGTGGAACCATAATATTACGGTTATTATTATTATGCTTGTAGCTTTGCTTGATTGCTTTGCTTGTCTGCATTATAATATGATTTACCATGTATATTGATAACATGTCATATAGAATAGGGAGTGCCGCTCATATTAAAATTGTTCATGCATAATTTTAAAATAAAACCTTGACTTCAAAAGATTGAGTGGGAGAAGGTTTTCGAAGAGAGAACCTAAGGCCTCCATCGTTGGTCCATAGGAAGAACATGATGGTCCCAACCCCTAGGAAGGGATTTCTATCATGTACCAGATTGGATCTCTGAAAGGATAAGGTATTTTAGTATGATTTATGGTTGCACACCCCTAGGTGGTGATTATAAATCATGGATAAAATATTAAAACGGTGGTTATACACTCACGTTAACTTTATTATTAACCTCCCCTAGGAGCTCTGTTAATAAAATTAATGGCCAAAGAAACGATTATTAGTATATGCTGGATCATACGGGTCCTGGATGGCATATATTAATCAGGAGGGGATCCGTGTTCCTGATTGAATTTGGCATGACTCCCCTAGGAGCTTGTTGAATTCTGAGTTGGGAATTATCGTTGTAAGGTTGTGACATTTTCAAGGTTTTGACACATAAACACATTTGTATGATTTTACATGATTGTGTTAACTTACTAAATTATTATATATGTTTGCTTATGTTTGGTATATGATTCTTTATTGTAGATTGAAAATGTCTAAAAACGCTTTATCATCGATACTTGACAAAAACCAATTGACCGGTGAGAACTATAATGATTGGAAACGGAACCTGGACATCGTCCTTTCCTTTGAGAAACTGAAATATGTTCTGACAACTCCTTGTCCTCCCGAGCCTACGGGAGACTCAAGTAATGAGCAATTCCAAGCGTACGAACGCTGGAAAGATGCTAATGATCAGGCCCGCTGCTATGTTATGGCTAGCATGAATAACGTGCTGCAGGCTCAACATCAGGATTATGAGACTGCGAAGCAGATCTTGGATAATCTTGAGGACATGTTTGGAGGCCAGGCCATAACAAAGCGGCAAGGGGCGCTTCGGAAACTCTTAAACTGTAGACAGAGACCGGGGACATCTGTAAAGGAGCACATGATGTTGGTCATGGGTTACCTCGCTGAGGCTCAAACCAATGGAGCCGACATCGATGCTGAAACTCAGATGACTATGGTCTTTGAGACTCTGTCTAAGGAATTTATTCCGTTTAGAGCTACTTTTAATCTAAGCAATAGACGGGATATGACCTTGACAGAACTGATGAAACAGTTACAAGAGTTTGAACTGCTGATCAGGGAGTCTCCTGCTGGTGGAGAGGCCAATATGGTAGCTGCTTCTGGTTCCAATCCTAACTCTGGGAATGAAAAGAAACAACGGGCCAAGAGTGGGAAGTCTTCTATTCCTATTGCTACCAAGAGCAAGAAGAAGAAGAAGAAGAACCCAAAGAAGCTTAAGTGCTTCTTTTGTGGTAAGGTCGGGCATATAAAGAAGCATTGCAAGGACTTCCTTTCAAAGGGAGGTAGGTGTGATCTTCTATATTTAGAAACTTGTTTGGTTGAGGAATCCAGTGACATTTGGGTCATAGATTCTGGTGCAACTAATCATGTTTGTGTTTCTCTGCAGGGATTCAAAGAAACGAGAAGTCTACTTCGTGAAGACTTAACGCTTCGGATGGGCGATGGATCCTTGGTCTCAGCGGAAGCAGTGGGAGATGTCCATCTTTATTTTGATAATTATAGGAGTTTAATTTTGCGAGATTGTTTTTATGTTCCTAAATTTAAAAGGAATTTAATTTCTGTATCTTCTTTATTTAAAGACTCCTACGTGGTATCTTTTAATGAAAAAGTGGTGATTCGTAAAAACAAATCTTTTATCTGTTCTGGATGGATGCAAAATAATCTATATTTTATCAAACCTAAGATGGACCTGTTGCTTAATGCTGAGATAAATGATAATGACTCAAAAAGACTTAAAACTTCTCACTCTAATAAGACTTATCTTTGGCATTTGCGCCTTGGCCATATTAACCTAAATAGGATTCAAAGGTTGGTAAGGGATGGACCTTTAAGTCACTTAAAGGTGGAATCTATACCTCAATGTGAGTCTTGTTTGGAGGGTAAAATGACCAAAAGACCATACGGGTCTAAGGGCAATAGGGCCGAAGGGGTTCTAGAACTTGTGCATAGTGATGTTTGCGGACCGATGAACATCCGGGCACGAGGAGGGTATGAGTACTTCGTTACTTTTATTGACGATTACTCTAGATATGGGTATGTGTACCTAATGCACCACAAAAGCGAAACTTATGATAAGTTCAGGGAGTTTCGGGCTGAAGTGGAAAAGCAATTGGGTAGACCCATAAAGGCACTTCGATCTGATCGAGGTGGGGAATACCTTTCTGATGAGTTCTTGGGACACTTGTTAGAGAATGGGATTTTATCCCATTTGACTGCGCCGGGTACTCCGCAGCAGAATGGCGTAGCAGAGAGAAGGAATAGGACTTTGTTGGACATGATTCGGTCCATGATGAGTTATTCATCATTGCCTTTATCCTTTTGGGGATATGCACTACAAACCGCATGTTATCTTTTGAACAATGTGCCTTCAAAATCGGTCCCTAAAACTCCTCACGAGTTGTGGACAAGACGGAAAACATCCTTAAACCATATTCGCATATGGGGATGTCCAGCTCATGTCCTGTTTAAGGATCCGAATAAGTTGGAAGCACGTTCAGAAGTTTGCGTGTTTGTAGGATATCCAAAAGGGACTAAAGGGGGTTATTTTTATAACCCAAAGGAAAATAAAGTCGTGGTTTCAACTAATGCAACTTTCCTTGAGGAGAGTTACATGAACGACTTTAAACCTCAAAGCAAAGTGGTGCTTGAGGAGTTGAGGGGTAATCCGTTTACTCCGGAGGTTCCGAACGAAACCATTCCGATCGGTGTAGAAAAACCAAACAAACCTGAACAACAACCTCAGGGGCTTCGGCGTAGTGGGAGGATCGGGCGTCAACCTGAGAGGTATATGTTCAATGGGGAGGTCTTTTTGGCTGAACCGGATGAACATGACAGGGATCCTTATACTTACGCAGAAGCTATGGAGGATGTTGATTCAAGACTCTGGACAGAGGCCATGAACATTGAGATGAAGTCTATGGAGACTAATCGGGTCTGGGAGCTTGTGGATCTTCCCGAAGGGGTAAAACCCATAGGGTGTAAGTGGATCTACAAGAGGAAAAGAGGAGTGGATGGAAAGGTCGAAACCTTTAAGGCTAGACTGGTAGCTAAGGGTTATACACAAAAGGAAGGAATCGATTATGAGGAAACCTTTTCGCCTGTAGCCATGCTAAAGTCCATCCGGATTCTCTTGTCCATAGCTGCCGCTCTCGACTACGAGATTTGGCAGATGGATGTCAAGACGGCTTTTCTGAATGGCTATCTTGATGAGTCCATTTATATGGAACAACCAGACGGGTTCAAGGTCACGGGTCAAGAGGGTAAGGTTTGTAAGTTGCTAAAGTCTATTTATGGACTTAAGCAAGCTTCTCGTTCTTGGAACATAAGATTTGATCAAGTGATCAAGACTTATGGGTTCTCACAAAATGTGGATGAACCATGTGTTTACAAACACATTAAGAATGGGAAGGTGGTTTTTCTACTACTCTATGTAGATGACATTCTGCTAATTGGCAATGACGTTGGGGCATTGTCATCGGTCAAATTATGGTTGACCAAGCAGTTTGACATGAAGGACTTGGGTGAGGCTAATTTTGTTCTCGGTATCCAGATCTTTCGGGATAGGAAGAACAAAATGATAGCTTTGTCACAGGCCGGGTACATAGATAAAATTCTCAGGAGGTTTGCAATGCAGGATTCCAAGAAAGGTGGGCAACCATCTAGGTCTGGAATTACTCTTTCTAAGAAAGACTCTCCAAAGTCTTATGAAGAAAGAGAATACATGAAGAAGGTGCCTTATGCTTCGGCAGTAGGTAGTCTCATGTATGCCATGCTTTGCACTCGACCAGATATTAGCTATGCGGTCGGGATTGTGAGTCGATTTTAGGCGGATCCAGGACCAAACCATTGGGTTGCGGTAAAGCATATTTTCAAGTACCTGAGAAGGACTCGTGAGTATATGCTTGTGTATTCGGGTGAGGATTTAACTCCTCTAGGATACACTGATTCGGATTTTCAATCCTGCCTGGATTCTAGGAAATCGACTTCAGGGTTTGTGTTTACTCTAGGTGGGGGTGCCATCAGTTGGAGAAGTGCGAAGCAAGATTGCACTTCGGATTCAACGATGGAGGCCGAGTATGTGGCGGCTAGTGATGCTTCGAAAGAAGCAGTGTGGCTCCGCAAGTTCCTTGGGGATCTTGAGGTAGTTCCTGGTGTGGATAAAGCGGTATCACTGTACTGTGATAACAGTGCGGCGGTAGCTAATGCTAAGGAACCAAGATTTCACAAGAAGAGTAAGCATATTGATCGGAAGTATCATGTGATAAAGGACTTCGTTGAGAGCGGGCATGTCACGGTGTGCAAGATCGCGTCAGAGGACAATTTAGCTGATCCATTTACGAAGACACTTTCTGGGAGAGTCTTCGAAAGGCATGTGGAAGCTATGGGGATGCGAAATTTACAGTATTTACTCACTTAGTGCAAGTGGGAGATTGTTAGACATGTATGCTCTAAGGAGTAAAAATGTAATACGTTTTTGGAGACATTTTTATCAATAAAGAATTTATTCATTTATATATATACCAAATATTGTCCTCTTTACGTTCATATTTGTTGAATGTATGATAAGCAAACAGTAGTCTGAGACTGTCAGTCTAAACCTTAAGAGTTGGGCATATGATGGGATGATTATGCGGTAGACACGACTCTTAAGATGATGGTCTAAAATATATGATCCGCAATCGAGGGAATAAAGTTGGGCGCTTTATTCATGTAAAGATTGTTATGTTGTCTATATCCCTTTTGGGAGATGGTTTGTCTTGGCCATCGGAGTTGGACTCCGTGAATAGAAACATTGGCGCATTGTCATAGGTGACGATGTGTTGGATCGGGACATAAAGTGAATTGATTTGGATTAATAATTCTGTCTTGTCAAATCGATTCACTTTAGACAATCATTTGTATTGTATCTTAATCCTGAGATGAATAATGGGCCCGTTGTCTCGACTTGTGTCTTTTGATGTACCAATGGGTGACTCCCACATCTCTATAGTGGCAAGCATGCCGGTACGTTGGAGGCATGACTCTTGGTAGCGTAGACTTGTTATTCATAGATATGGAATCCATAGCTCCTCTTTAGGAGTAATGATATCCTCTTATATGCGTTGTCCTGTAATTGGAAAACTGGAGCGCTCAACCATTTCGATACATAGGTGTAACCGAATGGTATACTATCTTTGGATGGTAAGTTTTCTAATGGTGAGACAATGGAACGTAAGATAAAAATAATCGGGAAGGTAAGACAGAACTTGTCCTTAAGCCGATTATGGATGATCATATGGGGATGTGATACACTATGATATGTCATGGAGACTTAGCTACACGAGCTTCGTAATTCTATAAAGTTCGAGAGTGCAGCTCCAAGCTTTTAGTGGAGTAGCGTTGGAGTTGATAATTGTGAAATGTATATCTGGGATATTGGGTTTCATAGTTATCATGAGCTTGAACTTTATAGGTCCATTTTGGTCCCCTTTGCTAGCTCACAAAATCCTGTAACGACACGGCGTGCTTTTCCAATAATTGGAGACTTATGTCGGATTTATCAGATTGGTTTAAAATTTATAAGAATCAAATAATTCATGTCTGTTTATCGGTTGAATTAATTATGTAAGAAATTAGTTCAAGATGAACTTGTTGAATTATGGCGTTCGGATAATTCTTGTCTGTTTATCGGTTGTTTTAATTTTGGACAATTAGAACAAGATAAACTTGTAGAATTATTGTGAATTGATTTATTTTCTTAGAGATTATCTTGATAAAGTTTGTTTTGATCAGATATCTTTTCTATTGGGCTATTTGAATCAAAACTGAGACTTTATCCTTTAGAATCTCGGGTGGAAAATAAAAGATTCGCGGAGATTTTTTCTCGGCAGTTCGGCATGCCGGATGACGTGTTCGGCCTGCCGAACTGGCCAGTTCGGCCTGCCTATCTCACAGTTCGGCATGCCGACCGCGACAGCTAAGATTACGCGTTTTTCACGCGTATCTTATCAGATATTGATCCGAACTTGATTCTATTTAGATTTTTGAGACCTAATCTGATATGGACTGACCCCAAGGACCAATAGGTATAAAAAGGGAGTGAGTCTAATGATTTACTCAGATCAATTTGAGAGATTAAGAGTGATACTCTTCTAGTGAGCATCTAAAAACTCCCTGAGAGCTTTTGTTCACAAATCACGAACACTAGCTTTGGGTTCTCTCTATTGGTTGGAAGGAGAGTCACCGGTGGAAGAGCTGTACGTGTGAGCCCACACTCACTCCGGTTGTGGATAGAGAATAGCAAAGAAGACCAGTTGGTTGAGGCTCTTCTGGAACGTTACTTCTCTACACAGGTCGCGGAGGTTCTTCGGCATACTGAGGTTAGTAAGATCTGTTTAATTTATACATATAACATGTCAAACTTGTGTTTTGGAAAATACTCTGATGAAAAATTTTTAAAATTCCGCTGCGCACTTTGTTTCCAACACTGTTAAACGTTGTATGCTTGAAATCGTTTAAGTTGGTGTTCAATAATCTATGTCTTTCTCTTCGGTAAAAATTGTTTTGTATCCAGAATATTTACTTTCATATCCAGAATAATTGTGGTTATTAGATTGATATAGTAAGTATTAGTGTCTCTTTTAATTTATGGTTTTCTTTAATATATATATATATATATATATATATATAATAAAATATATTATCGTATCAGATGCATCACATGCCTTGCTGTGACATGTTTGAAATTTCAGAACTTATCCAGACGTTTCGAGACTTGCGCCTTAAATTTCAACAGTTCTATAGTAGTTTGTCATCTATGTTGATTTTTTAGATTCAGTGCACATTTGTCAAAAGGTCTACAGTCGTGTCAGAGTGTCTTCTGTCAAACTATTCTCAGTTGTCAAAAGTTATATAGTTTAAGTCTCATTTTTGTCAGAGTGACTCCTCATAAATTGATTGTACCTTTTTCTTACCTTCTTACTTGCAGAATATTTTGTTTAGATCTTTAGATTACCTATTCGTCACCTACTTGCCTACATCCTTAGTCTTTTTAGATATCTATCATATTTAAAATCTCATGCAAAACTCCGAGTCAGAATGGAGCGAACATAAAGCAACCGGTCACACAAACCAAATATGTCTACCTCCTAGTCGACCAAGAGAATAAAGAATGCCTGTGTCTTTTGTGGTTTCAGCCTTGGAAAAGATAAAGTCTACTCAAAAGCTACAAGACACTTAGGGCAAGTCTTAGCATGTAGAAAGATTAACCTGACCTATGGGGGTGGTAGTTTAGGATTGATGGAAAATTTGGCAACAGTAACTAAGTCTAGGGGTGCCAAAGTCCTAGAGATTATTCCTTATCTCCTAGCGGAGGGGAACCTTTGTGGGAAAACAATAGGTAAGGAGAAAAGAGTTTTAAACATCCCTGAATGTCTTAAAACTATGATTGATAATTCTTATACTTTTATAGCATTACCTGGTAGTCTAGGTATTATTGAGGAAATATTCGTAGTTGCTAGTATAAATTTATTGGACATTCACTCCAAACCCTTGAGGCTTTTGAATGTAAATGGTTTTTACGATGGTCTTTTGAAATTTTTAGATTACATTGTGGAAGAAAACTTCATTGTAGTGTCGGGGAGACAAATCTTTGCTACTACTTCAACAATCGAGGAATTAATAGATAAGATGCAAATCATACATCCGAAATCCGACACTGCAACGTCCAAACTTAATTGGGAGAAAGGTAGCTGGAAGTGGCCATTTGATTTAGATCTCGACCTGTAATCTTTTGATTTTACCCATAGCATGTATGTCCGTATTTCATGTGTCATGAATAACCGATTCCCCCCACACTTTGTATTTCTTGTGGCATGTTGTAGTTATAACTTTTAGATTCCTTGACTCCAATGTCAGGATGGCTAGTGATACGGAGTAATTAATGCTCCCGAAATGCATCCTATTTAAGGTTTTATCTTTTGTATATCGATGCTTTTACATTCTCTAAGCGTGCATGATTTGGATAGCTGGTTATATGGAGTGCTTTGTACTCTCGAAACGTATCCGCGTCATGTTTATAATGTATAGTATTCTGTTAATGTTTTGTGGAAGTACCAAAGTTAATTGTCGGATACTTCATAGAAAAATATAAGTATATTATTGAGGTTAAATGTTTGTGTCATGAGAGTAAGCATTTATTAAAGAATCCATAGAGTTTGCTTACAACTATAGGATTCCTCCTAATCTCTCTATATATGATTTTAATCTGCGATTTAAATAGAAGCGCTTGTGCTATATATTTTGTGATTATGTTTTAATTTATTATTAGTTGGAATATGAAACCAATCATCTTTGACTTTTTCTTACTTAAAAAAAAAAAGAACCCAAAGATAAAGTACACAAGAATTTCCTTGGCAATCTCCTTAATATAATTGTAAACCACGATCCAGAGATAGTGAAGGACTGAAAAAAAATGGCATGATTAAACCATAATACGGTATTGTAAATTCGAAACCTATTAGAAATACTCTTGTTGGGGGATTTAGTATTTAGAATAAGATTGATATTTTAAATAAATGAATGGAGATAATGGTAAATCACATTTAGAGACAAACAACATTAAGGGTGTAGAGTCAAAAGCAAAATCATAAGAGATTTGTGATTTTGCTTTTTTTTACTAGTATCATTAGGTTTGAAATTTCAAGGACGAAATTTCTTTAAAGAGGATAGAGCTGTGACACCCGTTATTTTTCTAACAAGTATTGTTATAATTAAATTAATTATTAGTGTGCTAATTAAAATTTTGTTTCATCTAAAATCTATTTTACGTTATTTATTTCTATCTATTTTCAAATTTTCTAAAATTTTTCTATACCTATTTAGTATATCTACTAAAATGACCTTAGAACTTCTAATTAATTACAAAAATACCATTTAGCATTATTTACTCTAAAAGTCTCCAATGGAGACTTGATCTTACCTGCCCAACCTCCTCTTGTCTTCTCTTTCTTTTATTTTTCTTCTTGTTCATTTTCTCTCATGACAACTCTCTTTCTTTTTCTCTCTTTTTTTCTCTCTCATTTCTTCTCTTCTTTCTTTTCTTTGATTTCTTCAAGAACAAGGATCATCAACTCGGTTACAAGATAATCAAGAGAGAAATCCAAAGTTGTTTTCTTAGATCTTCCAAAATCACAAAACAAAGATCAAGGATTTTTGTAACTAAATTCAGTAATTTTCTTCAAGCTTAAGGTAAGGTTTTCTAAGCTAAAACTTTGGTTTAAATTTGTATTTTAGCATGAGATTTGTGAAAAATGTGTGTTTGATGTTTATGGGTAATTATACAATGTTTTTAAAGCTTGATTTATATGAATTTTTGTTTAAAATGAGTTTTGAGCTAGTTTCGAAGAGTTTTGATTTTTAGTTTAGATTTGCATGTTAACCATGAAAATTTTGAAAAAAAAAATGATCTATATATGTTTAACTTTAATATTCCATAATTTTTATGCATATTCTATTTCAAAGAGTCGAATTGAGTTTTAAAGTTTGAAACCTTCAAAAATAAAAAACTAGATTTTTAGAAATTCTTCTATCGATAGGCTAGACTTGCCAATTGGTAGGCTAAGACCTGTCGACAGGTTCAGCAGGCCGAACCCTGTAGATCGACGGGCTGAACCTTACAGATCGATAGGCCAAAAAAGAGGTCTGCAATGTGTAGTTTGATCGGCAGGCAGGAAGTAACTGATCGGCAAGTTGATCGGGCAGTCCAAACTCATTTGTTTTTCATCGTTTTGTGTTACAAAATGTTCCAAGGATTTCATATTAGTGATTATGGCACACTAATAAGAATAGATGACAAATTAACATGATTATAGATTAGGAATTAAGTTAAAGTATGGTTATTTTATACGTCTTCGGGTAACGAAATACTTAGAACTTACGCGATGAACTTGGTATCGTGAACTAGAAGTTATCAACATTGTATTTGCTAAGGATAGGAAATTTATTGCTCATCTTTTATGAGGTTTTATGGAATTAAAATTGGTTCTTTACATTGCAAGATATATATATGTATATATATGTTGAACTGTTATTAAATGAATATCAGTTATGAGACAATAACATGAACTCATCCTGTAATGTACAACGAGGAATAAATTGATTTAACATGTATTGAATAAATTGAAAAGTATGGTTAGGAAATACTTACTCTATACATAACGAATGATTATAGAGGAATAGTAAGACGTGAAGAGGGTGGCAGTTACGTCCATGGGCACGAATACCCTAAAAAGTAAAATAGGAGAGGTGATGACGCTCTCTTGGCTCAAAACTCCTAGAACGCACTGTACAAGAATTGACTTGCTTGATGTTCCCTCACTATACACTCTTGGAATGATTAAAGAGTGGTTAAGCGTGCCCAGTTAGGTTTCGTTGAGTTGAGTGATATGATACTCTATTGCACGGTAGATACAGATGAGCATTATTAAATCTTGAACTTATATGCATCTATATATGTATGGAACTTGCTAAGAATAATCATAGGGTATCCACCAGAAATAAACATGATAATATTGATGAATAATGTTGAGAACTAACTAACCATGCAGGAATTAATGTGGCAATGATAAAAACCTAAAGGTGAGTAATGGTTTTTCCTACTAAGTATGTTGTTGCTCATTCTCCTATATTTTCATCTTTTCAGGAGTCACAAAATGTGAGGTGGTGACAAGAAACATAGTTAAGGAAGTGGTAACGCCCACAAATGTTTACTCTTCTTAATAAACGACAGACATATGTAGAATAGAAAAGTTGTCGTATCCATAGGGAGGTGAAAATTTGTAACTCGACAAATTGATAAAAATAAACGGTCAAAAAGGCAAGTGGTTGTTCAAAACAAATTTTAAAATGAAATAAATATTTTTGTGATTTTTTTAATTCAAAATTTAAAGCATAAAATTAAAATGGTGAAGCTTTGAGAATCCCTTGTATGTTTTGCAACTGATATGAAATTTTAACTCTAAATAATAATTATCTAAAGCATTTGATTTATTATATCTTTTCTCATTAATTGCAAGCACTTTTTACTAATTATATAGGTCGACCGAGAGCGACAATATAACAAGCCATAATGCAGTAAGGGTTTTCCTATAAAAACTAGCAAAATAATCATCTCTCACTAATGATTTGGTGTACTAATTATGAAAATTATAACTGCTGTCACTCAATTATAATTAACATAATTTTAAGATAGAAAAGATAATAACAAATCAAAATTAATATATTTTTATGGAATAAATTATTGCGTTAATTTCGGCACCACCTCGACTTATTAATTGGTTTAAGAATACACTATGACATCCTCTGTCTACAATAAATCAAGAATAACCAAGCATTTACTGTGCCAGTCTATGTCTATAATGTAGCAGAAACTCAACTTAATAAACGAGCATGACTTTAGTATTATTAATATTAATTATGCAACACAATTAAATTACATAAAGAAAGCATGATTAAATTTATGTAAAAATTGGCAGCATAACAACAGTAACAATAATTATTGAAAATGTAAAGATATAATTTATTCCACAAAAATATAAGCATTATAACACAGATATAGAGTAAAAACCCATACCAAAATACTATACATACAAGATCATCTCTCTGCCTTACCAGACTCTTTATACTAATTTAAGCATTATTTTATTATTATTTTACCTAATAAAATTCTGCTAAGTCTAACTCAGCAGAAAGAAAAAGAATGGGAAAGAGGGCCAAAGGCCCGTTGAGCAGTGCCTGAAGTGAGGCAAATGCCTCAGTATTTATAGGGGATTGGATTTACTTACGGCCATTTGAAATTAATACTTTTTCTGTTGAAAGTTGACCGATTCGAATTATTTTCTTCTTTCTTTCACGCTGATCCGCGTTCGTGAGAATGTGAATTTGTCTTTGAGATCCTGTGTGATGCGGCTGCTAACAGTATTGGAATGGGCTGATCTGGGCCGTTGAAGACGCGATCCAACGGTCTGAATACACGCGCGAAAATGGATCCAGGTGGGGCAGTGTGGCCAAGAGAGAAGACCATCGGATCAGTCTTGGTAAGCCAATCCAATGGCCGAAAGAACGGTTACACGTGAAGACGACCGCACGCGAGCAGACACGGCCCAAGATGCTCTTTGACTCTCCTGCAGCTTGTCGGCGGGTGTGATGCACGCGCCAATCAGAAAATGCCACGTGGCAGCACTGCGAGATTCGGTTGATGCATCGGATGACATGATGACACGTGTCTCTTCCTTGGACGGTCACGATTAATTTGGCAGTGAATCCAACGGTCAAAAAATTGCCACGTGTACCATTAATTTCAAATTCAAATTTTGTTTATTTTCTTGATGCATTTGATGTCCGATTTTATCTATTTTGGTGTCTTTTTGTTCCGTTTTTCCTCTAGATTTTAAATCTAAAAATCACAAACACACTAATAGTAATTATTTTACAAACATAATATTTACAAAAAATATTAAAAATATTTATTTTACATTAAAACATACAAAAATAAATAAAAACTTCTAAAATTTCTAGTCTCTTACGGTTTAGCACAGATATAATTTTTATGACTTGGAAATATTTTTAAAAATTACTAAAAATATAATGAGACATATTACAAACTTAAAACACAGTAAAACTCAAAATAAAATAACCGCATTACTTTTACAGTTTTAACTATTTACAGACTAGACACTTATTTAACACACCAAAATGACTCTAAAAATTACTAACAATTCTATTAAACATAAAAACATACTAAAAACACATTTTTAAACATATTTACATACTAAGACACAAAAATACTTATTAATACAAAATGCTATTAATTAGAAGATTTAATGATAAATAAAAGCATAAATAATGATTTAAGCCTTGAAAAATGTACACTTTTATACTCTCATCAAGAAGCTATGTAACTAAACTCAGTTGGAATCTCTTAGTTTATTAAAAATGTTCTTCATGATAATGTAAGCATCATATGTTCCTATCTGTGATTGTATTAAGATGTATTGAGGGTTGGAATGATGATGATAACAATTTTATATTATTAAATTAAATCTGTTATATTAAACTGTGGTTTATTTTTTGTTTATATTTTTATTTTGATTTCAGAGTTTTCATTTGAGTCCTAGGTATTTTTTTTGAAGTTTTATTTTTATTTTTTGATCTTTATTTAATTTATTAAAAACTATTAACTCCTACTTAAGGGTGTTACAGAGCCCTAAAAAGAAAAATTATCTTTACAAAGCCAAATTTGATATTTCGGATTGGGTGTAGCAACATTTTTTGTAGCAACATTTTTTGCCTGGAGAGGAAGGATAAGAACAGTCCATAAATTTTAGAAGATTATAATAGATGAGGATGCTTCAACTTGAAGTCTCCATGAAAGATAATTAGTGGAGGTGAGTATGAGTGAGTTTTGTCTGAAAATATTAGTGACCCTGAGAGGTTTTGTGGCTCTTGTGAATTCAGGATTATGACTTGATTGTTGTTAGCTTCCATGATTGTGGTGACATTGAAAGGGACGCAGTAGCAAGCAGTGGCAGCGCTACAATAGGATGCAGTGACGACACAAATGAGGGACTGGTGACGCAGGTGCAACGGCGGCTGGCAGCACTTGTGTAGGGGCTGGCGATGCAACTTGACGGTGGTGGCTTCGTCGTAACATGTTGGCTGCAGGTGTGGTATTTTAGGAAGAATTAGGGTTTCAAGGAAAAAAAAAAAAAAAGGGATGAGAAGGAGAGACAGTCTCAAAAGGGTACTGCTCTAACACGATAAAAGATAAAATAAGTTATGAAAATTATGACATTTCTTTTCCATTGAATCAACTGAATATATATAGAGTTTACAAGAGATATCCTAAATTGAGTAAGTTAATAAATCAAATCTTAAAAAATAGGAAGTTCTCAAATCAAGTCTTGAAAAGTAGGAAACTACATAATAGGAAACGAATTGGATGGTTATAAAGGAAATTCAAACCTAAATCCTAATATTTACAAATTTAAAAACTAATTAAAAATTGTCTCTATTATTAGAAACATTCATTGACTACTAATTCTTCAATTAGATTGTTTGGTGTTTAAGCTTTTTTTTTTTTTTTTTTTTGTTGAGTATTTTGGCAGGCTACCACTAGTAACGTTGTGGCAGTTGGAATTGTCAGTATCACGGCCGAATATATTTAGTATCCTACTGGACTAGGGTTGTGGAAGGTCATCATCAGTAACACAATAGACTACAACTTATATAGAAATTGCTGGTGGGCTAGTACTGATAGCATGGCATGATACCGTCAAAAGTATTTTTCGTATTCGGATTTATCTATATGGCCTTTTCTAGGGGATCTTTTTCATGGAAAAGACTAATTCACGGATTGTGATTTTCGTACTTATTTAAAATTTCCACACACAAAAAGGCAAGCATATTTTGCAACAATTTTTTTTGTTTAAATAATTTATACAAGTGTAATGTTGTTAAGTCAAAGCAATATTAACACCTTGAAATTTTTCCATTTATCGTTTTCTTTTCTCCAATGATCATAGTATAAAAATAAAGATCAAAGTTGGTGCAACTCTTGCTTGGCTATTAGCTTCTTTCATATAGGAACATAAAGACCACGACTAACACAAACCTTTTTTTTGGCTCTGAACGACTTAGACAAACCTAGCACGTCTAGGCGGCCTATCTTAAACTAGTAACTCGTATTAGCTTAAACAAAGGATGATAAATAGATAGGGTTATTTACTATTTTCTATATACCATGTATTAAAAGGTTTATTTATTCGCTATATCTTTAGTTTTTGATTTCGTCAAAATTAAATTTAAAACACCAATTTTTATCTTTTTTCCTGTGAATTCTTAATTTTAACCAAAGAGAATACCTAAAATAAGCTCAAATAGTAGAAAAATAAGAAAACTTAAAAAACAATTTAAACCAAGAGTTTTGACCTAAATTAATGTCTTTTTCATGTTTTTGTTTTTGTTGACGTGTTATTTTTTAAAATTGTAGTTTTTTTTCCTCTTTGACTTAAGGATAATTTAGTCATTTGAAAGATCAAAATTAATTATTATTGATTGAGGTGATTTGTGTATTAAATTTTATCTGCAGGTATATGTTCAATGACATAAAAAAAAAACAAAAAGTACAATTTTTTAAATAAATCTAAAATGGAGAGTATAAGAAGACAAATATCCCTAAAAGATGTTATAGTATCAAAGTAGGCATTTTGTATTCCAAATTTTGACAACTGCATTCTCTAATTAGTGAGGAGAACGTGGGTTTGAATTTGCACTTCGAAAAGACAAATTAGGAATGGAATGTCTTGATCAATGTTTTTTTTTTTTTTTTTTTGAATTCCTGAAAGGCTGTCTTGATCAAGTTGCTCACTTGTCTTTCACATGTTTTTTTAATTATAATCAAAGTTTAATTATAATTAGTTTTTCGTTTAAAAGACTAGTGTTGAATAGAATAGACTGAGAGTACCGACCTTGGAAATCTATTGGTGGAATACAATCACTTTTTCTTTGATTTTCTTCTTCCACTTTGAAACCAAGCAAAGTTGATCGGCTGCGCGCGTTTGGAATTCGCCTACCATGCAAAGAATTTAGACACTGATCCTACAACTTATGATTAAAGGCTTCATGCATGCATTTCCGGCAATAGAAGTCATATCATGATTTTCATGGTTAGACGCTAAACTTTCACGTGTTAATCAAAAAGACTTGTGTTTCATTTAAAAGGAACATGTTCCAATAAATTTCTGACTTTCCCAAACAACTAAAGACTTTAATTTCAAGAATTAACTCACTCGAGAGAGTTTTCAAAGATTCTTTTTCTGTCTAGAATTGTCTCAAATTACAAAGAAATTATCTCTAGAATTCTCAAAATGAACAAAAAGTCTCTCTCTTTTTTCTTTTTTTTTCTCGTCGAGGTTCTTATTTATAGACGTCGATACGGCATCCTTAATTTTTAACATCGACCAGTTGATTCACATCACTTATCTTCAACCGTTAGATATTTTAATCCTAGATGGCAGTCTTTTAAGGAGATCCGACTCATTTGAATGATTCACTCTGTTGCATATCCTCGATACCTTGTTTTGTTCTCCTAGATAAACGACGTCGTTCCTTTTAGTTAAAACGTCATTTTCTTTGGCGCTCAAATTCACTCCCCACTGACAATGTCAAAGAATAATGATCAATGTTACTGCTAAATACCCCTTAAATTTGAAACTTCGGGTTAAAAAAATTACGTTAACTATCCTTGCAGTTCCAAGAATTTTATTTTTTTTATCAAGACACAATTAGTAGCAACTTATGTGTTGATGGCAGTTTTTGTCACGCCCCGGAGTACGGGAGGTGACGTGGCGGAATATTTAGATTAATTAAAAGAGGATTTAATTAAAAATCGAGAGTTTGAGAATCAAATTAAATAAAAATTAAGAAGATTTTCCACCACATTTTATGAAAGGATTTATAAAAATTAAGCAGGTAATAAAAATTAAATAAAAACCGCGAATATGGGTTCCACAACCCACAACTTGTGCACACACATGGTTCTGACAATATCATAAATACAATTACAGTCCAGGTACAAATGAAGTTAAGTCTTACATGCCTTGATTAAATAATACAAAATATAAATAAACTCTCCTACTGCTCCTGAGTTCGGTCCGAAGAATCTTCTCCAAACCTAAATGGGAAACCACCTAGAAGGGGGGAATTTAAAACAGATAAGACGTGAGCGAAAGGCTCAGTAGGACTATGTTTTATAAAATAGTTTAATGCAAAGAAAAATAACATTATTAGAAGTTATTCAAAGGGAAACTTGAATAAATAAATAAATAAATAAATAATTTGAGTAAAACCGTTCTGTCACAGAACAGTCCACTCGTCAAATCAAAACA
Source organism: Artocarpus heterophyllus (assembly GCA_025403435.1). Taxonomy (NCBI): domain Eukaryota; kingdom Viridiplantae; phylum Streptophyta; class Magnoliopsida; order Rosales; family Moraceae; genus Artocarpus; species Artocarpus heterophyllus. The sequence goes on along the minus strand of CM046332.1, from coordinate 16,052,055 downwards.
CCATTTTACTTTTACCTAGGCAAACCATGATATCACTACCGTAGTGGCCCAGCTGGGTTTCGGGACCTGCCCCCAAGGTCGATCGCTACACGACCCGATCTCTGATATGGCATCATGCCCATGTGTTTATTATCATTATCATTCAAAACCCAATTACCGAGTATTGTCAATTACATTTATTATGAAATTCATTTCAGATCACGGTATATTAAGATATAACCGATAAGACCATTTTCAAACAACCGTTGAAAACATTTTGGTAGAAATCATTTTCAAAGCCAAATCATTTCAAAACTAGGCTACCAAAAAAATAGGATAAAAGTCCTACCTCAATACTCGTGCTGGTGCCCCACACCGCAATCCCGGTCCGCTATACGTTAGCTCCACGGAACCATGAACGATCCTAGATACAAACTAAGTCGATCAATATCTAGTTCGAGACATTTTATGTTACTAAATCATTTCATGATGTCCTAGTGTGCCATTTGTATCATTAAAATCATCCTATAAGGTTGGGATTTAAATCAGGGTTCAAAACAGTGAAAACGGGTAAAAATCACAAAATTTTCCATGCCTCGGTCGGCCTGCCGGACGCCCTGCTTCGGCCTGCCGAACTGCACAGTTCGGCCTGCCGGAAGCAAGGTTCGGTCGGTCGAATGCCGAACATTTCCCCAGATTCGGCCTGCCGGTCGGAAGAACACCGGCCTGCCGATCATCATTCCGGCCTGCCGAACATGAACTTTGCCCTGCCGAACTGGGAAAACCCAGAAATTTCCAGCCACGGGTTTCTCGATCCCCAAAATCCAAATCTTGTTTCCAACCTGTTTTCCTCAAATCCCAGGCATGAAAAACAATTATACTTGATAGAAAAACATACTAGAACATGTTTGGACTCATTTAAACAAGATTTAAACTCAAAATCCTCAAAAATCCGAAAATGAGAAAATGAGGGGAAAAATGAAAAATCTTGAATTCAATCCGTTTTTCTTCAATCTAAGCTTAGATTCTAGTTGTTCTAAGCTCATTTAACTCAAATACAAGGTTTTCTAAGTTTAAACAAACCTAGATTTCAAAATGCGCAAAATTGAAATTTTTAGAAAAAGTTTAGAAATTTCGAATCTAACCTCAAATCGAAGCTTCAATCCTTGTTCTCGGTTGGCGAATCACGTCCCCGAGCTTCCTCCTTGCTGTCCCGAAGCTTGGATTCGAATGTGGTTCAAAAATTTGAGAGAGAGATGTAGAGAGAGAGAGGCTGCCGAGAGATCAAGAAAGAGAAGAGAAAGAGAGTAAAACCGGGAGAGAATGAGAGGAGAGAGAGAGGAAGGAAATAAATAGAGAAAATCGGTGGGCGGTTTTACTGTGCGAAAACCATGTGCCGCCCACGGTTTTGTAAAACGGAGTATTTTTAACATTTTACAAATTGTTGTGTTTTAAAACTCAAAACATCATTTTAAATCAATAAGAAATCATTTGAATGCATCAATTTAACAAAACAACTAAAAACTCAAAATCCAACCAAATACTCTAATTAAAGTTAAAACTTTAATTATGGCACATTAATTCATCATTTACATTACATTAATATTAAATAAATTTCAGGATGTTACAGTTTTACTCGTGAGCGTGGGTACCCGTCCCTTAATAGAACGGGTATGGGGGATATATCAGGGTGGGGGCAGGTGTGGGAGTTTAATTAACCCTGAACCCCTGCTTTGATTATATGTACTTTATTATTTTTTGTACATATATATGCATTTGTGTATATCTATAGTAATGGAGTTTGCACAGAGCTATGAAGAGAATATACAAAGAAAAGGAATAATGTTGTGAGTATTTTAATGTTTTAAATTATCTTACAAATTTAATTTTTGGAGTGATGGAGTTTGGATTTTGTTTATGTCTATTTTTATAAGACATAAATAGTTATTTCCTAAATTTTTACAACTTATTTAATGATATTTGATACAATTTAATAATGTTACTATAATGTCCAAACTCTTGATGGGTAAATGGGTAGGATATGGGAATAGCTCCCCCAATAGGATTCGCCGATCCTGACCTAGCTTTAAATTAGGTGGGTATAGGGGGTAAAAGAGTAACAGGGTATGGGATGGGGAAAGCAACCTACCCCCATCCTGTTGCCATCCTAGCGCTAAATGAATAACAATGTAAAAATAAATGAATAACAAAAAAAATTAGTAGGATGCATGGTTGCTTAAAAATTAAACATACACACATATAATTCAAAATTTTGAGACTAATAAACATATATCATGCTATACCAATAGAAATCAAGTTTCAGAAATTATGAATCTAGTGATGTATGAGCTTTATGTAGGCTAAAGTTCTAATTCAATTAGATCAATTTATAAACTTTATGATAAAACAATTAAATTGTTTCTATTTTCTAATTCTTGTGGGTAAATGAAGAATTAATTTGATATTTTATCCTAATTAATTATATAAATATAATAAAAATTCATATGGGATAAAATTTATTATATTAAATATAATTAACCACAATTTATGTCATTTTACTATATGTGATCATAAAATATTTGCCATATAATTTTGTATAATTAAAGATGTTGTAGCTAACCCTAATTAATTAAAATTATATGGATCACTAGATATTAAATTTAATTCACAAAAATTGTTTGCATAAATTTCATGCAACAATAAGCAATATTTATAAATATGAACATAATTACACTTTTATGTACGAAAATTATCCATATAAGTAGCATGTATAATTTGTAAAATATACAAAAATTAGTATGAACATAATTTAAGCACATCAAAATTATTCTTCACAAAATACCAAATTTATGAATTTTTTGCAAAAAAAAACCCATATTTTAAATTCTAAAAAAATACTGAATTTATTTGTTTATTTATTATTAATTATTTTTTTTTGAAAAAATAAAATTTTAATGCCCTTAAATGACATGTCGTTTTCTAGAAGTAGGGTTGTATGTTTCTAGAGAAAACAACATGCTGTTTTACTTATATGCTATAAAAAATTTCATTCAGAAAGTGACATGTCATTTGCATAACCTTCAAAATGATGTGTCATTTTCCCTTAACGTAGCAACCAACACCAGTAAATATGGCATATCATTTTTTGTGAAAGAATCAAAAAGACATGTCATTTAGCATCGTTTTCAACCTCCAACCTGGTTATATTGATCTTTTTTTTTTTTACTCGGTTGCAGACACGATCGTTTTTAAACCTTCTAAACAAGAAAATCGGCGTTTCAATTCATATAAATGTTAGAAAATCAATTTCCTAATGATTTTTAACCTTATTTTGAATCAAAAAAATTCTAAATGATAACTTTGAAATCAAAAACCATTTTTGGGTATTTTTGGCAAAAATTCCAAATTTGCATAGCACATCAAGACAGAGGTTAAACATACTCTGATACTAACTGTAAGATTAAAAACGATCTAAATATGTAAAATTAGCATATTAGCACATAAGATCAAGCGGAAGAATTGAAGAAAGCAAAACTAACCTTCAGCCATTGATGCACTACTTGAGCATATCTATTCTTAGAGTATTGGCACTTTTAAACCTTAAGTAGTTTCAAGTGATGGTGTATTACTGACTGAAAATGAGATTAGCAGGCTTAGGAACCTATACCTTGATTTTTTTCGGTATTTATACACATCCTCTTATCAAGGATGGTAAGAGAATGTGTATGAGACTGGCTACCACTCTTTCAGGTGATATACAGTTTCTGAACGTTGGTGAACGTAGCCAAAAACCCTAAAATCAAGGAAAATATCTTAGACCACTCAGACTAATGCAAAATAATTTAACTTTTATGTGAGAGAGGCTAGGCACCTCGTTTCATTGAGAACTATAAACTCATCATTGATGCAGGGTTCTCGTCAGATAAATGAACTGTTTGAATCTGAGCTTTAATCCATGACTCTGTTATGGCTACTTTGGCTTCTATGTGGAAGCTTTTCATCCAAAGAAGGCGAATTTGTTACTCTTGGAACTAGTCTAAATTACACAACAAATGTTCACTGCCACTTGGTTTATAGAGACTATTTTTTAGAACTTGTCCTGGCTAACTCTCCCATCTTTTCTGAATTTGGAAATTTCTTTTTTATGAAATAACTTATTTCCTTTTTTTTTCTCTGGTTTTTTAGTAAGTCATATATGGCAGTCTGCTGACAAAGCCGCTCATGGTCTTACTTTAGGATTGATAAAGATATGGCGTGATTCGAAGATGTCTGTCCCCTGTTAATATATGTTGTACTCCAAGATTTTTTTTTTAATAATGGATCCAATTATTTTGTTAAAAAGACATATATTCTTTTCTTAGAGACAGAAGTGATGGTGTATTTATCGCATAATTGAATGAGATTTTTCTTATTAGAGGGGAAAAAATAAATTACTCTAAAATATACTTTCCAAATAATAATAAAGACCTAATTAATTTTAATTATTTATTACATGACATAGCATTTTTTACTAATCTTCTAGTAAATTATGTCATATGTTTTGAAAATGTGCAAGGAATAGCAAGTTTGGAATTAATATGTATTTTACAAGCATGAAAAGTGAAAAATACCCCCAAAGTCATAAAACGCACTGATTTTATCTTCTTCTTTTTTTCTCTTTCCTTCTTTATGTCTCTCTTCTCTCTCTCTTTCTGTCCCTTCTCTCTCTCTCTCTCTCGTGACCTGCTCTCGTCGTCCTTGATGGAGCAGCACCAAACGTCGGCCGTCGCCGACGAACATCTCCACCTCCACAATGAGCAAAGGCCTCGCGAGGGTTCGTTGCTCTCTGTCTCTCTCTTTCTTATTCTCTCTCTCCTATGGCTTTCTCTCTCTCTCCTCTCTCCTCTCTCCGCACCAGTTTCCGATCATCCTCCTTTGTTATCAGGTGTCGAAGCTCGCCACCCTTGGTTGTGGTGGTCGCAATCTAGGTGGTTGCTGGTGTCGCAAACTCATCTTTTCTCTCTCTAATTTCTATGTCAGTCGACGGTGCCATCGAGGAATATCACCTAGATGGTCATGGAAAGATCGTCGCTGCTCGATCTTCGGCATCACTCGAGCCTCGTTGGTATTGCCATTCATAGTTGTCGAACCTCACGACGAGATCTGGGGAGGTCCATGACTGGGTGAAGAGACGGCGTGGTGATCAAAACATGTCAGAGTGATCTTAATCGCCATGTCCACCACTAGTCTTCAATGTCGGCGGCTAATGGTCGTCTCCTGATCCCATTCTACGTGTCCAGAAGAAAAGTTGATCCTTCAAGTAGTAGAGGGAGGGGAAAGAAAAAAAGAAGGAGAAAGAGAAAGGGGGCTAAGGAGAGAAAGATTGAGAGACGTGAGACGGAAAAGTAAAAAGATATAGAAAAAATAATATTTGTTGTCATATACAGCCTTTATTTTTGTTTTTTGCTTCTTTTTTTTTCCAAGTTTTGTTCAGCTTTTTATTTGTGGCTTCGCCAGTGAATTTTGCATTTTACCATCACCCGGCGTCCGACGAAGTCGCCTGTGAACTTTTATATCTACACAATGATATAGTATTACTAGGTTAATATTATATTTCTTAGCCGTCTAATAATGCTGTATTTCTTAGCTGTTAATGGTTCGGCGAAGTAGTTGATTAATTTTTATATTTACACGATAATAGAGTGTTATCAAAGTAATAATGTATTTCCCAAACATTGCGGTTTGATGAAGTTGCTAATGAACTTTCTTTTTTACATAGTTAGTATTACTAGGGTAATACTATATTTTACGGTTGTCGGAGGACCAGCGAAGTCTCCAGTGAACTTTTGTGGCTGGCAGCAAACTTTTGTATTTACATGGTAATACTATATTTCCTGGCCGTGGGTGGTCTGACGAAATCGCCAGTAAAGTTTTGCATTTACACAGTAATATGGTATTAATGTATTTTTTGGCGTCGAACCGCTGGTGAACTTTTATATTTACACGGTAATACAATATTATGTTGGTAATACTGTATTTTTCGATCGTCAATGGTCCAATGAATTTATTGGTGAACTTTTGTATTTTTCACAGTAATACTATATTTCACGGTCGTTGGTGAACTTTTATATTTACACGATAATATTGTATTTTTCGACAGCTGGTAGTGCTGAAGTTGCCGGTGAACTTTCATATTTACACGGTAATACAATATTACCCTAGTAATACTGTATATTCTGGCCGCCGACGATGCTAGTGAAGTTGCCTGTGAATTTTTGTAGTAACATGACAATACAATATTACCAAAGTAATATTATATTTTGCTGCCACCGGCAATGCAAGCGTGGGAAGAAGGTAGAAGATGTAAAGGAGAAAAAGGTAATGATATTTTTTGGTTTTTGTCCTCAATTTCTCATAATATGCTATTTACTACACATTTTAAAACTATACCATTATTTATTAAGTTTTAATCTAAATATATTATTTTACCCCCTTTCTCCCTTATTTATTTATGTTTTTTCTAGTTTCTACAGTTCTCAATAGGGGTGAACAACGGGCGGGTAGGCGGTTTTTGGGCGGGTGCGGGGCGGTTTTTTTAAGTGGCGGGTTGGCGATTAACCAACCCACAAACCGCCCATGGAGTGGCGGGCGGTTTCGGTTTGGGGGCGGGCGGATGCGGGCGGGTTGGGCGGGTTGGGTCTACACTAATGTACAATATAATTTTTTGAGCTCTTTTTTATTAAAAAAAAAACGAAGAAAATTTGTAGAAAATATAAGACGATAATGTATGAAGCATTCTCAACAACAACCAAGTTTGACGCCTAAAGACAATAACCATATTCACAACAAATTAAGAAACATAATCATTCATTGCAACAAGAAACATCAACTATATATGAAGTGATGAACAAAGTCAAGAATTCTTGTTCTTCCATAAAACCTGTTCATTGGGTTCGAAAATAACAAGATACTACAGATGAAATGATGAACAAAGTCAAATGTTCTTTTTCTTTTTAAAGAATGAGAAGTGGGAGAGGTTTAGATTAAGATTTTTTTTTTTTTTTTTTTAAGAATTAGGCGGGCGGGTTCGGGTTGAACCCGCCCCCTAAAATTTAAAACCGTACCCGCCCGCCAACATATGTAGGCGGGCGGGTTGAACCCGCCAATGGGCGGGTTGAACCCGCATAGTCTTTTTTTTGGGCGGGCGGCCGGCGGTTGCGGGCGGCCGGCGGTTGCGGGGCGGTTTTTGTGCACCCCTAGTTCTCAATAACTAATATTTTAATAGTTTATCACTAATTTATCACAAGTCTGTTATCGATATTGGTTAATCGCTTACCTATATTGATCCATCAGAGATAAATCACTAAATAAATCAGTGATGAACTATTAAATTAATCAGTGATAGACTGAAAATCAGTCCATTAGTGATGAATGAACTCAAAAAAGGGTCATTTTCCTACTATAAAATATTTTAGCTATTTACTGAAAAATCTTAAAAACGGCCATTTACTTTGGAAGCTTGTATACACAATAATAGTATTGCACGATTTTTTATGAAGAATAATAGCAACATAATAGTAGTATTGGCAATTTAAAAAAAATAGCAAAAAAACAATTAAGATGGAAAGAAAAAACAAACTAGAACATAAAACCCTAAAGAAAACCCATATTAAGAACAAACAAAACAAAATTACGTAACTTTGAGATAATCCTACGATTTTACTCATTCAAAAACCATTCCTACTATAATCTCTAATTTTGTAGGATGATTTTTCCTTCTTCGGATTGATGTTCAATTTCTTTCTCAAAATAGCAAGATCAGATAATTTTTTCCAAAAATCCGAAACACCAATTTATGTGTCACGCCCCGGAGTACGAGAGGTGACATGATGGATTATTTAAATTAATTAAAAGATAATTTAATTAAAATCAAGAATTTTAAGGGTTAAGTCAAATATATAAAAATGTTGAAGTTTCAAAAACTACATTCTATAAAAGAATTCACAAACATTAAGCAGGTGAAGTCATTTAAGCGAATAATAAAATAATAGAGAACTACGAGTAAGGGTCCCACTAACCCACAACTTATGCATACACATAGTACTGATAATATAATAATACAATCACAGTCCAAGTACAAATAGAGTTAAAACATTACATGCCTTGATGAATTACTACAAATAATCTACTAGTCCTTCTACTGCTCCTGAGTTCTGTCCGTAGAGTCTTCTTTGAACTTAAGAGGAAATCTACCTAGGGGGGAAATTTAAAAACAAACAAAGTGTGAGTGAAAGGCTTAGTAGGACTACATTTTAATAAATCATTTAATTTCAAGAAAAGTCTCACTATTTAGGAAATTATTTAAAAGAAACCTTGAATAAATAAATTTAATAAAACCGTTCTTACCCAAAACAGTTTATTCGGTCAGCCAGAAACATCATTTTCTTTTCCTAGGCAAACCACATGAATATCACCACCGTAGTGGCCCAGCTGGGTTTCGGGACCTGCCTCCAAGGTCGATCGGTACATGAGCTGATCTCTGATATGGCATCATGCCCTTATATTAATTTCTAACATTATTCAAAATCCATTTACCAGATGTTTCCATTATCATTCATTATGAAGTTCATCTCAGTCCATGGTTTACAAAAATACAACTGATAAATTTCATTTTCAATCAACCATTGAAAACATTTTTATAGAAACCATTTTCAAAGCCAAATCATTTTGAAACTGGGCTACCAAAGAAAGGGTAGAAGTCCTACCTCGATACTCATACCGGTGCCTTACACCGTAATCCCGGTTCGCTATATGTTAGCTCCGCGGAACCACGAACGATCCTAGATATACACTAAGTCGATCAATATCTAATTCGAGACATTTTATGTTACTAAACCATTTCATGATGTCCTAGTGTGCCATTTGTATCTTTAAAATCATTTTACAAGGTTAGAATTTTGATCAGGGTTCAAAACAGTGAAAACAGGTGAAAAATTACAAAATTTCTCATGCCCTGCCGGACGCCCTGCTTCGGTCGGTCGAATTGTACAGTTCGGCCTGCCAGAAATCAAGTCCGGTCGACCGGACATTTTTTAGGTTCGGCCTACCGAACGGGTGAGTCCGGCCTGCCGAACACGTAGTTCGGCCTGCCGAACACATAGTTCGACCTGCCAAACTGGAGAAACCCAGAAATCCCAACCATGGGTTTTGGTTCTCCCAAAATCCAAATCTTGATTTTAACATGTTTTTCTCAAATCTTAGGCATGAAAAACAATCATAGATGATAGAAAAGCATATTAGAACACAAACACAAAAATCCCAAAAATCTGAAAATGGGAGAAAATGATGAAAAATAAAAAATCTTGAATCTAATCCATTTTTATTCAATCCAAGCTTAAATTCTAGGTGTTTTAAGTTCCTTTAACTCAAATCAAAGATTTTCTAAGCTCAAACAAACTTAGATTTTAAAAATGCACGAAAATTGAAAATTTTGAAAAGTTTAAAAATTTCAAAGCTAACCTCGAATTCAAGCTTCAATCCACGTTCTTGGTTGCCAAATCACGTTCCCGGGCTTCCTTCTTGCTAACCCGAAGCTTGGATTCGAATTTTGATTCAAAAATTTGAGAGAGAAATGAGAGAGAATGAGAGAAACCAAGAGAGAGAGTGAGAGAGGGACTCACTGGAAGAGAGAGAAGGAGAGAGAGTGAACCAAAGAGAGGGAGAGGAGAGAGAATAAATAGAGAGAAATGGTGGGTGGTTTTACTATACGAAAACCATGTATCACCCATAGTTTTGTAAAACGGAATATTTTTAACATTTTACAAACGGTTGTGTTTTAAAAACTCAAAATAACATTTTAAAATAATAAGGAATCATTAGAATTCATTAAATTAACAAAACAACCTAAAATTCAAAATTTAACCAAATGATCAAATTAATGTTGAAACATTAATTATGACACACTAATTCATCATTTTATATTACAATAATATTAAATTAATTTTAGAGCGTTACATTCTGTCTCTTTCCAAGTATCGAATTACTGAACTCTGGTACATGACCCGCTTCAAGACTTTTATCTTCCAAAGAGTCCTCAAAAGTCAGCTTAGGATTGTCTATTAATATATTGCATATATCATTTGGTTGATAAATTGCAGCTACTTTTGAAGGACTACTAAGACTAACTTTCATGTTTGATACCATGGAAACTCTATACATGCACCAGAGTGCCAATACTCGAAGACATTATTCTACCAGACCCAGTGAGACTGTGAGAGTAGCGTTGTCGGGAACCAAAGCTTCTTCATTCTCAACAGATCTCTCAGTCAAATGAAGGCATGTCCGATGTTGTAGCATTGACAATTTATTTTTTCGTGCTATCACAAATTTTTTGTTACGTTGCCATACTAACTAAAACCATTCTTAATTGCACGAGCAAAGCACGTGGGGATGTCTGTAATTTCTAATGGACATTTTCCGGTAAGGTGCACAAATCTTTATCTTCGAAGGGGACACTCATGCATTTCAGACATATATAGTTTGTAAAATAGACAATAATTAGTACCATGCAATTATTGTCGTATGCCTTCAAATCCTAGCCACCACCTTTGACATTGAGAGAAAAATTGATTGCTGAATCCGTGATTATATGAGCTAGTACCAACACTTCCATGTGCCAATGTACTAGAAACATAAAAATAATAAAAAAATTGTATTTGAGGAACACATTTGTACGGGAGTAGGGCATGGAAAAAAGGAGCAAAGAAAGGGATGTACTACTAACTATGTCTCTCTACAACGTACAAAAATGAAAGACAATGGTCCTCTCTTGTAGCAGTACTACTGTTTATGTTCAAATCTTAATCGCGATGCATGCACAAAAATACATGGTTGAAAAGTCAACAAAAAGGGTTAAAGATTTTGTTTGTTTTTGTTGCGAAAAAGTTCTGGTAATAGTCCTGCCAAAATCATATACGGTGTCATCATCTTCTTTCCTTTTTTTTCCCTTTAACTCTTTAATTTTTTTTTTTTTGACCTAAATGAAGTATGATTTCTTTTTATTGGGAGTGGAAATAAGCTACGAAGTTTGATTACCCTTTTTTTTTTTTTTGGCTTGTGCTTTCTCGTTAAAAGTAAAAATAACATGACATTAATGTTTCTCTGCAATTTCAACTTTTTCTTTATGATGCTCATATGAATGCTACCATGTATCCTGGGACATGTGCCCAGAGGTTCTGACTTTCTGACTTAATAAAGTGTTTGGGAAGTATAATTAAAACCATGACTTTGAAGTTTTGACTTATAGGATGTTTAAAAAATATAGTTAGAATTATGGTTTTAGTTCAAAACATCGTAGCATGTGAAAACTCTATAGTGTAGCAATTTATTACTTTTTTCTATAGCATGTGAAAGCTTTATACTATTTAGTAAGCATAACAATGGTTCTAACCACGATTGCCAAATAGCTATAAGATTAGAGAAATATGTGGAATACTTTTCACTTATCTATACATATATAGGTATTCTTTTTGTAAACATTATAGCAAGAGACTAAACAAAGTACACTGTATAATTATATAGCTTCAATGTAGAATTGCTAATCTAGCTCCGACTTCTCCATTGCTCTTCGCTTCCTTTGAATAGTGTTGAGGAGCACTACAAGAAAAACTACTTTTAATGACATATTATTTACGACATGTAGTTTTTGAATGTCGTTGAAAAGTAAATACAACGACATGTCCAACAAAGATTTCGTTAACGACATTTGAAACAATAATTAACGATATCTATATAGACGTCATATTAAAGAACTCCTTTTAACAACAATGGTTTAGTGTCGTTAAATTATTTAATGACACTAAATTATTATCGTTAAAAGGAGACCTTTAATACGGTGTCTATATAAAATTCGTAAATTATTGTTTCAAATGTTATTAACGACATATTTGTTGGAGATGTCGTTGTATGTACTTTTCAATGACATTCAAAAACTATATGTCGTAAATAATATGTCGTTAAATGTATTTTTTTTATAGTGTAGAAAAACTAGCAGATCACATTTTTGTAGTTTAAATGTTTTTAAATTGTTTTTTTTTTTCTAGCAGAGTGTAGTTAAAACCTAAGAAGATTGCACATTGTTCGCACCCCTATAACACCCCTATAACAGAATTTAAGTTCAACATTAGATCTAGTACATTTTCAACAACTAAGTTCAGATTTCATGTTGGATTAGTTGAGATCCAACCCTAGGATTTAATAGATGTATCTAGGCACATATTATGCCTAGACTTTGTTTATTTAAGGAAGTCATTTTCAGAATCTCCAGTTCAAAGCTTTAGAGTGAGAGAAAACCAAAATTAGCCCCTTAACATGAGACTTTCAAAATATTGCTTTTAACCTTGTGTTTGCCGTATGTTCTAATCTAAAAATTCAGATGAGGAGTTCTTTATAGATTGAAGGCTTGGGGAATGTTAGTTATACAGAAGGTGAATAAAGTCGACTTGAATTAAGACGAGGAAGTCCAAAGGTAAACTGCAGAAGGAGATATTATAGGTTTCTGCATTGGTGTAGTTTCCACCATTCTTATAATCCCAATGCTTGCAACCATAATTTTGTCTATCAGTCTTACAAGTGTAAAAAGCATGCTTTTTGAATAAATTTTATGAAGTCAAATAAACTATGTTATTTGTCTTAATATGCCCCACAAAATTTGAAACATGCATGTTAGGCCACCGATGTATATAAATATATAGCATGTCTTCAAATTTACTTTCTGAACTTTTAAACTATTTTTTTATATAGAATAGCATGTGCAACGGATATGAAGAGGGGAAATTTGTCAACTTTTAACCCTTAACTAACCAAAAAACTTAGATTTGTTTTCCAACTTTTTCCCCTTCTTTTCTTACTTTTGAGTAACTATTGCAACAAATAGTGTCTTTTGAAGTTTAGAAAGTGAATCTAGAGAGGTATAATAATAGATTAGGGAACGTAACATGTGTGTTTTAACTTTGGAAGCCATGTTGATACCGTTGAAAAAAATGATATTTTAAAGTACTATTTTGAGACTCAATTTTGAATAGGACCCGTTATGTATTAGAAAAGGGTCACGAGAGATTTTTTGTTCTTTTTGAGAAGATCAAATTGACGTCTAAAGTATACATGTGGTGAATTAAATTTCAGAAAGCACGTCTCAGATTTAAGACCGGAAAATAAACCTCAAATTAATTACTTCATGGGAATTAAATTCCGAAAAATAAGCTTTTGCTCACTAATTCCAAATTAATGCCTTGGCTTCTCAGACCTCCTATAAAAAGGGAGTCCCATTTCTCATTCGATAGACGAAAAATCAAAATGTCTCTCTCGCATTTCTTTCTTGGGTGCCCTTGCTGCTCATCCTTGACTTTTAATCCTTGAACTATTAGACAAATTTAAAACACCATAGAACAAGTTCTGATTTATAAAAATTGTCCTAGATTCGTTCTTCTATATATTCATCTGACTCTAGAAAAAAGGACCATGTGTTGTTTAGGTAGTGATTAATTTTGTAATTGTATATGTTAGAAATTTAAACTAGTCAGATAGACGAACTAGTTTAGAACAACTTGATGCTGGGGAACTTATTCTGAGATATTTTTAAACCCATACGTCAAAATGCAATGTGACTATAATTTGGCGAACTAAAAATGCAACTACCAAAAAAAGTTCAGGTATACCCCTTATTAATTATTATGACATTTATATTTACGCAGAATCTCATCCGTGATTATGCTACATATGTATTCTGTTAGTAACTTTGTCCCTGACAGAGTAATGCAATGCATTAAATGGACATATATCTGCCATATTTATTACATATCTATAGCAAACCTAACGAGATACCTAACCAGACACCTAACAAGGCATTTACTAACGCATATGAGATGTTTCTTTCCTTTTGTAACAACAATATCCAATTATTTCTTTTCAGCTTTCTGTAGATCTCGTATCCCATTATAGTTTGTCTGCAATGTAATGAAATATTCATCACTACTATGATCCTTTTTTTTCTCTCTTTGTAAGCAGTTTAATCAAAGTTTTGAGTGTTTAGACTTTTCTTGAAATACCAAGTAACTAATCTTTTCATGAAGTACGTTGCTTATTAAATTGAAGTAATTGAGAAATATTCTCATCAGTAAATAAAAGGTTCACATTTGAGTAAGTACTGCAAAAACATAGATTTAAAAATCTCATCAACATTTTGATGTAATTATACTATAGTCCCATGCATTCATTTTTTTCTTTTTATTGAAATAACACCATTATTGTTATACCTTAATTTACCATAGACAAGGTCAAAGACCCTCATTGACCACCTTGAAGATAAGAGCTTTGGTACGAGCTCAACTTAAGGTAGATAAGGGGACGTTAAATGACCCATGGAACTAAACAGCTATCAACTCAAGAGTACCCTTGAGCTTATTTAACAGTCTTTGATAAGCTAGCTTCTAACTTCACGAGCTCGAGGGGCCTTATTCAAGCTCAAGGGGGCATGTTCGAGCTCAAGAAGGGCATATTTGAGCTCGCACCATATGAAGCTTGAGGGTGTGCACGACCTCATGCCATGCAAGGTCGCGGCTTCACCCAAGATGGCTTTAATTGGAATTGTTACTATGTTGAAATTCCGAGAGAATTGTATTGAATGTTAATAGTGTAAGATCTTGAGTGTACATATTTTTTACAAAATATATATTAAACCAAGTGAATGTAGGCCGTTTCAAGTCGCACCACTATAAATCTATGCTTCCATCTTCATTTTCGTCTTTATTTCCGTTTTAATTTACAACCTCTATCATTCCTCTAGTTGTTGAATTTCACTTCTATTTTCATTAACATTTCTTACCTTATAGTTGGCGGTCAAATTTCACTTCTATTTTAATCATATTATCTTAAAGTTGGCAGATTTTGACGGTCAACAATTATTAACAGAGGTATGAAAAATAGAGTTAGCCAAAAGGTTATAAAAACATTGTATTTCAACTTTATTTTTACTTAAGTGTAAGAGCGCAGCTAGAAAAATTAGTTGGGACAGAACGTATACTAACATAAAGATATATAACTTTAAGAAGGGCGGAACATAATTTTAGGAGAAGCAGAATATAATTTTAGAAATAACAGAATATAATTTTTATAAAATTTTATATATAATATTAAAAGACAAAGTTCAAAACGGCGACAATCCGCCCTAATCTATGTGTAGCTCTACCTCTGCTTAGATGCTTTAAATAAATAAATAAATAAAAACTTATCATGGTTAGATACCGAGCAGCTTATAACAGAAAATTTCTTAACTGATACCGAACACATCATTTGGACTAGACTTAAATGTTCAGAATGGTGCATACGTCAACTTAATGCTTTTCCCAGCAGTTAATTCTCTACACCCATTAAATAATCAGGATCTGAAATCATTAAAGCAATATTGAATTAAATAAGGGCTCTTCAATATTGTTTGAATTATATACCTTTGATCAAATGTTCATTAATTATCGTATTTATATATACACACACACACATGCACATTATTCTTTGCACACAGATTGGTTGGAAATCAATGCAACAAAAATCTCGTCATGTTTCATAAATATTTCAAATATGTCCGCGATGAAAAAGATTACAATTAGTGCTTGTTAGACATGGAGCCTTGGAGGGACCCCAATGGTGCTGTCCCTGACATTAAGTACCATACCACCCATAGAAACTAGAAACAAAGTTGACATCAATTAGTGATCCATAAATTTAATTTATAATTATAATGTAGAGACAGAGTTAGTACTATGCTAGATGCTATAGGAGACAAGATCATAAATGAAAATAGTCTTGATAGCATCACATATATTTGTCGTATAAATATTGTGATCGTACGCATATGTTCTCAAAAAAAAAAAAACTGAAATTTTAGTCACAACTATTTTTAGCAAAATTTTTAATCACAAATAAAATATTGTGACTAATGTAAACTTAGTCATACATATTTCCATGACTAAAAATTTTATAGTTAAAAGTTTTAGTCATAACAAAAATTCAATTAAAATTATAACTAAATAGATATTAATCACACAAAAATATTATGAGTAAAAATTTTGGCTAAAAATTGGTATGACTAACGGTGCAACTTTCTGTAATGTCTTTTTTAATTTGTTCAAAATGGCAATATGGGTGGGGTAGTTAGATCTATTAAATTTCAGCAAGTTGCTTTTAATATAGTAGACAACAAGGGAAAGCAATTAGTTGGTATAATCACTTAATAATTAAGCTTAATCTTTTCTGTAATTGGGTAATTAGTTAATTACAATATAAGTACTATAAGTACTATTTGGATGTTGTTGATGTTTTAATTATTAGGAATTCCATTGGGAATCCCACCACTGATATTGGACCATGTGGCGATGAACAGACAAACGACCACAAAACATGTATCCATAAACGACACATGATTAGCTTCAAAGTAAGTAGACTAGTTCCTCACAAATTGAACCACAAAAACATGGTAATGTCTCTTTGTCGGCTCCATATTCCAAATCCCATTTTTATTTTGAAACGCTTTGGATTCAGTACAAGAAGTTGCACAATATTTTAATGTTGATCAATTCCTTGGCGACTACTTTTGTGCCTCTTTATAGACCTATTGTGTTAGTTTAATATATATATACATATATATATTTTGCACGGTTTCAATAATTACAGTATTAGTATTAACCATTTAATATAAATTTTACGGTTATAATTAAATAGATAGTTGATTAAAAAAATTATAATAATTAATAAGATTGAAATTTTATCACGTCATATTATTAATTATTTTTAAAACATATCTTTATTGAAAGGTAACTAATAAAAACGTAACCATTAAAAATTCATCCATATAAATACAATATTTTCACTTCTTTTGACAAAAACATTATATATATATGTATTCTTTGTTAGAATCTAACTTTTCTTTGACTTTTGATTATCCCCATGTGTTCATAAATTTAAACAAAAGTCATTTGAGTACGTACAGAATACAACTCATATTATTATTAATTAATTCTTATGTAAGTATAACAAAGCTAGTGGGTTAGGGAAATATGTCTTTGACAATACCCCACAATTCAAGCATTTTATATGATATAAAGCAAAGACAAAGGTCAGCGTATATCCCTAACTATCAGCATGTTGCACTTGAAGAGGTAATTGAGCATGTAATTGGAAAATCTATGTTATTATTGTTAAAGAGTATATGATGATATTGGCCTAAGTGTGGTCCAGCTGAATACCATATTTAATACCGTTCTTTTTATTCTTTTTTTTGATGAGGAGAATATTTGATACTGTTCTTGATTAAAATTAATTTATAATTTAATTTAAATTAATTTAATTCCTTAAAAAAGAAAAGCTACACACGTATACCTTTTTATTAATTAGCACCCACTTCCACTTTCCCTAACGTCTAGGTGCAAACATGGATTAATCAAGATTTGAGTGTGACAAAAAGAATGTTTCTAAAGTGGCACCATATATATTCTCCACATATATATAAAAAGAGAAGATGAGATTCGGAATGTGCATTTGCTTGGCAACTATACTACAAGTAAAAAGCAGCAAGCTTAATTTATTTGAAAATATGAACCATTTTATCACCTTTTTTTTTATATATCCAAGAATACGTGAATTTGGTGATTGCAGGTATAGCCTAACCATACTCGATTTCATCACAAGGTGAAGAGTTTGAATCCTTCACCTTAAAGTTCCAAAAATAAGTACATTAATTTGAATTAATCTTATAATTAAAAGATTAATACCAATTTAGTCTAACAAATTCAGAGTCGATAGCCGCAAAATTCCTTTCGATCCATCTAAAGGAGATATCCACATGATTCAAGGTTAAAAAAAAAGGTAGGCAAGAGTAAATCGTAAAATCTGGATGCAAAACTCGTATATTGACTTGCATAGTTTTACTGTTGGATGAAATTTTGCATTAACAACAAGCAAGATGGTTTTGTCTCCTTCAATTATCTACGTAGGTATGTATACTTCTAGTAACAAAGCCACATGTAACACTGTTGGAGCACGTACCATAATTAGATTCGAAGATTCTATTTTTTTGCATAGAATTTCTCCAAAATCTTGGTTATGTTCTTATTTTATAATAAGAATATAATTATTCCTGTCCTAAATAATTATATTGTCTTTATATGGTGTTCTTATTTGAGGAAAAAAAAAATTAGACTCCCTCACTGTATCTTTTATATTATTTTCTCTCTATAATCATTTTTCCTTCCGAAAAATATGTTAATTAAAGAGACTTTGTCACCATGGCATCATGGCAAAGTATGAATAACCAGAAGTCTCTAACCTAACATTCAAAAATCGATTTTTATTCGTCTGTTGTGAGGCTGAAATTATGTCTCTTATCAGTGTGTCAAATATAGCTTAAGATAATATAATTTTAAACTTAATAGTTATTAGAAGACGAAAAACAGGTCAAAATCCTCTCCGTTTTACCAACAGTCTCAATAGATAATTGAATACCAGCTTTACATGGAGCATGAGAACACCGTCATTTCCTTGATCTCTTTAGCCAAATAATAATAATAATAATAATAATAATAAAGACTTTGTCTTGATCAGCAGTACACATGAGATGGGAGTGAAATGTAAGGGACAAAGGTGCAGCACACCCAAATGGAAATAGATCTCTCCCGACATGGGTGGGCGCTTACCAAAGATGTTTTCCTGTTGGCCGGTTGAAGTGGTGGTGACCATGTAACCAATTGTTCTCCCACGTCAGCAAGTAGAAGGACCCCACAAGACGTGGACCTCCACGTGGAGTGGTCCCCCATATATCCCCACAGCTAAGCGACAAAACTGTTGGGACAAGCAAGAGGGCTATGATTGGTTGCGCAAATTGATCGCCCTTTAGAGCTGAGACTCACTTGCTTGTTGCCGTCGAATTAACTCCGCCTTGTTTCCCGCGACACGTGGGCTGTGCCCAAGGCTTTTTTTCTTTTCTGTTTTTTTTTGGTTTTCAGTGAGTACTCACCCGTAGTAGAGGGAGGCAGAGCTCTTTCATTGTTCCTCTCATCAACTTTCGCAACTGGCTGGTGCATGCCATTTGGAGCGCAGAATGAATACGACATATATGATTGTGACTATTGTTTTCTACTTTTCTTTTTCTTTTGAAGAGAGAAGAAAAGAGTCCCTATAACCGTGTGTTTTTTACAGTATCAATTAAAATCATGATTGTAATTACTTAATAATATAAAATTTTTATATGTTATAATATTTTAAACTATAATTATAATTTTAACTACGGTTTTTAAATACTTTTTTTAATATTTCATGTCAATTTTTTTGTCATTTAAAAAATAAACAACAGTCGCAATATTCCTCTATCCCTTCACTAAAAAATAATATTAATAATCCTCTAGCCTCTCTAGAAAGCCATTGATTTCCACATTTTCGGAAAGAGTCCTTTTTTTTTTTCCCTTTTTTCTATGAGTCATTGTGTTAATTAATTTGTTTTATCTGGCTGAGTAGTCGTTGTATTTAAAGTTATATAGAGGTAATTTATCAAAGCGCTCCCATCCCTCAATCCCATCAACGATATAATTCAGGATAAGTTTCTTTTCCTAGACAAACAACTCATGCAAACCCACTTCCTGATGTGGTTAGTCAATCTACCAAAAATCAGTATCTTACATCCGTAGCCACATGATCTGATTAATCATCAAAGGTAACTAGTTGACGACCAAATGGGTATATTTGGAACTTGGAAAATCAGTTGTCTTATCATAGCTTGGAAGAGAGTATTGATACTGCAAGTTGAAAAGTGAGACATAACACAGAATAGTTTGGGTCAACGGATTTGAGCAAACGATACAGATGCATAGGAGAAGACTCAATTGCAGAGGTTGGTGTCAATAAATTAATAAGACAAAATTTGAAAGAGAATTGAAAAAATCCTCATTTTTATTGACAACTAGACAACCCTAATTCTACCAACAGTAAAAATGCAAAATAAAAATATGCAAGAAAAAACACACAAAATTTATGGTGGCTCACTCTGAATGTAAAAGCTACGTACATCTACTTTCAACTACTATAAAATAATTCACTACAATAAAAAAGAAGTTTATAAGAAAAAATTATACAGCACACTCTCTCTAAGTTTTCCTTTACTCTCTCTCTCAATTTTCTAAGTTATACAAATAAGCTCTAAGATGTCCTATTTATAGGAGTATAGAAAAGAAGTTGTTGTTTCGCAAAAATAAAAGTTGATCTACAACAAAACACAACGGCCTTAGCTTCTCAACGCTACGACGCAAAAACGTTGTTACGCCGTTAACTCTTGGCCAAAAGTATTAGTTTCCTCCTACATGCAGCGCCGCATGACAAAGGCGTTAGTTTTGTTGATCTCTTTTTTAATAAAATTTTAGACTGGTGCTCGGCCCTAACTCTCCTAGAAGGAGGGCTTCCCGCCCCCCTTGCAATCCTCACAACGACCTTACAAGAAAGGTCAATTTTCGTAATCCTCTGCATGAGGTGATAAATCAGGTGTTAAATTAAGCTCTAGACTTATTAACTATTTTGCCTTGCATTATTTTAGAAAACAGCAACCAAAAGCGATGTTACTTTGCCTCTTTGATCAGGACTATGCAACAGGGTACAACAAAAATACCCCAATGCTTCTAAAACGTGAGTACATTAATTCGCCTTGTTTGGTATTATATGTTTTATATTTTATTTTTCGTTACAATAAACAAAACAAGTTCTTTCTTGTTGCCTTCAATATTTTTGGACACAAAAACATGTTTGGTGACTTCGTGTTAAATAATAAAAAAATTAAAAAAAAAATTTAGTGATTGCATTTTGGTCTTCGGGCCCAGCACTAACTGCAATCTGGGTCCAGCAGCACGTTGACCGAGGACCAACATCCCCCACCAGGAGCCGGGTGTAGCATGGAGCCAGGTCGGTCAGGCCACAATTCTTGTCTAAGCGTGACCCTATCTTGGCACCTCAATTTTTTTAAGATTAGTTATAAAAATTCTCTCCCAATCATAGTCCTTATAACACTATACTTTCAAACTTTAAACATAATATTTGTTTTTTTAAACTTCAAAACGTAATATTTGTTCTCTTGATTTATAAAATATTAATAATAAAACTTTCTCTGAATTATGATTTTAAACATAAATGACACAATATTACATAAATAATAGGATTGTTGAATACTTTAGTGAAAAAAATTAGACTATTATCTTACCCTGATTCAATTACATGAAAGTGAAAGAGTATATTATTTGTTTTAAAAAAAATTTTAAGATTTTTTATTTTATATTTTTAACAATTAAAATGTTAAATTATATCAATTTTTTAAATTTAGATTAGCTCCAGACATGATAAAGGTACCAAAATACATCTATATTATATACCAAGATTTATTAAAAGTTTTAACAGAAAGAGCTTTTGTGTTAATATTCACAGTTTAAGAAGAACGCATGTTACATTTTAAAGTTCAACGGTATAGTGTTATAAGGGCTATAATTAACGTGAAATTTTTATAATTAATCTTTTCTAAGGTGAATCCTATACTACAAAAGCCTCTACATTCTTTCCTTCTATGTTTTATATCTTACTTTAATTTTTTTATTTTTTTTATGAAACAAATTCTGGAATGAAACCATTTTTTGGGTTTTGCAAATCTCTGGTCCCCTCAACTGACTTTTGATCAGCTCAAACGTAATTAGCAGCCGATGATTGAATTATGGATGATGTCTTTTCCTTAAGCGCACTTTACACAAGGAAGACAAACTAGGAAAAACAAAAGGAAGTGGAAGAAAAATCCCAACTTTCTAGTTCCTCTTGGAGAACCGAATGTGTGGACCCCAACACTACTACTACATATATATTTAAGCAAAGCTTTCCCTAGTTATGTCAGCCATTAAAAGCTCCAGTACTACTACTCCTATTCAAGTCTCTGAACAGAGAAATCAAACCAAAACCAAAAACCCACAGTTCTTTTTCCGATCTTGTTATAGTCACTCTCTGATCTGTCTACAATCCTCACAAGTTCTTCCATCATCAAATGAGGCCATCTTTCAAAGTCACTCTTCTTCTTTTGTCCCTTCTATTTTCTGTGCAAGTTCAAGGTACATACTCAAAATCCCCTTTGGTTGTGAAAATACTTAATTTCACAAGTGCATTAACTAGGCGAAGTGGGAATAAATATTTTTCTGTTACAGGGATTCGTTTGGAGAAAAAAACCTACATGTCAGTAGAACAACATAAGTCAATCCATGTGGTAAATTCTTTTTCTCTGAATAATTCTTTACATATTCAAAATTTATAATATTTTCTTTTATATGGGTTTTCTTATCTTTTTCTCTTTCTGTATTTTTTGCTGTGATTCAGGAGGAAAACACTTTGACCAAGACAAACAATATCAATGGTGTTCCCAAAGAGGCTGGTGTTTGCAAATTAAAAGGAGATTGTATTTCAGGTACCAAGAAGAAAAGAGTCTCTAGAGGGTCCAAGAAATCACAAAACTGGTTACCAAGCATTCATGAAGATTACTATGGACCTAGGAGGCATAGATCCAGACACCATTAATTAGTTTTTTTTTTTTTTTTGTTCTCTTAGTTATAGGATTTCCAATTTTTTTGACAAGTAGCTACTATAGCTATAGTAGTTCAAAGTAGTACTTTCTTTAGTGCCATCAGAGCTCATGGGTGTCAACAAAATTCAAACCCATAATTCCCATGTACTTGAGAGAGAACAAAAATATGTCACAGAACTCAATCTAACAATTATTAGCCATTTTTTAGCTAAAGTCTTACATGGGTAACTTTGTTTTTTCTTTTGTCATACCAAAAAAGAAAATAGAAAAAAAATCCCACTAATCAAGTGCTTCAAAGAAGCAACTTTTTGTTGAGCATCTACATATACACAATTTGGTATATTCATGAGTCCCATATATGATATTTGATATATAAATCCATCCACATAAATATCCTAAGTGGTTTTCTCATTTCTACTGTTGCAGGAAATAAGAGAAAACTTATGAGCAGTGTCACACCCTCTACTACTACCACTACAACCACTTCCAAGGTTTGTTATTAATAATTAGTTACGAATGAGAAAACAAGTTGCTAGGGTTTTAGACTTAATTGAAAAAATAAAAATAAATAAAAAAACATTAGGTCCCTTTTTTGCCCTTCCTCTCTCTCTATATATATACATATATTGTATAATTCTTCACCGTGCTTATATCTACATTATATGTACAGAATGAGAAGAACGGAAAGAATAAAGCAGACCCCATTTCGAATGGCGAAAAGGGTGCTAACAGATCACAACAATATGATGCGGAAGAAGAGAAGTCCAGTATTAGTAGTGGCACTACTGTTAATTCGTTGAGTACTTCTGAGAAACACCCAGACTACCCAGACGTAATAGATCTAGCTGAGATGGACTATTCTCCAGCCAGGAGAAAAACTCCAATACACAACTGATCATCATGAATGTAGGGAACATGAAAAACAAAAACAAAAAGTGTTCTTAAGATAATTGAAAAAAAAAAAATAGAGAGAGAGAGAGAGAGAATTAAGTGACAGCATTACGAGAATGCTGCAGATTTTAGGGCTAGGATAAGTGGGTTTTTTTTTTTTTTGGGTAAATATTTGTATATTCAATATTTATTTATTATATTGCTATATCCTCGTTCTTATAATATCTTATTGAGACGATTGAGTCATGAGCACTTTGGGGTTAATAAATGTTCCGTTTTATATGTTTCTTTTCCGAGCTTCTAGTACCACTTTTGAAGCTCACTAGGCTTTGTATTCTGTCTTACATGAATATAATAATATTGAGGATAATATATATATATATATATATATATTTCATAGTATCAGTTGCTTTTCTGCATAGAAATGAAGTACCAAGTTTTTATTTTTCGTCGGAATCACACCAATTTTAGAAGTGAAAGAGGGGGGAAAATGCAGAGTATTAACACAAGCAAGTTATATATCAAAATCTAGTGTGTCACAAAGCATCATAGGATTTGATCTTAGAGACTTTACCGACTTAACAAGTTAGCAAAGTGGCATGAACGGGTTCTAGAAAGGCTTTAGGTGGGGCTTTACTTTTAAAATAAAAAAGAAAAAAGGTAGACGTCCTTGACCTGTAGTTGGTAGTCTTTATATTTTTTTTCTGAATCATTTATGTGATCACCAGGGTCTAAAAAATATTCTATTGGTAGAAAATATTTTAAGACCATATTTTTGACGAGACAAAATGTTGCACCTTGCAAGTAAGTTTTTTTTTTTTTTTTTTTTGGAGTAATGCTAGGTACCAACTTTTATATCATTCAAGCAAAAATGTGGGCCTAGAAAGAAAAGAAAACTAAACTTAAGAAGCCTACTCTTACAAGTGACAAGATGATCAACAAGCGTGGGGTACATAATCCGCGACGTTTTTGTTATCGTTTCATTCTCGAGTTTTATAAGGTGTTTGAGAGAAACAGTTGAAACTAAAAATATTAATTTAAAAATTATAGCATATGAGAGCTTTATAATGTAGTAATTTTTTATTTTTTATTGTAGCAACTAGGAGCTTTACATTGTTTATTTGATTTTAAACCAGATTCCAAACAACCCATTAAGATCAAAAGAGGAACCTTACAAAAACCCTTACACTGCAATTTTCAAGCCAAGGGGGACCATAGATCATGATACAAAAAGGGGTTTGTGCAACTAAAACATCACAGCCCTTCCTGAAGTAGGTGCGATGCATTATGTCACCAAGACCCTTGTGCCTTCTATCAGCACAGAGAATGGGCCTACTATGATTTTGGGCCGACCCACCAGTGTCAAGCAGCCAAACCTTTTTACATGTGGGCTCACATGTTCTTTGTTGGGTCATATGTAATAGGCCCCAAAAGAGCCGAGATTGCGCTGCGCCATAAGAGTGGAGTCAATTTAAATTTCCAGCAAAGAAAGTAAGCAAAAAGGACCTAAAAAAATTCATTTCACTTTTGGGACTTCACACAATGACAATATCAAATTTGGCCTAAAAAATATCCTTTTGTCTTCCTTCTTTTTTTTTTTTTCAATTTTTTAGTAGAAAAGCAAAAGTGGTCGTCCCATTTTATTTTAGCAACACTAATAGGTCCTTCAGGGTCCAAACAATTAAACTGGGAATCAAAAAGTGCAATTGTAGAGATTTGAACTCAGAATATTTCCCACTTCTGCCAAAAATTTATTAACGGTTATATCTAAGTCAATATTGACTTCATACAGGCAGAACGTGGCAACAAACCAGAAGCTGGTCCAAATAAAACGTTAACAATTATGACTAAATGAGACCTTCATGGTCAACAAACTGGAGACTTCATTGTGGCTGTGGTCCATTCATGGCATACTTTATTCATTAAGCTTCTGAGCAAACTACCATTCATAAGAAGTAAATGGTAGTGGGGTAACCCAATCCTAAAAAAAATGACAGCATGATAGTGATATGACCTGTTTTAAGGTGCATGCCAAATTGTGTTCATGTCCAAGTCTCTTCTCTTCTCTTCTCTAATGCCACCAGATGAAGAGAAGTTGAGGAAAATCGCAGTTTGAAAATTTTTGTTTCCCTTCAGAAATGCATTCCATTATTTGCAACTTTTAAGATCGAGAAACACGAGGACCAATGATGGCATCTGCTAGTTTTTCAACCGATCAATAATACATAAACAAAACTCTACTTCTGTATTGTAATTTGTGAGTCTCACAGTTGATGACAAGCCCACATTTGTAGTTCAAAAAGCTGTCTCACCCATCACAATGACACTACCATTTTCTTAAACACTAATAGCTTTAAAAGAGCTTTAAATATAGTGAAGGAAAGTTAGTAAACATTATTAGGCTATTATTTAATTATTTAAGGTAAACTAATGTGTCATTGTGGTCAACGGGACAGCCTTTCGCAAGCTCGGTTGATAACATGATAAATATATATATATATATATACATATACATGTATGTATATTTTTCCCTTAAGAAAGGCTTGAGTTAGAACTTTACAGCAAAGTACAACAACTATTTTTTAATCGAACCATGCCAAAAAAAATTAAAAATAAAAAACTTTTTAATTGTTGATCGATGGTTAAATTGATGGTTAAATTAATACGGATCCTTCGCCTTTTTAGCTATTTTCATGAAATGGGACAAAAAAATAATTATCCAATGCTTGATAAATTTCATGCACGATTGTGACCAGAGATGACTAGTTATACAATCGTTAGATTCCAAACTTTGTTTTGACCTTTAACCCTTTGAACAGGGGGTCTGAAGAGAGGGGGTCACTGTATTGGTGGGTAGAATATTTATTTGGTCTTGCCTACTATGCTTTTCAACTGAGAGTGACTCGTTACCGAACCTAATCTCATTAGCTCATTGAGCAGCCGTACGTGAGTCTGTGTCACTTGTGCTAACCAACTGCATGTCATTAAAATGACCAGTCCTCGGCTCAATCTTTCTGCTTGTTTTATGTTCATTTAGCAATAAATTAGGTTCCCAAGGTTTAACAAAGTAATACCAAACTCCCCAAGGAAATTCAGATTAAAAGGGAAAAAAAAGGCCAAGATTTCAAGAAAAGATCAAGCAAGGAAAAGTTGCGGCATTGGTGGATCGAGATTAAG
The DNA here is from genome assembly GCA_025403435.1 of Artocarpus heterophyllus. Classification (NCBI taxonomy): domain Eukaryota; kingdom Viridiplantae; phylum Streptophyta; class Magnoliopsida; order Rosales; family Moraceae; genus Artocarpus; species Artocarpus heterophyllus. The sequence goes on along the minus strand of CM046332.1, from coordinate 16,025,390 downwards.
CCCGTTTGATTGAAGGATTCACATGATTTGCACTTAAAATCTCTCTTAAACTAGTATTTAAACTAGTTTTTGGTAACCAAAAACTAAAACCTATTTTAAAATTCAAAATTACCTCCCCTTGTTTTCAAGATTTCAAACTCCTTATTTTAAACCGAAAAAGTTCAAAACATCACATTTCAAACCCACAAAACAAACGAAATGCAATGTCTTATCTTTAATGGCGATGCACAATATTATTTAAAGCAAAGATGATTTGGCTAATACTCGTAACTGTCACCGACCTGAAACCAAGAGTCCACTTTAAGCAGCAAAATGGACACACGTTAAGAAGAAGAGTATGTACGGAAACAAAGGGAAGAGGCCGCAGAGCTAAGTACATGATATTAGTTCGTGGTCTACTGAGGGAGGATCCCAATATATTGCAACCAAACAAATGAAAATTCAAAAGGCAAAACATAAATAAATCATATAATGGCATACGTTTGGCAATTTCAATCAATAAAGGCTATAAAGGATTTCTCCTCTTATCGTGAAACCAAGAAAGTACCGTTAGGGTATTGTTTTAATGAATAAAATCACAAGTCCGTTTCCTATTTTATTTTTACCTTATTTTTATTCCTTTGCTATAACATACAACTCCATAAAACTGTCAAATCTTCCGCCTCAAAATTTTTTAAGATAAACAATAGATAACTGAAAAATTAACTATGTTTGGCAAAAGTGACTTCTATCACTTTTTTAGTTATAAACAGTGTAAAACTCTTACATGCTACCGTAATAATAAAAAAACCGTTATAAAGTAAAACTCTTACATGATACAATAAAAGTAGTTCTAACCAACGGTTCTCACCACCCTTTCAAACACCTTATAAATGAGTCATCTAAGATTTTGGAAAAATAGAGATTACCCTTCTGTCAGATTAAAGCAACGCCTTGTTTATGCCTTGCCCCTGAAAGAATTGACAACGTTTATTAGCAAAACTTTGAATATTAAGACGAAAACAGCTTTGTTTTGAAAGTCCAGATAATCCTTGGCACTATGCTTGGTAAGAAGGCAAGAAAACAAGAGGGAAAGAAAAATATAGAAGAAAATAAGAGGAAGAGAGATTGGTATTCTTTCATGTCGTTTAGATTCACAAAAGAAACAAGTTGAAACTAACCTTTGTCATTTGGTATTGCAAGTAAAATTGGAGAGCAAGAAGCAATATTATTTTATTGGTATATACAAAGATAATTTAGCAATTTTATTAGTTTCACCTTGTGGTCAACGTTTTCTCTCCACTTTTTTTTTTTTTTAATTTTGAAGATAAAAAATGTAGGCCACACATGAGATTTAATCCCTCTTATTTTCTTCTCTCCAAAAATCACTCCAACCAAACACCATTCTCAAATTCCACTTTAAAATTTCTCTACCTTCTTCCTTCACTTCACTTTTCATCGATACCAAACATAGAATAAGAGTCAAGACACTAAGAATGAAAAGAGGTTGATTGTTATCATTTTTACCTAGAGAATGTTTACTTAGGGGGGATTTGTAAAAATGACTTTTTGGGAAAAAAAATTTTGGTCAATGACCCTTTTTTTGTTAGTTTTTGGCACCAAAAAAAAGGCTTTTTAGACATCAAAATGATTTAAATTTTTTTTTTTTCCATCTTGTTGAGGTTCCTTATCTTGCTACAGTCATTTTTCTTATTTTTTTGAAAAAAACTGGAGCAGTTTACCTGTACAAAAAAAGCGTGTTTTTTGGCATTTCCTCAATTCAAATTTTTTTTTTGGCCCTTTCTTCAAATTCTTCCGTTTAGTTTTTAAGAAAGAAAAGAAAAGAAGTGATTCCCCTTCTCCATCTAATCGTTTATTTATGTAAAAATTTAATAATGAGAGTGAAGTAATCCTGACGCAATACAGGAAACAAGGAAATGAAATGCTAATCCTTATACCCCTTGGCATGAATGAATGTCAAATTGACTCGTATACCCTTTATAAGTTCACATGTCATAAACCAATGATTATTAAATTATGTAAAAGTATATTTTAGTAATTATGTTGACAAGATTTCTATTTCTAAGTACTAAACACTAGAAAGGAAAATTGGCTTGTTTCACATTACGCCATCCAATAGATATGTAAGCATTAGAAAAGGAATTCAATGATCCTTGTTCTTACTCATTTACTTTCCTTTCGAAATCCACTACCTTTTCCATTACATTCCTTAACGATTAGGTAAAGGTGCCCCTAAAATAAAAAGTAGCAGCACCGAGTCTCAGGAGTGTTTAATCATAGTAGCAAGCAATATAGAACCTTACCTTTTAAGATAAGAATCGTCCTCAGTATCGATAACTATACTGTCACCGGCAAGGACATGAGCAGGTACCTAGGAAGTATAATACAAAAATTTGAGTAAATTAGACACAAAAATCATATTGTAGTAGGGACACTATTATTCGTTGTTATTCATATGAAGACACCATGTATGAAGGACAATATCCCTAAAGCATGAATTTCCAGCAAACACAAATGTGGAGAGGAAGAAAACAAAATATTCTCCCATAGAAATAAGTGTTTAACTTACTTTGATAGAGAGGCCATTTCCCAGCACAGCAATTTTCTCTCTGCTTGGGAAAGAAGAATTCAAAGTAAAGCAAAAGCAAAATAAGTGATTAGATGTCAGAATAAGTAAAGCAAAAGAAAAATAAGAGATCAGATGGAAGAATGTTGTAACTGAGTGTAAAATTCATATCTTGATTTCAGAATCACTAGGACCAAGGAACTGTACCTGCCCACAAACTTTAGAGACAATAACTATGTCCTTTGTAATTCTCTTTTTGTAATGAAAGTATTCAAGAGGAGAATTATTATTAAAACGAGATATAAGGTTGAGTGCGGACAAGAGTGATCAAAAGGAAAAGACGAAACAAGCATAACATTGGAATCTTTAATGTCCTAATCCTCAGCAACAAACAAGGAGCGAACCAGGGATGAATGAATGCCAAGCAAGATTGTTAGAAGGAAGAGATAACTAACTAGCCCATCAAACTAGACCTAAACACAATTTCTATTTTTTTAGTATCAGGAAACATATCTACTTATCTTTAGTATTTCACAAAAATATTAAATTCATCCTCTGAGCTTTATTGTCATGGTAAAAATTTTGCAATTGTGGCAAGTAGTATTTTCATGTCAAATTTTAGACACCAAGAGGTATGAACAATTGAGAGAAAAAAAAAATTAAAGAAAAGATTGGCTCATATATAGTGAAGGCGTGAAAAAATTGAAAATTGTGAAATAAGAAAACAGACCTAGGCGTCACTCCAATCCCCTTCACAGGAGGCTGTGCTTCCTTCACAGTGCACGTTACATGTTTTGGAACTGACGCAGATAGAGGGATTCCATTATAAACCTCTACTTTAACCTTCATGTCATCTGTTGACAATAAATATCAAAGTTTAATTTGACATAACTCATAAGTCAAAACTAATTATCAGTCTGTGATAGGATCCTAGTTTGTTGTTAGTTGTTAGAATATGGTTAGCGGCTAGTTAGAGTGTTTTAGAAGAGTTGGTAGTATAAATAAGAGTTTTAGTGGTCAATGAAGGTAGGCATTCATTGAGCGAATACTTGGCTAAGTCCAAAGGAAGGGGGCAGATCCTCTCAATCTGCTGGCTTGTCAACATACTTGTATAGAAAGAAGCCTTAGGACTATTCAAGTTCAATTAGAGTGAATCTGTTCTTTTCTCTCATTTCTTCCATTTTCTTAGCTCTAAATCCTTAGATCTTATCAGTCTAATGGCCAGATGAGTGGTAGAAGAAAGCAAAGAGATAAAAATGATAAAGTTAATACTTAACCTCATTGCACCCGGCTCCACCGCTTAAACATGAGAAAGCAAAGTAGCAAAATATATAGAACTACTGAAATAACAAAAAAATCCAATTAACCGTCCAACACAGACACATCGGACACCAAAGAAGAGACAATGCATGCACAAATATTGCAACAATGTTAGCAAAAGAGACAATACATGCACCAATATCATACAATGTGAGAGAGACGAAGAGGGCGAGAGGAGAGAAATCTTAACAGAATATCTCCAGTGACAAATATGCTGATGCATTCAATTTGGATGATTTTATATAATATAATCACTAAAGTCAAGTGAATATGTTTAAAAGCCAACTACAATCACCAGATTGGTGTAAGTGCTAGATTAAATAATGGAGGATAAGAAGTAACAAGAGAAAGTAGGAACTTTAATGCAAGCCAACCTTGTAGATACTTGGCCTTCTTTCCAAACAGGTCCTCATGCACCTCCAGCTGATCAAGAGTATCAGGGCTGGAAAGAATTACAAAAGGGAAGCATATCCATTAAATTGTGACAGGAAACCCTAAGTTCTGAGAAAATCAAGCAGAAGTATGGAGATTTTCCTTTATTGGAAGAAAAATGAAACATAGAACTCACTCCATCAACAATATTTTGCCATCGCGATCTGTACACATGTAAATGTAACTTTTCGCCTCAACAAACACCTCTGCAGCAGACAAATCATGTGAGATAGAAACTTAAAGAATGGCCGTGTAACTGATCTTCAACTAGAAAACTACCCAAAGAAAATAAACATTCTAAGCCAGCTGATCAATCTAATAATCAACCAGCGTCGCAGATGACTCAGCAGATTGCGGTAGGAAGTGACATAAGTTCTGAATCATACTTTCAACTGTCTCATCTGTACCAAACCGCTGCGTTACCTTGTTTCCGCTATCAACATCACGTAGCTCCACCTACAATTATAGCAGCTCATGTTTCATTTTGAAAGTAAACAATAGTTTTTTTTTTTTTACTAGAAAGATGTAAACAATTAGTAACAAATTCATCAGAATGAATATGCAGGAATACCAGCACAGCAGCCAGAGTCACTATTATAAGTAAAAACAATCAAAAATAAATAACTGGACAAAATTGTTATTCACATTTCAAGGACTAATGACAAGAAACCAATAATTGTTCCAAACTATCACTACAAAAATAATGAGATTATCATACAACCAAGGCTCGTAAGAATAAGATCATAAACTGATGACAGCTTACAGCAACATTACCAACCTTAAAGTTAGAAAGTTTCTTACCTAAACATAATCTGAAGACAACAAGCAGTACAATTTTTTTCACAAAATTTGCATTTCCTTTCCCTGACCCTAGGCTTTTGCATCATTTTCCAAGTGGTTCACTTTTGTAGTACGCTCATATTAAATTCTATTTCCCAACTTGTTTCTTTCCATGTATATCCTCCACTACAAGGTCTCAGAGTAAAGGTTGTTGCAAGATTACAAACACTATTACAAAAAAAAGACTCCCCAAGTAAAATTATTAAAAATTTAAATACAATCTAGAAAAATTAATAAACCTGTCTCAAGGTTTAGTTCTAATTGCACCCACACTTGCATTTATTTTTTCCTCTTGTTCGTGCGTTTCTTCCCACTTACCTTGGCATTTTCTTTTCTGAAAACACGATACAGTTTTTAAACCTGAATATCGAGACAGGAATTTCAACTGCACCCAGAAAACCATACAGGTTGACGATGATTATTCCCATACAGGTTCACGCTTCACGGATGTTTTACAGTCATATATCACGTTCATATGACTCCTTTCATAAGCACATGTTCCAGCTGAAGGTTTTTTTGCAACTCAGATTGTTGTTTAATAATTCTTTTTAATTCCCAGGGAGAATGATGAAGATTTAGATTAGAATTTCGAAGATAAATTTTTATATGTAGAATATATTCTAGCTTTAATATTAATTTTAAATTAGTATTATTTTTTTATCTCTAGGATTATTTTGAACCTAGTTAAGTTTATATCCATTCATTAGTTTAGATCTCTACAAATACCTTAGTGACTGGTAATTCTTATTTAAGGAGTCAATAATTGAATAGACAATACATGATTGATTAATGAATATTGAGTTCTAGTTCCTCCTCTTGAGTTCTCGTTCTTCTTTATTCTTCCTTGCTCTTCCTTCTCATGGTTCTATTTCTCTCATTGATTCTTCATCCTCTATCTCGATTTCATTCTTCTCTCTAAATTCAATCTTGCCCTACATCATCCATGCTCTAGAATAGACATATTAACAGTCTAACCTCAAAGTTTGATACGCATCATACGAACCTAAATAGTAAAATGCTTTATTCTAGAAATGGTGAAAATAGTGGTTCAAATACCAAGAAGTTCAGAAATGCACCTTTATGGTAGCTTTTCCCCGTCCTTCATGCGAATGATCAACTTTCAAGACCTATACATAAAACCCAAAAAAACTGAAGATCATAGCTGAGAGCGGAATAAAATGAAATTTGAACAAAAAAATACTCCAATTTTACCTCGTAAAGACGATCTGATGCAAGTATTTCCGCCATGATTATCAAAATTTTTTTGTTAAAACGAACAAAAATAAAAATCATTGTTAGTATAAAATTTTTTAATCAGAAATTCAAACGAGAAACTACAATTACCTTTCTTCTCAATAACATTTCCAACTCTCAGCTGCAACAAAAAGAAAAGTCACTAAATTCACAAACCAAAATCCTTCAAAGACACAAAATCAAACAACAGCTCAATCAATCAATCAATCAATCAATAAAGATCGGGCGATGTTCTTCCGAGCTAACTCACGTTGGTTCCGTTAACCTTCAATCCTCGCGTCGGAACGGCGTGCCATGGCGAGGCAATCACGCTCCTCCCGTCACGGCGCGGCGGCGATATCAGGTCTGATAGCGGGCGCGACGCAGAAGAATACGAAGAAGAAGAAGATGATGATGATGATGATTTCAGAGAGGAGGTCAGGGTTTCGCACGGCGATGAAGTTGACGTCGAAGAAGAGAAGAAGAGGGAGCGAGAGAGCCTCTTGCTAACTAGCTGAGACAAGCCTCGCATTTCTTGTACGGACTACGGACACCCTCTACTTCAGTGAGGGGTTTCAAATCAATGTGGCTTTTCTAAACGCACGCTGCAGTCTGTGGGTTGAAGACGGACCTCCATACGGCGACGTATTGATCACAGTCCTGTTCAATTGCTTATTTATTTTTAGGGTAGATTACCCTGACACTCATGCATTTTACCAAAATCACAAAAACACTCCTAAATCAACACTAATCACATTAACACCCCTCACCTTAATACTGTTACTTTTTTGTTTGAAATAACAAATGTATCTTGTTTGATCTCAGCCAGCAATTGATGTAAAAAATAAAAGGGAAATTTTTAGTTTAGTTTTATGTATTATATCAAAATATGAGTTTATACTTTCTGTTTTGAAAAATTTTATATCAGTACTTCGATCTTTTAGAAAACCTTTATTTGTACCTGAAAATTCTTTTTGGATACAAAAATACAAAATTATTCTTTTTATAAAATATAATCAGTTTACTAAAATTTTTTAATCAAAAAAATTTTAAAAATGTTATTCTTACAACTAAACACCGTTTGGTATTGTTTTTAAAATAAGTGAAAATATTTTTGTTTTAAAAAATAAAAATTTATTAGAAATTATATTAAAAGTATTTTTAAATTTTTTTGTTTTAAAAATATATGTAAAAATATTTTTAAAAATTTTGAGCACAATAAACGGGCCTAAATATTCATCCGTTTAAAAAGAAACACCCAAATACCCAACAAACGACGTTGTTTAATTTGAGAAGGATTGGTAACATGAAGAGACGCGGGAGGCTTGTTAATTGAGTAATGAAGTCTGATTTTCATCGTGAAGTTTGGGGTTTTTCTTGTTCTCTCTTTTTTCTTCTCCAAAAAAAATAGTGGATGAACTACGACAAAATGATTGGATGAAGTAACAAATCTTTGATCATCTTTCCACTAATTTCGGAAAAATCTCGTATTTTCAGGAAGAAATCTCAACGTTTTTTGAGGGAAGACATGCACTAGAAGCAACTCTATTGTTTGCCTTGCTGTTCTAAGGTTTGTAATGGTTTCTTCGACCTTTTAAACTCAGAAATTGTTTGTTACATAGAGGAGAAAAGTTTGGCTTGTTTTTGGTTCATGCAAGTTTTGGGTTTGTTTATTTGTTTCATTTTTTCATATACAATTTTCATGGTCTTTAACAGTAATAAAGCATAATATATGTGGTTATTTTGATGAAAATCATATGCTGTTGTCGAATAATTAGCATTTCAAGTTTAGGGTTTTTATGAGATTTTAATGATTTCATTTCCTATTTGCGTTAAATTACTTTTTTTTTCATATTAAAAGTATGATCTGAATGAAGAATAAAGTCGTCTTTCAAAAGTAATATGCTCTGTTTTGCTTTTTTTTTTTTTTTTTTTTTGGACATTCTGTGTATTGATTTTTGCTTTTATATTCTATTTAGTTTGGAGTTAGAGTAAAGATGAGGTTCAATTTTTCAATTTTGGGATTATGATTAGACATAAGAATGACTCTATCAACAGACGTTGATGCTCTGTTTTGATCTTTGTTTTATCCCTTTTTTTTTTTCTTTTTGAACTTTGTTTTCAACTTTGTTAAAATCATTGTTGTTAAGTTAATTTACATATTGTCATAATTTTATTACTAATCAAGGTACTAATTTGTTGTTTCCACGCAGGGGCTGGTCAAAGCAATTCCCAAAGGATTTGCCCAAGACCTATTCTTATTGAACTTGTTATCATGTTTGGAATAATCTAAAGAGAAAGGTTGGTAGTCTAGGGCCCGTTTGTTTCGATATTCGAATCATAGTTTGAATCATTTTGTTACAGTATTTTCTCTCATAAAAATTTAAATATTCATTCAAATACTTGAATCAAACGGTCCTTAAAAAAGTTAGAATTATGCAACAATTTGAAATAGCCATGTAATCTATAAAAGTTGTGAACAAAGAAGCATATTATTGGCTGTCAAAAAGGACACGAAGGACTGGATAATCCACTCCATGGACCTGAGAGTAAAGACAAAGCATGTAACATACAACTTTACAGAAAGCTTTAACGCTTGGGTAGACAAGCAAAGATACATGCATCGTCTTTTACTGTTAGAAGGTGTTAGACAGATGTTGGTGAGTACTTTCTACATTCGTGGTACTACTGCCAACCAATGGAAGAAGGCCTTGACCCCGAAAATGAACAAGAAAATCATCAACCTGATGCAATTAGCAAAAGGTGCTGTGGTTAGGGGGTGTTGGGGGTACGAGTTTGAAGTGGATTTCTCAAGCAACACTGTTGAAGTGAGACTCAATACATGGTATTTTGATTGTAGAATTTGGGAACTAGCATGCATCCCTCCCGTGCATGCATTGACTTGCTAAAATCCATTCGAGCTCTAGTTGAAAACTACGGCTCTGTTTGTTTTTGTTCTTAAAATTTTTGAAAATATTTTCGCACCTTTTACAAGACAAAAATTTTAAAAACATTCTCAACACAATTCTCAAAATATTCTTATTTTTTATTACAAAAATATTTTTATCTATTTTGAAAACAATACCAAATAGCCCCTATGTCTTTTCTATATTTTCATACTAAGACATGGAGGAAAGGGTACAAAGAAATGGTTCACCCAATACCGTCGCAACACCTATAGCGTCCATTCTCTAACAGTGATTTGATTCAGCCACTAGTTAAAAAGAGACTTCTTGGTAGGCCAAGGAAGAATAGGAGGAGAGAGAAAGATGGCGCTCGACCAATCACTGCAAAATCGAGCACTACTAAGTGTTCCAAATGTTGTGAATTTAGACACAATGCCAGAACTTGTCAAGGACCTCTGACGAAAAGGCCAAAAAAAAAAAAAGTAGCATCACAAACCGGGCCTAGAACAGTCGAAGAAGAGGTTAAAGTATAGATTTAAATCCAAAAGTACTTTTTGCTACTGATTGTTCAATTTTTTTTTTGAGGATTCTACTTGTTTAATTTTCTTTATGTTGTTTTACTTATGGTTAATAGCAATGTGGGAGTAGCAGTGGATCTAAGAGGGCAAGAAAGAGAAGCACAATCTATGCTGAGAAGTCAACTACAGAAGACGTACTGCAGTCACAGCTAACACAATTTTAGGCAGCCGACAATATCAATAGGCTGAACATAGATTGACTCCAATTACTTTTATTTTGAGATGACTTATGGAACTTATATTTTCTGTTTAAAACATATTTAAATCAATCAACTATGGAACTGCTTTGGAACCTACTTGTAGTGATGAACTAGTGGACTATTTCTAGTGGACTATTTCTAGTTTTTTTTGGAGATTTCGTATGTTCAATTTTTTGTAACAGTGTAAAGCTAGCTTTTGTACCCGTGATCAGATTATTACTGCTTGTTTTGGAAATAAATTTATGCTATATAAAGTACAATGGATTTTGTTTGAGCTGCAACCAAGATACTGCACCTAAAAATGCGTACAAATCAATGGTTTGTACGATAGAAATGCTACTTAAACTGTATAAAATATGCAAGCCATAACAAAAATTGTACAACTAAGTTCAAATAACTATTGCAATGTTGAGTTCAAGATGTAATAGCGAAAATCAATAAACACCTACTACATGCTAATATGCTGACAATTTTATTTTTTTTTTAAAGAAAGAGATACATATTGAAGCCATTTACTAAATCACCTAACAACAACGGAAATCAAAACGAAAAATATGGTGTATAGTACAACTATTAGCAACATTTTCATCGTGTATATTGGCCTTTACATCTATAATGTTTGACAACAAAACAAGGTTTACGGTCTCGTTTAGTTTTGTTCTCATAATTTTTAGAAATATTTTTGTATATTTTTCGAGGTAAAAATTTTAAAATACTCTTAGCACAATTCTCAAAGAATTCCTATTTTTCAAAACAAAAACATTTTCACATGTTTTGAAAATAATAACAAACGGTATTATTGCTATTAACACTAGTGTTCATCTCTTTATTCCCACCAAAGCGATTCCTACTCCTCTCTCTATTCACATCGACTTTCAACATTCCGTCATTGTCGTCCTCGTAGTGCCACCACTCATGCCATCCACATTTCCTATCACGGCACCTAAACATTAGACGATTGAGACTATTCACACTCTTGCTGATTATAACTTTAGCCTTGGAATTGCAGTTGCACATCCTATTGCGAAACTTGATGTCAACCCCTCCTGGCCTTCCCCCTTAACTCGAGCATGATGACCGCATCTTCGCTAACTCTAGTTGCACAAAATATAAGATACTCACCTCAAATTGAAAAGAAAATATTTCACAAGCAAGAAAAAAATAAAAAGAATAAAAAAAATAAAACAAGGGGACCAAATCTGTTTGTATGCTAAGTACTAAATTATATACACTTGATGAAAATTGAGGACTTGATCCATGTATGTTAGAAATCAAACCTAATATGGCTAATTAGCTTCATATATACTTAAGCAAACGTTAATTAGGTGGCAAATAATTAGATTCAAAATTTGGTATTTGGCTCAATAAAATTACAAAATGAGTTAAAACGAACAATCTTTCATGTTACAGTTATTTGTAGATGAATGCCATTAGCAAGCCTAGAGCAATAAATTTTGGGATAAAATAAAACAAGTTTTACTTTACATATAAAAGATAAAATGCTACTTATTTTTTTAAATAAAACATTATAATTTGATAAAATACACTTTTTTCTTTTTCTTTTTTTAAATTATAGATTGCAAAGATTTTAGTATAATTTGATACTTAATATGCAAACAGAGCTTTTGGTCTCCATGGAGGTTAAGTTAAACAAGAAATCATTTTCCAAGTATTCTAAAATAAAAATAGTTTGTTGTTGAGATTCATTTCATCAAGCCTATGATGTGCTCTATAAAATATATTCCAAAACCACGTTAATATAACACCATGACAAACCAAACTTTATAAACACGTTCTCAATTGGATTTTTAGTCCTTATTGTCGAAAAGTTAGGAGTTAGTTAGTATTTCAATTTGAATAAATATGAATTGTTATATTCGGATATTTAGACTTGGTTGTTATTTTATTTCATATTTTGTTGGTTTGGGTAGTTAGGATATTTCCTTGTTTTCAGGCTGGATCTTTTATCCCTAATGTCTATTTAAAGATGTAATTGAGATTAGTTTAATACGAAGGACGTATTATTCTCATTTCAAAAAATCAACACTTCTATGCTCATTCTTCTTAAACAATAATCCTTTCCTTGGAGCACCTTTTATGTACCTCAAAATCCTATACACGGCCTCAAGATGTTCTTCGTATGGGGAATGCATGAACTGGCTCACCATACGAACAGCAAATGCTATGTCAAGATGAGTGTGTGACAAATATATCAACTTACTAACCAACTTTTGGTATCTCAAAGTATCCACTAGAATACCTTTTATCACCTTCTCTAAGCTTCAGATTAGGTTCCATTGTTGTCTCTGATAGTCTACAACTACTTATTCCAATTTCTCATAGAAGATCAAGGACATACTTCCTTTGTGAAACTACAATTCCTTATTATCTTTTATCTTTTATTTGGCTGGTTATTGTCATGAGCAGCATATTACTAAGATAGAACATGACAAAGGAAGAGAGAAATGTGTAGAGCTAAAGCAAATGCACAATAAGAGAGTTGAGTGAATTTGCATTTGCTTGATTGTTTTTGGAAAAAGCTTCAGGTTGCATTACAATTATATTGCTAATTTCTTCCTCATTGTAGCTAGCAATTTATTGTCACGCCCCGGAGTACGGGAGGTGACGTGGCGGAATAATTAGATTAATTAAAAGAGAATTTAATTAAAATTAAGAGTTTAAAAATCCAATTAAGTAAGAAATAAAGAGATTTTCTACCACATTTGATAAACGAATTTATAAATATTAAGCAAATAATAATAATTAATTAAAAACCGCGAATATGGGTTCCACAACCCACAACTTGTGCACACACATGGTATTGACAATATCATAAATACAATTACAGTCCAAGTACAAATAAAGTTAAGTCTTACATGCCTTGATTAAATAATACAGAATATAAGTAAATTCTCCCATTGCTCCTGAGTTCGGTCCGAAGAATCTACCTAAATGGAAGACCACCTAGATGGGGGAAATTTAAAACAATAAAACGTGAGCGAAAGGCTCAGTAGGACTATGTTTTATAAAATAGTTTAATGCAAAGAAATATAGCATCATTAGAAGTTATTCAAAGGAAACTTAAATAAATAAATAAATAATTTGAGTAGAACCGTTCTGTCACAGAACAGTCCACTCGTCAAATCCAAAACACCAATTTACTTTTACCTAGGCAAACCATGATATCACCACCGTAGTGGCCCAGCTGGGTTTCGGGACCTGCCCCCAAGGTCGATCGCTACACGACCCGATCTCTGATATGGCATCATGCCCATGTGTTTATTATCATTATCATTCAAAACCCAATTACCGAGTGTTGTCAATTACATTTATTATGAAATTCATTTCATATCACGGTATATTAAAATATAACCGATAAAACCCTTTTCAAACAACCGTTGAAAACATTTTGATAGAAATCATTTTCAAAGCCAAATCATCTCAAAACCAGGCTACCAAAGAAAAGGGGTAGAAGTCCTACCTCAATACTCGTGCCGGTGCCCCACACCGTAATCCCGGTCCGCTATACGTTAGCTCCACGGAACCACGAACGATCCTAGATACAAACTAAGTCGATCAATATCTAGTTTGAGACATTCTATGTTACTAAACCATTTCATGATGTCCTAGTGTGCCATTTGTACCTTTAAAATCATCCTATAAGGTTGGGATTTAGATCAGGGTTCAAAACAGTGAAAACGGGTAAAAATCACAAAATTTTTCATGCCTCGGTCGCCCTGCCGGACGCCCTGCTTCGGCCTGCCGAACTGCACAGTTCGGCCTGCCGGAAGCAAGGTTCGGCCTGCCGAACATTTCCCCAGATTCGGCCTGCCGGTCGAAAGAACACCGGCCTGCCGATCATCACTCCGGCCTGCCGAACTGGGAAAACCCAGAAATTTCCAGCCACGGGTTTCTCGATCCCCAAAATCCAAATTTAGATTCCAACCTGTTTTTCTCAAATCCCAGGCATGAAAAACAATTATAGTTGATAAGAACACCGGCCTGCCGATCATCACTCCGGCCTGCCGAACTGGGAAAACCCAGAAATTTCCAGCCACGGGTTTCTCGATCCCCAAAATCCAAATTTAGATTCCAACCTGTTTTTCTCAAGTCCCAGGCATGAAAAACAATTATAGTTGATAGAAAAACATTCTGAAACATGTTTGGACTCATTTAAACAAGATTTGAACTCAAAATCCTCAAAAATCCGAAAATGAGAAAATGAGGGGAAAAATGAAAAATCTTGAATTCAATCCGTTTTTCTTCAATCTAGGCTTAGATTCTAGTTGTTCTAAGTTCATTTAACTCAAATCCACGGTTTTCCAAGCTAAAACAAACCTAGATTTCAAAAACACACAAAATTGAAAATTTTGTAAAAAGTTTAGAAATTTCCAATCTAACCTCGAATCGAAGCTTGAATCCGCGTTCTCGGTTGCCGAATCACGTCCCCGAGCTTCCTCCTCGCTAACCCGAAGCTTGGATTCGAATGTGGTTTCAAAATTTTTGAAAGAGATTGAGAGAGAGAGGGGCTGCCGAGAGAGAGAGGAAAGAGAGAGAGAGAGAGGTGCGTGAGAATGAGGAGAGAGAGAGAGAAGAAGGAAATACATAGAAAATCGGTGGGCGGTTTTACTGTGTAAAAACTATGTACCGCCCACAGTTTTGCAAAACGGAGTATTTTTAACATTTTACAAATTGTGATGTTTTAAAACTCAAAACATCATTTTAAAACAATAAGAAATCATTTAAATGCATTGATTTAACAAAACAACCAAAATTTCAAATTCCAACCAAATAATCTAATAAATGTTAAAACGTTAATTATGGCACACTAATCCACCATTTACATTACATTAAAATTAAATAAATTTCGGGGCGTTACATTTATTCGATTATTCTCTCTCAATAAGGTCTCAAAACCTTTTTTTTGGTTCTTCTATTTAGGTAAATAAGAGAACGAAGGAAGAATGGAGAGTGTGTAACTGTGTATATGCTCAGTTGAACAATGATTTTCCTACTTTGGTGTTTTTATTTTTTTCTTAGAGTTGGAGGACATACATAGAATTGTTGGGTTGGTTTGTTTTTTCCAATCATGTTCTATTTTCTGGGTTTTTTTTTATCTTTTTTTGATTTAGAATGACTTAATTAATACATTACTTTCTCTATGTTTTGACATATAAAGGGGGCAATTCATTGAATCTCTATATACTTTAAGATTGAAAAATGGAAATTTTTGTATACTGTATGACTACTTTTAGTATCTTGATTGGTTACTATGGTCAAAAAACAGATCGAAACTGACCGTTGTTGGTTGAAAACTGACCTACTATCTAATTACACGGTTTGCTTTTGGTTCAACATTTCCAAAACTGACCACCATTGGTCTGTGACCGACCGACGAAAACCGAACGATATATAGCCCTACATTAGACAAGCCATGGCATATTGTTTTTGACTCAACTAACAAAAATGATGATTTTTTTTAATCTTGAATTTTAAAATAACATTAATTGACTACTAATTATAATTGAATAAAACAAGCATGTGATAATTCTCCAAAGGCTCTATAATAATTAACAAACATAAAAATGTCTAAAGAGAGAAGAAAAACATATATTAGATATTATTATGTAGATAAAAGTTTAAAAAACACATCATACCTAAAATTCAAAAGAAGAGAGAGCAACAATATCAGTGACTGAGGCAAGGGTTAGGGACCTTAAGGTTAAAAATGTATTTTGTGTATATTTTTATGTTTCATTTTTTTGAATAATGGTCTGAATTTTATTTTAAAATTATAGCTAAAATATATAGGCATGTCATATCGGCATGTCATCAACTAGTTTAATTAAACTTGTTGGGTATGCTAAGCAGCTTGGTCCAAAACCAATATGTTTATTTTGAGTTACTATGCCAACTTGAAAATAACCTCGAATATTAACTGTATATGTTACTTTGTGTTGCTTTTATATCATGTTGTCTTCCTATGTCAAAAATTGTCAGCCCCAAATGTAAATTTGTTTTTTAAGGAAAGTTTGATGGGATTCACAATTGTCATAATTAAAAATATAAAGTAAAAACATGATAAAAATGCTGTAGAGTACAAAGATAATTAACACCAGTAGTTTTTAATGAGTTGAAGATTGAAATTTAAGATTGTGTTAGATTTTATGTCAAAATTAAGATTGTGTGAGATCATGTGTTAAATTAGTGAATCTTAAAACTATCCATGAAAAGATATAACTAAATGAAGGCATAAATTTTGTTTTTGTCCCTCTGAACTTTGGTTGCTTTCGTCAACTTATCTCGTGAACTTTAAAAACTGGCATGTACAGTTGTTAGCAAAAATGCCCCTTAAACTTTAAAACAGTTAGACAAAATGCTCCATTTTGTTACATTCCGGCTATAAATTTTATTTTGCTCCATTAAACTTTAGTAACTACGTTATCTTGTCTCTTGAACTTTTTTTTTTCTTTTCAAGTCATCAATTCTTCACACAAGTCAAAACTCAAATGGCTTACCCAAGAATCGTGAATTGAGCCAAAACGAAAGAATATTCCTTCATCGAGTAAGGGTGAGCTTATAAAACATGTGATGGCGAACGATATAATTAGCATAGAACAGAACAATATTTGTTGAATAGTTGTAGAGGAAGCCAATGAAGAATGAGGAGAAGACAAAGGAGGAGGAAGAGGAGAGTGAAAGCAATCTCAGCATCAATGGAAATCTTTCCTTTTATTCTAGTTCCATTATACCTGTTACTCTAAAAGCACAATTCTCTCTTCTTGAATCCACAAATAGGTAAATCTTGCTCAATCTCAAGCTTAACCTTTTTAATGGTTGTGATTTTAGAGGTCAGGCTTCAAGTTCAAGGCCTAGCTTGCCTCCTTTTTCTCAGTCATCCTCATTCCTTATTGTTTTTCTCCTTGACTAATCAACAAATCATGTTCAGTCTTAGCTCAATCTATAGCTCTTAGGTGAGCAATTTGAGTTTTGATTTATGTAAAGAATTATTGACTAGAATAAAAAGGGAAAAAATGTCCGGGGGTGAATATATCAATTTTTGAAGTTCAAAGTGTAAGATGACGTTGTTACAAAAATCAAGGGGCAAAAAATTTTTTAAGGACATAATGTAATGGAAACGGGCATTTTTGCTAATGTTTTAAAGTTTGAGGGTGTATGCATGTCAATTTTCAAAGTTCAAAGGCAAGATGACAAAGTAACCAAAGTTCTAAAGGTAAAAATAAAATTTATTCTTAAATGAAAATGTGTGTTGATAAATAATATTGTTAGGTATTAATATAACATACATAATTTAGATAATAAGCCAATAATCCATTTGCATTATTAAACGTTCTTTCAATTGTTACTAGTATAAAGTTCTCACATGCTATAATGTTTTGGTTATATTAGTTCCAACTACATTAGTTTGGCAACATTTGGTAGAACTAATAAGTTTCAACTGTTATGGTATAAAGCTTTCAAATGTTATAGTAAAAACAAAAGTTTATTACAGTACAAAACTCTCGCATGTTACATGTTTTAAGTTCCAACAATGTTTTTAAACACTCGTACTCATTCAAGATGGTTCTGCTACAGGCATTTTACCCCTTAAAAAGAATATTTTAGGCATAAAACACATTTAAGATGGTGTTTTTAAGGATATTTTTATTTTCTTCAACAATACATGTTTTTTTAAAGGTAATTATACTAATTTTTTTAATAAAATTCAAACAGAAAAAAATTATGAAGAATCTTTGCTCTGTTCACTTCCATGGACATCTACCAACCTACGACTCTGAAGCAACAATCAAAATACAACTTAAAATTCATATTTTATATATTTATACAATATTAAAAAAGCAATAGAGAATACGTATCACATAAAAACACATAACTGAGAATTAGCTCCCAGAGGAGTTACAAATGTCTATGTACACAAATATATTTATGTGTATAAAAATAGTGTATATTAATATTGCATAATTTTAAACATAATCGTGGAGTGTGAAACTGTGGTACTTGAGATTTTTTTTTTTCGTTGGCAATAACGATGGTTTTTATCTCGATTTAATGGTGTGGTTTTTTTCGAACATTAAACTGTGTTTTTTTTTTAAGTCTTGGTGGTGTTTTTGTATATCTTTTATGCTATTGATCCCTCAATCATAGTTAATCGAATTTTTCCACTAATTATAGAAGTTTTGTTAACGAACTATGTGTACTTAATCGTTGGTTGGTGTCTATTTAGGTATCCAATCTCAAAACTTGTATAAATATATTTTTCTTAAGCGTTTTATTTAATTTTACTTATAGAACTGCTTGTTAATCAGGATCATAGATTTCTTGCAATTTAACGCAATGTAGGTTACTATTAAAATTCCTTAAGCATTTCATTTAATTTTATTGGTGGAACTGATTGTTCATCGGAATTATTATACTAGCCTTTTTTCAGTTAGGAACAATGTAAAGTTCTCATATATTACAATAAAAAAGAAAAAAAAGTTGCTACAGTGTAAAGCTTTCACATGTTATAATGTTTATAATTTTAACCAATAGTTCTGACCACCGTGTCAAACACTTTCTTTTAATTTGAGACAGTGTATGTTAGTATTTATATTCCTTTGATTTAGAATATATTTTCATTTTTTTAAAATGAAACTTTTTTTAAAAAAATTCTTTAACACGACATTTTTCTTTTTATTATCCTGTATACTTATTGCACAATTTATTTATTATTTTTGCCTTTTTTTTTGCTAGAAAAGTGATTTTATGATTTTTTTTTTTCCCTTGAATTCAAATTTTTTTTAGGGGTCTTGAATTCATCTTTTGGCACTTACATGGATTTTTTTAAGGAACAAACAAAAAAAGAAAAAGAGAAACCCAAAATTTTGACCCCGAATTTCGACCTATTTTTTGTTTGGAAATTGAAATTTTAACTTAACAAGGTGATATATATATATATATTTTTAAGATTTTACAGTTTCATCACCGCCACCAAAAACAGAAAAACACCTTTTACAATTCCCCTCCTCGTCTCCTCTCTCTCTCTCCTCAGTCGTCTTCCCTTGAGTTGCCACGCGGAGACAGAGAGGACGAACCCCAGACCCACTCTCTGTCAGAGAACAAACAACAACGTTAGGCGGACGAGAAGCACACACCCACAGTAGCAGTCTTCTTCTCCTTCCTCTTCCCCCTCTCTGTCTCTCTCTCTCCTCTTTTCAAGCTCTGTCGGCATCGGGTAAGCTTATATCGTTATTCTTATGTTTGTTTTCAATTTAAACTTTCAATCGGCCATTTGGGTTTCCCTTCTTTTGTTGTTTTGTTTCGAATTTTGGTTCTGTTGTTTTTGCTGATTCCCATGGTTAGATTGATGAGTGAACTAGCGTTTTTGTTTGGGACGATGGAAAGGGCGAGAAAGACACTGAATTTGATTGTTTCTTGACGGGTTTCGATCGAAATATGAAGTGGGGTTTTGGTGAGATTTCGGATTTTGAATTGTTTTTGACTCAAGAAAGAGGGCTTTCTTTCGAGCTTTATAGTTGCTCAATCTTGTGTTTTGGGGGATAAAAAATAGTTTGCTTGTTTTGTTTGGTTCATTGTCAGGTTAAGAAATTGGTACCTTCGAAATCCTAAGAGAAAAGTCTTCTGCTTTTTAGTTGATGTTGAATCCAAATGGGGCTGTTTTAACCAACGAAATGTAGACCTTGAAGTTGACTTTGATTGCAAATATTCCCAAAGTCAATTTCGTATTCTTGATATTCGTGGTCCTAGAGCTTACATGGACAGTTACTTTTAGTGGAATTCTTTTGTAAATGTTGGTATATGGCGATAGGGGTATTGGATTTCATTATAGTAGATGCTTAGTTTAGTATGTAGAGTGTGTTAAAGGATATAAAGAGCTTGTATCTTTGATCTGTTAAATGCTATTTTTTTTTAATATTTGTGTCAACCAAATAGTTTTCAATCTAATTGAAACGATGATCTTTGGACGGCCTTTATCAATTTGATTTAGTGGATCTCCTTTTGTTGCCAGACTAAAGGGTCTCTCCTTGATTCTAAATTTCTAATTTCGCGTACTCTATATTGTTGAAACTTAAAACCCGTTTTTAACAGATGGATATTAGCTGATAAATTGTTCATTTCTAGGTTGCTGAAAGCGAGCTTCTGCTAGCCTTCCCAAACAACTAGAGGCAAGGTATAATTCTTTCATTGACTTCTTCATATATATAGCATCATAATGGTTTTTTTTATTCTTCTTTTTATTTTATTTTTTCACATGTGCTTACCGCTGGATTTCATAAACCGTGAAGTAACAGTGTTATTTTTTGGCATCTCAACTTCATTTCTCGGTGAACAATACTAGAATTTTTTTCTCATTCTCATTCTCATTCTCGTATTGTTTTTTCTCAGGTGTCAGGGTGGTCTGAGAAAGAATGGCAAGTAGTGGTAGTGATCATATTCCTGAACATGATGCAGTCGAAGTATCTGGTCCCACCATTGAGATTAAAATAAAAACATTGGATTCACAAACCTATACTCTAAGAGTTGATAAACAGGTTACATCTCTAATGCCATTGCATATCATTCCCATGAAAGTTTAGCCTTAATTCATTTAGTTGACCATCTATGGAAGCATCATCTCAGTATTTTAAAGAGTAAAAAATTGACAACTGCTCCTGTTTTTAAAGAGAAGGGATAAAAAGAGGAAAAAGAAAAAAAATTAACAATTGTGAAAGCTATCTTTCCTTGAATATGGTCCTTATCATTATTTGGAATTGGAATGTGTACGTGCATTTCTAGTTTATATGTGTCATCATGCTTGTGGCAGTTTCAAATGGCTTTTTAAGTTACGTGTTTTGTTATATGTTTAATTATAACTAAGATGAAAGCAGTTTATATACATGCAAGTTTTGAAGTTTCATCATATAAGTACTTGGGGGGTCCTCTTAACATCTTGCAGATGCCGGTTCCTGCTTTGAAAGAGCAGATTGCTTCTGTCACTGGCGTGTTATCCGAGCAACAAAGACTCATATGTCGTGGGAGAGTCCTGAAGGATGATCAACTTCTCTCTGCCTACCGTATCCTTATTTTTAGGAGTTTCCACTCAGGGATACGCGTAGATTTTTTTTTTTTCTTTCCTATTTGTGTGTGGAGTTAGTTTTCTATTGTACCATTCAAAATTTCTTAACAAATCGCTTCTTTGCTCTCTTTCTCTAACTTTGTCGATCTGTACCTCCTCGATGTCCAGTTCTTTTCATAGTTGTAATAAAAAAAGTTATTTTTGTTATCTAAAGCTTGGTATACTGGTCTCTTAGAAAAGAAGTCCTGCTGAACCCCACATTGCAGAATTGGCATCCATATATGGGCGTCTACATCCTTTTTTTTAAATACTTTGATTTCCATTAAGCATTTGTGATAAGTTTCTTACTTAACATGAATTAGATGTTGAAGATGGTCATACCTTGCACTTGGTTGTAAGACAACCTCTTCCACCATCATCTGAGGGTTTATCAAATCATTCAGGTTTGATGTGACTAAAAATAGTCCTTTTTTCTTTTGCAGTTGTGAAATTATTGCATGGCTTTATGTCTATTCATTTAAATGTCAATTATGCCCACTTCTTGGTAGCTTTAGATTAGCCATTCTTTAGTGCTTGTCTTTTGAAATCTTTGTACTGTATTCTTATAAATCTTGCTTCTTGTCACGTGCAAGGCACCAATTTTGCTTCGGATTTCTGGTTAGGCTTGTGTGTATGTAATATAGAGCTTAAATGAGCATAAATGGAAAAAAAAAATCCTCTTTTGTCTAGTGCTTTATTAAGCAAACCCCCCGGGGCTGGCAAGGGGACCTTCGAGCCATAGGCAACGTCACCAATGACGAATTGTCATGAGCCCAATAGATGCTTTCAAGTTCTTTAATTTAAATGAAATAATGAATAAGGTCCTGAACCCTATTAACATGTAACTTTGTCCACTAATACACAGAAAGAGTAGATATGCTCGCTCATTGTATCCTTAGCAACACAATTTAAGGTAGAAAAACTACCTATTTCTTTGCTTATTATGATTCGTTTATCATTTTTTGTTTTCTGAAGGCCTATCATTTGCTTTAGATCTTATATAAGGGTTAACTAACAGCATAACCATTTGCATTATCGACTAACAAACATAACCATTTTCAGCAATTGATCCAGCTTCAACAAGTCGTGGAGTTGGACACAGCCATCAGGTAGCACCTGGTGTTGTTATTGAAACTTTTAGTCTGCCTGTTCAAGGGGATGGAGCTCCACCAGAAATCAGTCGGGTGAGAGTTCTTGTCAGAGACAATAGAAAAGCGTGGTGGACATCTAAAAGTTTTGGGTCGTAGTGGTGTAATCATATCTCATGATAATGGTTCTCTTTCTTTTTTGCTTTTCTGCAGATTGTCTCGGCTGTTCTTGGGTCCATTGGGATTTCAAACTTTGGGAGTGGCAATGAAGGGATTGACAATAGGGTAAACATTGAACTCCATAAGTTTTTTCCTCAAATTTAAACTCTATAGTTTTTTTCCTTAAATTTAAACTCCATAAGTTAATCACTGTATTCTGTATGATTAAATGAATCATGAAATATGCGGTTCTCAGTGATCATTTATGTAAATGATAAAATGTCTCTTCAAGACAAACACGTGTAAGCAAGCGGACACACATGCCCATAGCTGTTGCACATGCACAGTTGTCAAAATCTGATTTTGACTTTAAAGGTTTAATCTTTTACTTTTTGTTGTGTGCGAGTACTAAAGGAAAATAGCTCTCAAAGACCTGAAAGAACATCAAATACTAGTAGTACATTAGACTCAACAAGCCACCTTCAATCTGAACAAACTGGCATGAGGGCTTCATCTGAGAGGCCGCATGGTGCCGGCGGACACTCAGCAGCATTTTCTTTGGGGCCTGTGCCGCCTCATGTGAGTTTCAAATCTTTTGTTTGCATTATTCCCATCCCTTTTTTCTTGGATTTATCCCTTTTTAAGAAAAAAATTAAATAATTATGAATTTTAGCTATGTTTGATTCAAACTAAACGTCTACCCTTGTCTTTATAGGTGATTCCTGATTCCCTGACAACTCTGGTCCAATATTTGAGCATTATGAGACGTGAATTTGATGCCATCGGTTAGATTTCTAACTTTGCAAATTCTTGTCATGTAATAAGTACTTTGAGACCATTATGCTCATCGAACGATTGGTTTCGGCATACTACTGACAGGCAGAGATGGGGGAAACAACAATGGCCAAGCTGGGGCATCACAATGGTCTGAAGAAAGGAGTTCTCAGTCTGCAGCAGGAACAACACAAGGATTCCCCACGCCTGCTTCCCTCGCAGAAGTCGTACTTTCTGCAAGACAACTGCTTACTGAACAGGCTGCAGAAACTCTGCTTGTGCATTCTCAACTTTTTGCTTAATATTTCTTTCCCCTGCAGATGCAATTTTATTTTTGAGTTTCTAGTTTTAAGTAACTTATTGGTCACCTAATATTATTAGAAATAAATTCATCTTTTCTTGGCTAAAAAATCTCTCACCCTCCCTGTCTCTCCCCTTTGATAAAACTATCATAGTTTTAAAGTACTTATTAGGTTGCATCTGTTATTTTGTTATTTTTTAGTTTTAAAGTGACTTTCAATACTATGTGTTACAGCAACTTGTGAGACAGTTGGAGAATCAAGTGAATGAGACAGATTCCTCCACAAGGACGAGCATTCAAGCAAGTGCAATGAGAACTGGGGCATTGTTCCATAATCTGGGTTCATTTTTACTTGAACTTGGTCGTACAATCATGACACTGCGATTGGGTCAAACCCCGGTGAGATCTTTTTGCATCGTGTTTTCCTTTATATCTAATCTTGTCAATGGTGATCTTCTCTGACCTTTGTCTTTCCATTACTCATCATCCTATACAGTCCGAGGCCGTGGTAAACGCCGGACCTGCAGTCTTTATATCCCCAACTGGTCCTAATCCTATCATGGTTCAGGTGATTCTATAAACATTTTTATCATCACATTAAGTTTGATACATTGAAATATTTCTGCTAATTCAACCGTTTTGCTCCAGCCTCTTCCTTTTCAAGTTGGTTCAAGCTTTGGTTCCATCCCCATGGGATCTGTGCACCCAGGATCTGGTCTGGTCAACGGACTTGGAACCGGGTTTCTTCCGAGGCGTATTGATATACAAATACGAAGAGGTACCTTGTAAAACATCCTCAGGCCATTATCACCATTCTGTTTTATATTGGATATGGTCGAATCGGTTAGGAAATGTTTGTTTGTGCAAATCTTAGGTTCACCAACAGCCGCCGCCAATGTTAATAACGAGGAACATGGCAATAATCAACAACCTTCTGGGCAAAGAAATTCAGCGACAAGTTCTGGTGGAGAAAATCCTGCTAATCAAGGAACTCAACGGGCCTCAGACAGTCCTGCTTTTGCTGGAGAGTCGGGAGGTGTGAGGGTGGTGCCACTCAGGACCATGGTTGCAGCAGTGCCGGGTCCCTTCAGTCGCCTATCTTCAGATTCGTCAGGAAATTCAGTGGGTTTATACTATCCTGTTCTTGGAAGTTTTCAACATGTTGCTTCTGGGAATGTGAGTGCTGAGCAAGGAACGCAAGCATCTGGTGAGCGTCATTCGGCACATCAGTCTTCAGACTCTGTATCACAACAGCGACCCCCAGGAGACCCTGCAAGAGATGGTAATGTACAATTTGACATAAAAAATTGTAGTGACGACCATCGATAAATAATTTTGTGATGGAAATTTAGCTTTGTAGTGATGAACATTGGTTTTGGCAGCATAAATTGTGAAATATGCAATAGTTTTTTTTTTTTTTTTGGGAATTTCTGCAGTAATCTTTTATTACTACTGTTAAATGTCTTTTATCTATATTTTCATTTACCTTTTTTTTGTTATATCAAACCAAGCAATTGTTTGCTTCTTAGTTTCATCAGCTTCAAGTGGCGAGCTATTTTTGTTCATAGAATATGCTTGTTTCATACATGCTACAGTTTTGTTGATTCTTTATTTCCAT
Source organism: Artocarpus heterophyllus (assembly GCA_025403435.1). Lineage (NCBI taxonomy): Eukaryota > Viridiplantae > Streptophyta > Magnoliopsida > Rosales > Moraceae > Artocarpus > Artocarpus heterophyllus. The sequence goes on along the minus strand of CM046332.1, from coordinate 16,000,259 downwards.
GGACTTGTTCTCTGCTGTTCTTATTGTTGCTAGTCTTGTTCTTATAATCAATAATTATTATTTGTGCATTGATTCTGCTTTCTGCTTACTGAATACTTGGCTTCTAGTCGGTTCTTCGAATGTGGTTTCTCTTAGTTGTCGGTAGCTCCTCCTAGCCATGCTCTTGGAAAAGATGTGATGTTTTAGCCCTTTGTATTTGTCCATCTTTTTTGCCGAATTGATTTATGTAGCTTCATGAAATTGAATACTCTCCATTGCTTTTCTTGCAGGATCATTACCAACTCCCAACTTAAGACAGCATGAGACGGTGAATGCGCGCAGCGTTAACATCAACATTGTTTCTGCTGGTGGAATGCAAAACAACGTTGAATCAGATAGACAGATCCCCAGCAGTGTTATGCAGTTCATAAGGAGCCTCTTTCCTGGAGGTGAAATCCATGTAGAAGATGGCAGTTCAGAGAGAACAGCAGCTGCCGGTTCTCAGCCAGATCAGGCGAGGACATCTGCTAGTGCTGCGGGTGGATCTGAGGCAGAACCTTCTGAAGCAGAACCAAGGGCAAGTGAAGAAGGAATATTGTTTTCTAATCTGCTTCAGCAAATCATGCCTTTAATCTCTCGACAAGTGGGTTCAGACTCGGACGCTGCACCCCAAGAACAGGCCAATGGCTCTGAGGTTAGGACTTTTGCTGTTTGCTATTGTTGGAGGCTTTTACACCTCTTCATCTCACTAAAGATCCTTAGACTACTAGTCTTGTCAAACACTTGCACACATATTATGTAAAAGGAATATAATATGTGCTGTGCCTTTTCAGGCTGAAAACAATAACGCTGGGACATCACATCAAGCTGAGAGTTCTAATGCCGGAACTTCACGGCGACAGGGTGATTGTGAATCAGGCTCCCCAAGTTCTAAACGTCAAAAGGTGCCCATGTGGAAATTTTGCAGCTTTTTCTTGAAGTATTTTTATTAATGTCTTCGTTGCTTCTACAAACTTTCCACATTTTGCTTGATTTCTTTGAATTGCGAAATAGATGTATGGCTTCTCTTGATGCAGGTGGAGTGAATCGTCAAGAGTGGGGTCTAAGAAAATCTTCCGGTATGGTAAATAAAGTCTGATCATGATCAATCATCTATTCTTTGCCAACAAATGGTTGATGGCTTTTTCCCAGGTGCATAGCAGCAAAATTTTAATTGTCATTGTAATTATTTTGTGTTTTATGCCTCAAATGTGGGAGAAGACAGTTTGGTGTTTCTTCAGTAGCGGAACACTCTTCAAGTACAAACATACTTGTTTTCTTTGGTTGCGACATTTCGGTATTACTATAGGATTTGTGCTGCTGGGTTTTTGCATTATGAATTTGCTTTAACGGTGCTAATTAGAGGTTTCCGGTTTCCAGTAGACTCAGTGGAGGATTTGTAAGCCTTCATGGTGGCACCATATATATTTGACTATATATGAGCAAGATCAAAAATGGGAAAACCAAATCCCATCTGGTGAGTTCTTTCTTATTTCTTATTTCTTATTTCATATTTCCTTTCGAGGCTTGAAAGTTGAAACACCAGAATTGAGAATTTACACAGTCGGCATGTAAAATCCACTTGATTTAATTCTTGTGGTACAATGGTGTAAAAACCAAGAGCTTTTTTCTTTCAGTTTTTTGAAAGGAAAGCTCAAAACTTTATGTAGATATTTGGATTGCCTATCGCTTGCGGCTAATTTAATCGTTGAAGATTTAGTTCATTTTTCAAGTTTGGAATTTAGTAAACCAGATCGTGTTAGCATTTTCTTTATAAAGATCATGTTGACATTTTTTTCCTTTTCAATGAAGATCATGTTGACATTTTGATCTTTGAAGCTTCAAGATCCATTAGAAATGGTTTTCGAACTTATGATCAAGGCGGGTCAAAATTTGATCGACGGAACTTGGATTATCACTTCTTGGTTTTTCAATCCGAGATGATGAAGAGACTGTCGTTGATATTCAGTGTATAGGAATGGCTGATGAGGCTAGCTAACTGAGAGGATGGACAGTATTTGCCTAGTCTAACATATGCTAAGTTCTATCACTGATTTGGACAAAAATATGATATCAATGAAGGACTTTGAACTTAAGCAAGTCTATGAAACGGAAAAAGGAAGGAGTGCGCTATGGAATTTGCCTTTTACTTCACTAGTATCAAGCGCACCAGAATTTGCAAATTTTTGCATGATTGGAGTGCATGATTGGCAGGCAATCGAGTTGGATAGGCTAGCATGCAGAAGTTTTGTTGGACGGTTCGGAGGTTATTTTATGTAAGATCCACTTTTTTCGTAAGAAAGAAATACATTCATAATGGAACAAGGAATGAGAAAAGGAAGAGGTGGAATGTGATTTTAGGTTAATAGAAGAGAAAATTCATGTTATGCCCACTTTTAAAAAATGTCTGTTCTTGTCAAATTTAAAATAGCTGTGCCGTGTTGTTGAAAAGTGTTGTTGAAAATTGTAAGTGCATGATATCGAAGATGGGGTGACTAGGGATGCATAAATAAGGTTGGCTTGAAAGGTTCAAATGATCCAAAAAGGGCTTAAATGATATTTTCAATCAGATGTAGCCTAGGATTTTGTCTCGAGAGAAAATTAGATGAATTTTAAAATATAGGTGAACATCAATTGGACATACACAATTCAAAAATTCAAGATTCTTGTGTTCAATAAATGGATCATAAATTTAAAATTAGAATTAACTAACAAATGCATCATAAGTTTAGACAAAAATTTGCACCCCCTAAGAATTGCAGGACTTTCAAATAAAGGATTCAATCATATCTAGATTTATCATTGTAGGTATGTATCATTTCAAGTTTCAAAAAGGGTTAACAAAATTTTAAAAAAAATCTTTTTCTTTTAAACAACATAAGGAAAATTTTGTTTCCCCCCAAACTAAATGAAGCATGGCCCTCAATGCGCAAATAAGAAAGGAGAAAAGGGAAGGGAAACCCCCTAGCAACGAATGAGGCCAATGTGACTCACAGCAGATGCGTGAAATACGAGAAGGGATCTGGACAAACAAAAAAAACAAAATGCAAAAACCTAAATAAATTGAGAACGAAAAGAAAACCTAAATAAAAAAAAACAAATATTGAAATTGAAATCAAGGCTCATGGCTATCAAGAAAATGCGGCGGAGGTGGCAGTTGAGATTTATCTATGCCCAAGTGTCGAGCAATAGCCTGCGTCATGGCAATGTTGTATTCCAGGCCCAATTCTAGACGACGCAAGCGGTCAGTGAGTTGCATGCCAAGAGCAGTCTTAATGATTTTGGTCAGATGGTTAGCCTATGTTAGTGGAGAAAGAAATGAAAGGTGAACTTATAAAACTTGGTCTTTACAGAATCCACAAGGGTTTATACAGCAATGTGGATGTCTCTGAACTGCACACAATTTGAAAAGAATGGAAAGCACACACACACATGGGTCATAGAATTAGAATTAGTCTTAACTAGCAAATCGATCTCAATGTTTGGATGGAAATTTGTTCTTTTCTTTGAATTGTAGGAGGGAAAATTTTTGGAGGACATCTTGAAGGATTTGTTATTCCACATTTGTGTTATTTCTTGGTTTTGCTCGAGGACTAGCAAAAGTTAGTTTGGGGGCTTTTGATAACTTTAGTTTAGAGAGTTATTTGGTCACTTTTATTTAGTGAATACTGCTATATTCTTGAGAAAAAATCACATGAAATACCTATTTTTATAAAGGTTTGCCTTTAATGATGTAGGTTGAAGAAAAAGAAAAGAAAAGGGGACACGAGCACGAGTAAATGGAGAAAAGTTACAAATTAAGCAAGAACTGGAGGGAAGCAGTTTGGCAGCGAAGACGCGGGCATGGCATTGCATCAGAACTCAGATGGATGGTTTGTGCGCTTGGCGTGAGGGACACGTGTTGCGCGACGAGATGGCGTCTATTAGCGGCGTGTCAATGTCGAGGGTGCAATGCACATGCTCCTATGGGCGTCCTTCATGCTGACCCGACGGTTAGAAATTACGAGTATAAAAGCTTTTGAGTCACGCATGTGGAGATGTTATGACGAACTTTTGAAATTTGAATTTTATTGCTTTTAACCCTAATTTAGCTCTAAACCTTCATATTAGCCCTTTGACCTAATTGTGTAGAGGAAGAAAATTAAAATACAATAAAATATAATAGAATTGAAAACTAATAAAATCGAATCCACCAAAAAAAATAAAAAATTAAATAAAATGAAATTAAAATGACTAGAACATAGGAAAAAAATATGATACAAAGTATAGAATAAATCTATTCATATAGAGCTATCATGTTGAACTATTATTCATAACAATTGTTTAAATTATGTCATACTTAAACATATATAAATTTAAAAAAATGTAAGTTTCAAAAGATGGTATTTATAAAGAGGGATGTTAGGTACACCAATTGTAATTTCAACGTTTGTGCCAACTATTAAGTTGTCATAAAATTATTAAATTATATCATGTTTTTGAATACAAATTAGCTTTAGGCATGATAAAGTTATAAAAAAAAAAACTCTTATATTATGTATCAATTTTTATCTGTCTTAAAAAAGAGTTATCTACTTTCTTTTTACTGCTATTACTACAAATATTTTTAAAACACTTCTCTCGTCTTTCTTTGAGAAATTGTATCCAATAATGCGTTTTTCAAACCTATGGAAGTAGATCGCATATAGGAATGGAAGAAAATAGGATTTTCTTTTTTTTATTATTTTTAAAAAATACCAAATCTTATATTTGACCTTGTCTTCTTCAGTTTGATATGCTTAAAGGCCTCTTCTTCAAAGTCGTTGATCCCTTACCTTCTTTTACTTCACCAAGAATTGTCATCTAAGGATTGTCGACATTCTTGCTGATGAAGAACATGACGATGGGGAGTATGACGTTGACAAAGCCCAAGGGGAAGTTGACACTCCAAAGCTGTTGGAGGGAGCAGTTCGTGAGCCTTTACTGCACTTCGATGCAGCGGATTATTGCTCAACAATATGAGAGACTTGCAAAACATCGGTAAAGAGGGCTAGGGAAAAAGAGAATGGTGGGAGGAAAGAACGGCATGAGAACTTTTTTGGGTTTTGTAATTTGGGGATATTTTGTCAAAGGTAGGGATTTTATTAGTTTTCTAATCTAGGAATATTTTCTTCTCGTTTTATTAGTTTTCTAATTTAGGAATATATTCTTCTCCCTTTTCTTTTTACAAAAAAGAGAGAAAATTATATGTTACGTTACACTTTTAAAAATTGTGTTTTTTATGTCACACTTAAAAAGTTTAAGTCACACTATTATTTGTATTACATGTTAAGTTGTGCTATAAATACACTATGTGACGTTCATTAAAAAGTAAATCTTTTTTGCACTTATGAAATTCTCAAAAAATATATATAAAAAGGGAAATTGAACAAAATGTTAGATTTTAATAAGTCATTAATAAATAATATCAGGTATCTTAAAAATATGTAAATAATAGCAAATTTAGTATTAATCAGTTTTTAAAAAGCATAAAAGACCAAACCACCCTAAAACTCACAAATTAGATCTTATTTCATTTTTTAGATTTGTTCTCTCTCCTCTTTTTCTCTCTTCCTTTATTTCTTTCTCTGTTCATTTCCATTTTTTTTCCAGATCTATTCTCTCTCCTCCATTTTCTACTTCTTTCTTCTCTATTCTATGATCTCTATGCCATGGTCAAAGTTCGACAATCTCCGACTCCATGTTACCTCCTTGTTTGAAGAAGAAGATCTATCGGAAGCTTTGTCTTATCTGTCTCCGACATAGAAGCTTCATCGGCAAATTTAAGTCATAACTCACCGTCTAAGTTCGAGCCTCTTGCTTGCACTCTTTGTTCGAATCTAAGCCCCCTGTTGCTTATCGAGTTCGAGCCTTGCCAATTGAGCTTCTCTTCTGTCAAAATCTAAAGCTCGCAGTAGGTTTTGACATAATATGAGTAGTTCATCGTTTGAGCTCCTCCTCCACCAAGATCTAAAGCGCTTGCAGGTCTGTCATTTGCTCCCATTGAAGGCATTGCTCCGTCGTGTAGATCTGATTTGCTTTGCTGTGAGGTCGCCGTTGTCGTTGATGGAGCTTTTACCTTGGAGAAGATGGAGGAGCAACCGGATCAAGGGAGGGAAAAAGGACATCAAGAGAGGAAGGAAAAAGTATATTTGACTTTTTCCATTTTTTTCTTCTATTTATTTTATTTTTTCCCTTTATTTATGTCACGCCCCGAAGTACGGGAGGTGACGTGATGGGTTAATTAAGTTAATTAAACCAAAATTGTGATTAAAACACCAATTAAATGTTTTGGGTTATTTTGAAAAACGTGATAGTTTTAAAAACTCTTCAAAGCAATTATCGTTATTTTGAACTAATTAACCATAAAATAAAATAACAAAGACAGAAGAACATAAGCTGGGCCCCACCGGACCCATATTAGTACACACAGATGGTATCGACAATAAAATATTACAATTACAGTCTAATATGAGAGATAACAATTTTAATAATACATGCCTTGATTAAAATGAAGAAATAGCCAAAACAGGATTTCTACAACTCACGTGTTTGTCTTGCTGCTTCCCACTCGATCTAAGCTGCAATCCATTTAGGGCGAAAGGTTTTTAAAACAAATAAAGAAATGTGGGCGGAAGGCTCAATAGTAATAAAGAAATTTCACAAAATAAATTCTCATATTTGAAAATAATTCACAAAATTTTAGAAAGATAAATAAAACATATTTAAATTCATCCTTAGCTTTAGAATCTTTATTCATCTGGAATTATTCTTTATTATTTGTTCTCTGGCAAAGCCATAGTATCACCACCATAGTGGCCCAGTTGGGTTTCAAAACTTGCCCCCAAGGTCGCACTCTCCATGACCCGATCTCTGTGCATGGCATCATGCTCTAGTTTATCATTCCGAACGGTATTAGTCAACATGTCCAGTATCTTATCATCATTATGTTCCATTTTACCGGATATTCTCATTACGTTCATTATTTGATTCATTATGATCATTCATTCTTAAACAAGAAATGAAAAATACTAAGAAATTTTTTTTTTTATCATTCCTGAAAAATCAATTTGAAAGAAATCATTTGGCCAAGGCCCTCTTTGAAAATATTTAAAACATTTTGTCATTTATTGAAAACATTTTGAAAGAATCTTTAAGGCCAAAACCATTTAAAAACTTGGCTACCAAAGAAGGGGTAGAAGTCTTACCTTGATATCTTGCATCGTGAATTAGCATTGCAGTCCTGGGCTGCTATACGTTAACTCTACGAAACCATGAACGACCTTAAATGTGAACTAAGTTCATCAGTATCTAGCTTAAGATATTCCACACTATTAAGCTATATCATCAATATCTAGCTTAAGATATTCCACGCTATTAAGCTATCTTATGATGTCCTCGTGTGCCATTTATGTCTGTAAAATCATACAATAAAGTTTAAATTTCTCAATATGGGTTTAAAACAGTTAAAACGGGTGAAAAATAACCATTTTTCTTATGGCCGATCGGCCTGCCAAATTCTCTGGTTCGGCCTGCTGAACTACACAATTCGGCCTACCGGCCATGCAAGACCGGCCTACCAAACTTGCTCAGGTTTGGTTTGCCGATGATATGAATTTGGCATACCGAACTCATGAGTTTGGCCTGCCGATGTTCAAGATCGGCCTGCCGAACTGGAAAAATCTAGGGACTCGAGACATCGAGTCTCGGCCTCTTTGAGATCAAAATCTCAATATAAACCTGTTTTCTCAATTCTCAAGCATGAGTAATATTCATAACTGATAGAAAAACATGCTATAATGCATTTAAACACTTTTAATCAAGATTTACATAAAATTCAAAAATGGGAAAAAAGAGGAAAATGCGATTCAATCTAATTTTAATGAAATCAAGCCTAGGTTCTAGGTGAAGGTGATTTGAGCTCTACTAACTTAGATTTAAGATTTCCTAAGCTCTAGAAACTCAAATTTCAACATTTCAAAGAAATTTAGAGAATTGGAAAAAAGTTTAAAATTTTGAAAGTCAAGTAAACTAACCTCAAATCCAAGCTTTAAATCAAGTTTATGGAGACCAAATCTTACTTCATGAGCTTCTAATCTTGCGGGGATTCAAGGCTTGAGCCAAATTTTGGAAACAAAAACGAAAAAGAGAGAAAGAAGAAACAAAGAAAAAAAGAGAGGAAGAGAGAGAGAGAAGAAACCTGAGAGAAAGTGAGGGAAATAAAGGGAGAGTGAGAGTTAAATAGAAGAAAATGTGGTTCTGCGGAGTGAAAATCATGTTCCAACACATGGTTTTCCTAAAAGGGCATATTGAACATTTGGCAAATTGTTTTGTTTTAAAATTTAAAATAGCAAATAAAAATGATTAATAGTAAGATTAATTAGAAATAACACAAAATAATTAAATTAAGTTCAAATCACATTTAAACACACTAATACACCATCTTACACATTAATTGTACTTAATTAAAATCAAGGTGTTACAATTTATAAATTTTGTTTTTTCTTTTGAGACCTACATCGATGTTGAATATTGGCTTATCTCGTCGAGATATTAGAGCATATCGTCAAAAAAACTAGCCTAAATTGTCAACGATGCATGACGGTGGCAGCATGTGGACAGTGGCCAACGAAGGAGGGTGGTGGTTAACGATTTTTTTTGTTAGATAGATTTTTTTTCCTGTTTTTCTTGATTTTTGATGGTATTTATGGTGATTTATATTGTTCTGATTGCATTTTTTGGGTGACATCGTAGTACTAGTGATGTTTGGCGACGTTGTTAGTAAATTTTAATACTTACGTTGAAATAATTATTTCTTTATAAATATAGTATTATCTGGTTAATATTTACACAGTAAATACAATATTTCCTGGTAGATATTGTATTTCCAAGCTATCGATGGATCGACAAAGTCGCAAGTACATTTTTCTATTTATACAACAAATGCAGTATTTTTAGTAAATATTGTATTTTATGACCGTCGGCGGTTCGACGAAGTTGCCGGTGAATTTTTGTGTGTACACAATAATATAATATTTCAAGTGAAATACTATATTTTCTAGCCCTCGATGGTCTGATGAAGTCGTTGGTGAATTTTTGTACTTACATAATAATACAATATTTCAAGTGAAATGCTATATTTTTTGGCCGCCGATGGTCCATCGAAGTTACCGGTGAATTTTTATATTTATACGGTAATACAATATTTCAAGTGAAATATTGTATTTCTTGACCGCTGGTGGTTCGACGAACTCGTAGGTGAATTTTTGTATTTACACTTTAAATACAATATTTTTTGGTAAATATTTTACTTACGCAACCGGTGGTGGTGTCTACGAGAGATAAAGGTGTGAGATATAAAAGATAAAGAGGTGGGGGTATTTTGGGGTTTGTTGTTCTCAATTTTTCATGAGATATTGCGTAATATCAGACTATATATTACATATTTTAAAACTATATGACATTAGTTACTAACGTTTAGCCTAAATATCTTATTTGAAAAAATTACAATACTTGTCCAAATTATTGTTATGAAATTAAAATCTAATACAATATTCAAAATATCTTAAAAATGTCCTTAATGATATAGTAATTATCTTAATGATATTACATTTTGTAATATATAATTACATATAAATAATTTTAATGATATCATTATGAGATATTTATAAAATTTTTACAAATTAGAGTCATATTTTAATTCAATAAACGTAATTGGGCCAATTGTCTCGTTAACCCATCTTCTTTTACTCTTTCACCAAATAAAAATTATGGGCCATTCTCAAGCTAGCCCAAAACCTCTTCGGCCCAAAATTAAGCCCATGTCCACAGAAGGCCCAGTTTCTTCCCATCAACATCTCTACTCTTAGGTTAGGTTAGGGTTTTTGCTACACTTCCCAAGTTTCTTCTCTCGCGCCTCCTCTGCAAAGTTCCCTTCGAAGTCGCACGCACAATCTCTTCATTCCGAGCCTCCAATCATGGCCGAACAGGTTCCCCCTAGATCCATGTCTCTCTCTCTAAAGCTCTTCCTTCTGAATCTACTAAGCTAACGTTTCCTCTTTGCAGACGGAGAAGGCGTTTCTTAAGCAGCCCAAAGTTTTCTTATGGTAGTTTGAAGAACCCTAACTTCCATTTTCTTTGTGCTAAGACTGTGTTTGATTTTTTATCTTCGTTGTTTTTTTAAATCTATTTTTAGCTCCAAGAAATCCTCGAAGGGCAAGAGACCTGGAAAGGGTGGCAATCGTTTCTGGAAGAGCATTGGATTGGGTTTCAAGACCCCAAGGGAAGCCATTGAAGGTTTTTTTTTTTTTTCAAACTCGCAATTTCTATTTTCATTTTGAATATATATATATATATATATATATATATATATATATATATATATATATATATTCCCTTGTGTGTATTGAAGTGCCTTAATGTTGTAGAAAAGTGTTATTATTGGATAAGTATTTTCTAGGGTTTTTTTTTTAAAATTATTTTCATGAAAACACAAACTTTGGTGGAATGAAATGAGTGAGAATACCATTTGAAAAAATTATCACGTCAATCATGTTGCTTTATGCTCTGGATCTTTTGATTGAGTCATGCTTTTCATGACCCTACTTTAGTACTTCCATTGTTGCTATTCAGCATTTGTAGTAAACAAACTGGAAGTATTGAATCCGGCTGATTTGGTCTTTTTTTTCGGGGGGCAGGGGCTTATATTGATAAGAAGTGCCCCTTTACTGGAACTGTTTCTATCAGGGGTCGTATTTTGGCCGGCACTTGCCACAGTGCTAAGATGATAAGGACCATCGTCGTTCGCCGGAATTACCTTCATTTTGTCAAGAAATACCAAAGGCATGAGTGATGATATTACAATTTATTTTTCTGTCTGTCTTTAGGCTTTAACTCAATAGTACACGATCATTGCACTTTGGTTAATATCTTTTCTTGATTCTGATTGCTCACCTCAGATATGAGAAGAGGCATTCGAACATTCCTGCTCACATTTCACCGTGCTTCCGTGTGAAGGAAGGTGATCATGTTATCATTGGCCAGTGCAGGTGAAATTTCTGTGCAATGGTCTGAGATGTCCTGTGCCAAATCCAGTTTGGCATGCAGGCTTTCTTGTTCCTCTAACATTCATTTTGGTTTTTGGGATTTTCCCTAATTTTCAGGCCGTTGTCGAAGACGGTGAGGTTCAATGTTCTGAAGGTGATTCCTGCTGGTTCTTCCGGTGGTGGGAAGAAGGCTTTTACAGGAATTTAAGGCTTACCTGAAGTGTCCAGGGATCAATGATGTTAGATGGTTGTCTTTTTGCTCATGTTTTGTTTTGAAGTATTGTTTACTATTTGTTTTAGGGGAAGTTTTGAGAACGGATTCCTATGTTTCAAAAGGATTTGTCATCTAGTTTTATTATTTGCTATAAAGCTTTAGCTCATTTGTGCTGTGTCGTCTAAGTGAAATTTATTTTGCCTGAAAATTTCTATGCTCTGTGATGTTTTATCAACTTCCCAGTTGGAATGTACGTATAATCACATCGTGGGTTGTTTGTTTGCTCGGGATTTGATGAGAGCCTTTTTGGCATGCTATAGTGGCAAGAGAGGAATGCAAGGAGATTGATTATCAATGTTAACCCGCATCGTCCATCGTCTTTTTGGTGGGTTTTAACTGGCAAACACAATACACTTGGGGCTTATACATTATACTCATAAATTGGGTTTATTATGGTGTTCTTAGTTATGCTTGGATATAGAGCTTCAGCGCTTTACTTTACTACTGCCACGGGAAGCTCCACCCGTTGGCATAGGAAGTCATCAGAACCGTTGATAATGAGGACTAGGAGAGGAAGATAGGTTTTGCGATCAATGAGAGTGCGTCGAGAGGTGGTGGTTGACAAAGACGACTTTGAATTGCGGTGTTGCAGGAGGATAGGGATGGTGCGGGTGTTGATGGCGTTCGCATGGGCATGATGAAGTGGAGCTCATACATGGGCGGGTAGGGTTGACTTGTCGGGGGTTGGCTGAGAGCGTTGCTGTCAAAGGAGGTTGGGTGGTGGGTGCTATGGGAAAGGAGAGCTATTCAAACTTTTGCTCAGTAAGGGTTTGGATATATTTTCAGAATCAAAGGGCATTTGTCTGAAAAAGTTAATTATTTAGATATATATATATATATATGTATATATATGGATAAAAATGGATATTTTATGAGTATTATTATTTTATTTTCTAACTAAACTATTTTCTGAAATTTTTCTAAACGCCCATTAGATATCCATCTGATGGTCTTTATTCATTCTGTACACCATTGGTGGGGAATTTTTGTGCCCTTTCCACAAATTTGGCCTTGAATTAATGTGAACCTCAACAACAACTTTAATGATAAGCATTTAACTATTTTTCTTTTTTGAAACGTGCTTTTATTCAATTGAACGAGCATAGTCTGCCTTTACATAAGGGCCAATAAACTTTGGGAGATAATTAAACCATACAAAGAGAACATAATTGAAAATAACATATTTAGCTAAGACAAGGGCTACAGCATTCCCTGATGTAGTCAACACGTCCAAATACTGCCACGACTAGCTCAAAATACAAAATCTCAAATATTTTTCAATAATAAAAGACTCCGATGCCTAAGTAGTAGATGACTTGACAATTTAGACGAAGAATATTTTAAGGGAGAAAGAGCAAAACAGTACATTTAGACTAATAATTAATAATTAATGTCATACGTCCTTAAAAAGTGTAGTAAATAGCATATTATGAGAAACTGAAAACAAAACAAACAGAGATGGGTGGGGGATGCATGGCTCCTCCCCTAGATTTTTTTGTTTGTTTTTTTTTTCTTTTAATATAGCTTTTTATAATAATAATAATAATAATAATAGAATAACAACATAAAGAGAGTCCATTAATCTTAATTACAGTTGGGCCTGTTCATTTTAGCCTAGTCCAGTGTCCATCACAGTGCGCAACACAATGTCATACATTGTCTACAAATCTTATCACTGTACATCAAATCTCAGATTTGTTGAGCTCTCTCTTTTTCTAAAATTCTCTATTCTCTCTAGAATTCTCTCCCTTTCTTTAATATTCTAAGCTTGTTTTTAATTTCCCAGATCTTCTCTGTTGTTTCTTCTCATGAATTCGAATCTCATCCACAGCCTCTCAACCATCTTCAAATTTTAGTAAACTACCCTCAGAAATACTTTCTATCACTTTTCTAGAAGATTCTCAGGCAAAAATACAAGTCTAGAGTCACTCGATTATAGATTCTCATGCATTTTGGAATCCTTGGTGATGTGAGGATGCTAATCAAAGGAAAAATTCTATTAGAGGGCCGCCTTCTAGGTATGGGTACCAGTCGTAGTGCAATGCGAAGAAGAGCTTGTGCCATCGAGTCTAGATGCAACAAATATGGGCAACAACTTATCAGGATAAGTGTGTTCACCTGGACTTGTGTAGGTAAATAGGGAGGACAAAGTCTATTTCTACAAAGATAGCCTTTCTAAAGAGAACTTGGATGACCTCTATAATCTTTGACCCAAATTCCATGCAGAAAGATAACGTCTCAAGAATCCAGCATTTAAAGACCCTATTTGTTAGTTTGTAAGAAAATTAGATGGGGAGTAAATTCTTAATCCATAGAGGTCGTTTGAGTGTTTCTACAAAAGAATGTATTTTATGTTTTGAGTGTTGTTTGTTTTTAGATTGTCACGGTATATGTTAAAGAATAAATTGTTTTCAATCTATTATAGTAGTTGTTAAATATATATTGTTAGTTTGAAATTTTTAGATCCGAATGATTTTTCTAGATTCGTATTTTTTTCAAAAGGTTTATAGTATGTTATATGTCTTTTACTGACTTTTTTAGATTCATGTTGTCAAAAAAGTGTATAGTTAAATGTGTTGGGTTTTGTTTGTATGTTCATAATTGTCAAAAGTTGTATAATAGGGGTCTCATTTGTCAAAAGTTGGTTTGATTGTGTATTTAATTTTCAAAACCTAAACTGATTTGGTTCGACTTTTTCTCATATGTATATATCTTATTTTTTTACATTTCATCTATACATATTTTATTTTTTGACATTTCATCTATACAATATCATATCTTATCTTCATTTCTCACGTGCACATATTTTGTTTAAATTGTTAAGTAACCTGCCATCATCTACCTGTCATAACTTCTTAGTCTTTTTGCATTTCTATCTTCTTTAAGATCTCATTCGGGTCTCAAAGTTTAGGTAGAGCAGACTTAAGACAAAACCCAAAAAAAAAAAGAAGTTAAAAAAAGAGTGAGTCTGTTTTAGAGACCAAATATGTCTTCCTCCCATTCATCTAGGAAAATTGAAACCATCTGTGTCTTTTGTGGTTCCAGTCCTAGTAAAGGTAGAGTCTACTTATAAGCTGCAGAATACTTAAGACAAGTCTTAGCACGTAAGAAGATTACCTGATTTATGGAGGAGGTAACTTAGGGTTAATAGGGAATAAAGCAACAGCATCACATTCAAGAGTTGCCATGTCGTAGGGATTATCTCTCATCTCCTAGTTGAGAGAAACCTCTATGGGAAAACTATAGGTAAGAAAGAGAGAGTTTTAGACATCCCTAAGTGTCTTAAAAACATGATCTATAACTCTAAAGCTTTTATTGCATTATTTGGTAGTTTAGACACCTTTGAAGAGTTATTTGTAGTTACTAGTAGGAGTCTGTAGGGCATTCACTCCAAACCTATAGGTCTTTTGAATGTAAATGGTTTTTATGACGATCTTTTAAAGTTTTTAGATTATGTTGTGGAACAAAACTTCATTGTAGAGTCGGAAAGACAAATCTTTACTACTGCTTCAACAACTAAAGAGCTTCTTGACAAAATGTAAGTCATGCATCTAGAGTCCGATACTGCAATGTCCAAGCTTGATTGGAAGAAAGAAAACAGGAAGAGGCCATTGGATTTGAACCTTCATTTGTAATCTTTTGGTTTTACTGATAGCATGTTTGTTTGTATTTCTTGCGTCTTGAATAGCCGCTCTTCTCTACATCTTTTTTTTTTTTTTGTGACATGCTGTTGTTAAAGCCTTTAGATTCATTGACTCTAGTGTCGGGATAGTTGATATTATAGAATAACTAGTACTCTCGAAAAACATCCATTTAAGGTCTGATCTTTTCTTTATCGATGCTTCTGCAATCTCCATACATGCATGGTTAGGATAACTGATTATATGGAGTACTTTGTACTCTTGAAACGTATCCATATCATATTTGTAAATTCTCTATGTATTATTTTAAAGCATTTTTTAATATAAATACTTGCGATGTTTATTTTATTTTTGTTATGTAATATAAAATCCCTAATCTAATTTTAAACAATCGTTCCAAAACAATAAAAAACTGAAATATGATATGATCAGCATAGGCACTTCTCTTGATATATGTTAAAATATTATTGATAAAAAAAATTCAGCCCCACTGACTCAAAATCGTGGCCCCGTCATTGAAAACAAAATACCTTTACCTCTTTTTCCTTTTCATCTCTCACTATCCTCCCTTGCCGGCACTAGTGATGGCCAGGGAACACAACATTAATACGTTTCAATACTGTATTTTTAAATAATGAAAAAAATTTACTGAACAGTGCAATGTCGCCGGCTGCTACGAAGTGTTGTCTTAATATGTAAAAACTTTATTTCTATGTAAATACAAAAATTTACTCACAACCTTGTCAGACCTGAAAAATAATGTATTAGCATCTAAATATTGTATTTTTATATAGAGACAAAAATTTATGGGAAACGTTATGCGGACATCACTTGCACCAGCGACGTTACCTATGGCTAGGAAATGCTACGTTTACATAGAAATAGAGTACTTTTATGTAAATACAAAAATTAACGGGCAAAGTCAACAAGCAACACCGACATTGATGACGTTGATAGCCCAAAAATACTATATTTACATGTAAATACAAAAAAATGATCGGCGACTTCGCCAGACATTATCAGCAGCCAATAAATACTATATTTGCATTGAATTATAGTATTTTCATGTAAATGTAAAAATTTATCGACAAAGTTACCAACACCGGTGGCAGCGTTTTATAATAGGGATTTCAAAACCTGTACCTTTCTTTTGGATCTTATAGATTTTATACCTTGCGATTTGATTTAATATAAAAATTTGTACCTTTTCTTAATAAATATTCAATTTTGACTTAAAAATTGTACAAAATACCCTCAAATTAAAAAAATAAGAAAACTTTGTAAATTTTAAAAAACTTTATACTAAGATTTTTGACTTAAAAAATATATAAAAACTCAAAAATAAATGTTTTATGTGTTTTGTTTTTGTTTTCTTTTTATTTTTTGAAAGTATTAATTTTTCTTTATTTTACTTCACGATAATTTTTCATTTTCTTTTTAGATTCTCTCCATCACTCACTCTCTTTCCATCGTCGGACCACCGCCGCCATCGATGGATCTGCCGTCGATCTTGGAACCTAGACGTCATCAGGCTTTCACAACCGTGATCTGCCGATCCAAAAACCAAGCCATCACTTAGCTTCGCCGCCATGATCTACTGTCGACCTGCAAACCTACCGCTGTGAACTTCTCTGCCACAATCTGCCGTTAGGAATCCAGTTGGTGGAGTGGATAGGTGTTGAAGTCTGACGGATCGTGGGGGGGACAACCGGTAACTCTGTTGAGAACCAGTCGATCGTGAGCGTCTCCGATCGTTAACTGCCTTAGTCCACTTCATCATCGTCATTCTTCACTCCGAAGTCTGCCAGTAACTATCCAACAAATATGAGATGGAGAGAAAGAAGAGAATATGGAGGAGCGAGCGATGGCTGCAGCATCTGTCGACTATGGAGGAGGAGAACGTGGAAATCAGACGAGGGAGAGGGAAAGAGTGTTGTTTTTTGAAAAGTGAATAAAAATGCTTTCTTTTGTAACTTTTTTTTTTTATATGTCATATATATTTGAAATTTATTGCGCCACCAAAAAAATATTTTGATAAGAGAGAGAGAAAAAGATAGCCAAGAGAGTGAGGATTTTTCTATTTGGATTTGATTTTGACAAAAAAGATTTAAACACCTCATATAGATTATTTTTAAAGACTAATACAAACAGTAGAGTAGCATTATTTTTTGGATTAATTATAATAATTTTCTCTGAACTATAGCTATTGTAATACTCTGTCATTCGAATTTCAAAATATAATATTCACTCCTCTTAAAATATGAACCATTAAAAAAAATAGTCATTTTGTTAGAATTTTAATAGAAAATTGATAAATTATTTTAAAATTAAAAGTATTTTAGTAATCTATTTAGAAAATAACAACAAAAATTAAAATTATAATAAAATAGTCTTTATTGAAAATTAAAAACAAAAAAAATCAATTAGAACCATAATACTATTTGGATTTCTCTCTTTTTTGAAATGTTGAAACTTTTTTTTAAAAATTTATTAATATTTTCCATATCCAAAAAGTATTTTAAATTTTAAAAGTTATAAATACTATAAAACTTCATAAGTATGAAATAAATTTTATCAAATACCATATGAGTTTTTTCCTCTTTGAAACATTTATGTTATATTTTTTGCTACTTGAATATATTTTAGTTATATTCTTTTTTTCCTCCATTGATATCTATAATTTTTAATTTTTTAAAATAAAATACTTTTTAGGTGTAAAAAAATTAGTAAAATTTTAAAAGAAAGGCTCATCATATTGAAAAAAAAGAGAGAAAGATCTAGATAGTATTATGGTCTTAAGTGATTTTTTTAATCATCAATAAAGATTATTTTATTATAGTTATAATTTTTGTGGTTTTTTATAAGAGGATTACTAAAATATCTTTAATTTTATAATTTTTTGTCATTTTTTCGTTAAAATTATTTCACAATAATTATTTTTGTTAACGACTTATACTTTAGAAAGAACGAATTTTACGTTTTGAAATTTAGAAGGTAAAGTGTTATAAGAGCTATAGTTAAGGGAATTTTTGTATTTATAAGACATAAGTATTGCATTTTTTAAAAGTGTTAGATTCCACGTATTTTTCTCAAATATTTTAGTATTTTTAGAAAAAAATATACAAAAAAATTATAACTTTCCCCTAAAAAATAATTTTCGCAGATTTCCCCAAAGACCCTTCAAATAAAATAAAATAAAATTCCCCCTAAGGACGCCGCAAGGGTTTTACAGGCCGGAGCAAGCTGGGCATTTCTGTTTCATGTCCCCTACTTCACCACCACCACCATCATGCTCTCCCGTCTTCTTCCCAAACCCTCCAATTTCCGTGCCCTAACCCTAGTTTCCTCAAAGCTCCACTCTTCTCCCCAACCCCGATCCCCATTTGCCCCCAAAACCCCAACTTTCACTTCCACTTTCCCTCCGAGATTCTTCTCCTCCAACCGCAGAAGCAACAACGGCGAAAAAAATGGCTGGGATCAATCCGACGGCGGTGTCTGGAACCTCTCATCTCAAGATAACGGCGGAAACTTAGAACCTTTCTTCGGCGCCGGAGATAATGGAAACGCCGCTGCGACGACTGGGCTCGACGGCGGCGAGGAATGGCCGACGGCGGAGGGATACAAGCCGTGGACTTTAGAGGAGGAGGAGAGAAGCGATCTGTTTGACATCGGGGAAGTCGGGAGGTATGATGGTGAGGATGAGGCTAGTAGTTTGGAAAAGCAGGAGGAGAGTGAGATTGCCAAAGCCGAGGAGGCCAAGAGGCTCGAGAAAGAGGAACAAGTGCTCACTTCCGTACTCAAAGGTTAATTTCTAGCTTTAATTTCAATTTTTTTGCTTGTAATTTGTATGGAGAAGTGGGCTTAGTTTCTGAAATTAATTGTTAATGTATGCAAGCGAATCGATTATGTTATTGATGGATATCGGTAAAGTCTCTTTTAGGTTTCAACATGAAAACTTCTTAGTTATCAGTGATTCAATAAATTGCCATACTGATTTGACATTGCTAATAATAGGTCCGAATCGGGCATTTGGCGATCTTATTGCTGCTTCCGGGATCACGGATGAAATGATTGATAGCTTGATTGCTTTGAAGGACTTAGAAGGAGTGCCTGGATTGCCCCCTCTAGCGGAAATAGAGGACTTACGGTACGAGAAAAGCTTGCAGAAGTCTTCGCGAGCGGAGATAGAGCGGCAGAAGGAGGAGGAATTTGCCAAAGCTAGAGTGAGAAAAGTGGATGATAAGGGAAGAGCTTATGCAACAGGAAGAAGGAAATGCAGTGTAGCCCGCGTCTGGATTCAACCTGGTGATGGAAAATTCATCATTAACGATAAAGATTTTGACGTATATTTTCCGATACTCGATCACCGTGCTGCTCTCCTACGACCTTTCTCTGATACAAAAACCTTGGGGCTTTGGGACGTCAAGTGTACTGTTAAAGGAGGTGGTACCACAGGTACGTCTTAACTGCGTGTAGTTTCCTCTCTTAATAACTCAACCATAGTTTCACTAGCTTAATTACCTATTCAATTAGCAAATATGAATTTACTTTAGCCGTTTAGCGTAGAGAGACCTAAGCTCCACAATTAGGAAGCAAAAAATCTGTAATGTTTCTTGTTCAGGGTATTTTTGGGCTGGTTGGGCCCTTTGGGGGCCTATTCTGGCTAAGATAAATCATAGATTGAGTTTTTCTCGTTATGAAAGCCAAGATGGGAAGAACTTACTTATATGTTTGTTGGGCTTGTCCCAATGTGTGTGTTTGCGCTTACGCATGTTGTTCTCGTATCTGACTCTCTATGCTGATTTGATTGTATGAGTTCTCAGTTGTCCTGCACTTTTTTTTCTCTCTTCTCTCTCTCTAATGAGATGAAAAAGTTATCACGTTTAATGCCAGGTCAAGTTGGAGCAATTCTTTTAGGGATCAGCAGGGCTTTGCAAAACTGGGAACCAGACTTGCGCCCTCCACTAAGAGCAGGTATATTCAATATTCATTACCCTGTCTGATATGCTTTTACTAACCGTGCCTTGAATGTTACGTAGAAAAGGAATATTGAAGAGATTAAGCGGGATTTCGATTGTTTAAGCTTAGATTGAATCGAGATTTCGATAGTGAGAGGACATTAGGAATTTTGATGAGGCTTGAAACTAATGGAAATGGAAGACACCTTGGATGAAATTGTTCTGTTATGTCTATGCTATTGTGAATGTTGTTTTTGATTCTGCATTCTGCTAAACCAATTCATTCCTCTTAACAGCTGGTTTCTTGACGAGGGACCCACGTATGGTTGAAAGGAAAAAGCCAGGCAAAGCAAAAGCAAGAAAGAGCTTCCAATGGGTCAAGCGTTGATCAGTTTCTCCAACTTTTGTTTTTCTGTCCGTGCAGTTTTTGTTTGGGACTTCAGTTTTGCCTCAATGCATTATTTTTGGACTCCCCAAGTTGGGCTTATATGAGTAATTATACTCAACTCTTGAAAGTTCAAACATTGATTACATCAATTAACCTAAGCATCAGTGTATCATTATTATTGATGGTTACATTTGAGGAAAAAAAAAAAAGGTCAATAAGTAATTACCTTCTCTCTCTCGCGGTTTCTTCTTTTTATTTTATTTTTTATTTTCGCTGAAAAGTAATTATTCTTCTTTGTGTACCTTGTGTGTGCACTTTGTTCACCTTTGCAATAAACTTTGCACAGACGCTTTAATGCCTTGAAAAACATACAAGGCTGAACCAAGAGAGACAGAATTGAAGTATTGTTAAAGGAGCTGTGAAAATAAAAAAAGAAAAAAAGAAAAAACTTTTCCTTTGCTAATGAACGCCAAAATAAGTAATTACTACTAGGTGAAAGAAACTCTTACTGCTCTCATCATGGTTTAACCCAGTATGCAAACTTGTTAGATGCAAAGTTCGTTTCTTCAACATTTTGAATTATCGGACTCTTGCTAATGTTTAGTTCCTTCAACAATTTGTCAATTTGAGTTACGATTTTTCATGAGTCGAGGTGAATAGATGTGTTCTTGCATCTTATTTCAAAGTATTTACAAAAATATTATGCTATCATACCATCCTAGCTAATTTACAAAGTAAAAAAAAAAAAAAGGTAAACTTCCATAGCAATGTGAAATTTGTACGTTATGAGACGAATCTGTGTAAAAGCTAATGCAATGCTCGTTTGGAACAAAAATGTGTAAAAATGTCATGTTAAAATATGCAGTTTTATTTGTTTTCTAATGAATGATGTTGTTTTAAACCATATATTTACCTTTTATCATCAAACTATCTTCAATGTAAATGCTAATGTGATATTATATTTGGCATCAAAAAGTGTGAAAATGACATTTGATATTGAATAATAATTTTTGCTCCAATATACAATGGCAATTCAAATGTTAAATTTAGCTTGAAAGTTGTGAATGAAATTTTTTAATATTAAATAATTTGAAAATGTCAATATTGTAATGATTAAATAAAGAAACGAATAAATTAACCAATAGCACCAAGCAAGTATAACATATGATAAACACAAAGAATAACATTGTGTTGGACAACGATTTCCTTACTCAAATTAATACGACATTGACACGTTAAAGTAGCAGTATATTAGAGATGCTCTTATATTATAAAATTGTAAAAGTAAACTTTTAATTATAAAATAATTAAAAAATGTCAATGTTACAATGCTTAAACAAAAAAGTAAATACATCAACCAAAAACAATCTAATGTTGCAATAATTTAAGGGAGAACGAGAGAATTAGCCTATCATTAAGTGGGAATAAAAATAAATAGGTCAAAATGTAATAGCACTTAGTAAATAGCCCATTTAGATTAAAATAAATTTATTTTTATATAAAATGATGTAGAGAGAAACACAAAACAACAACGAGATAATAAAAAACAAAAACGAAAAAAAAGAGTAAAAGAAAAAGAAGAAAAAAAAAGTAAAATTAAAAATTCAAGTGTTTAAAAAAAGTACAAATTTTAAAAATAATATTTATTTTTATGTTTTCAAAAGTGATTTATTTGTTTACATTAAGAATTGAAAATATGTTATTTGGTGTAATTTCTCGTAATTAATTTAATGCCAAAAAGCTCATTTGAAAGCCCTAGCTCAATGTTAGGAAAAAAAAAACCCATGAGGCCCATCTAACGTATTCGGCCAATCTGATGTGTTATGCCATCAGGCCCACCTCTTAGGGTAGCCCAGTAACCCGCCCAAGGAGCCCCAGCTATAAGGTCATGTGATTCATTGCCATAAAAGAGAAATTATCCCCTTAACTAAAGCTGGTCAACATGGGTCCTACGTCAAATGTCTAACCTTTGTACAAAAATGGCAAGATAAGCCCTTCCACTTTGGCTCCCTCCATGGCAGATCACTTGAAGTGAGTTTCCTAGGTAGGCTGGCAATTAGAACACCTGTCATCCCAATTTTATACTGAGGCCCAAAATTTAACCATGAAGGGGAAATTCTTTCTGCAGTGGGAGATTTTCTCTTATGGCCTCACATGTAGAACCAAGCTTGAAAGCTCTCCCAACTAAGCACCCAAGAAAAAAATTCTCAACAGAACTGGGGCCACTCTTTCTCCTCTAAATACTCCCCATAAACATCTTTAAAAACACCATACTAACACTTTAATACCACCATAATCACCATGTTTCTCTTTCTCTTTCTTCAATTCCACTATCTTCTCCATTAACAACACCCCTGGGAGTCAAGCTCAAACCTTTGTTATCATATTGCTCATCAAGCTCAAACCACATCTCACCACCCCAAAGTTGCATAAAACCATCTAAGGTTCCACAAACATCACCACTAATCTTAAATGACCAAAGAAAAGGAGACTCATGACCCATATCATCAACCAACATTTTCTCAAAAACTAAAGAACTCTATAACTTCCAGTGAGTCAGAAGAAAGCCCAAAATCCAAACACTACCCCTCTTGAGTATGATAACACTATGAAACTCTATCAAATCTTCACCCTTTTACAACCCAATGGAAGTCTATGATCAAAGAACGCCAAGCCCTCCATTAAAGATCTATAGCTTTTTCTCTCTCTAGAATCTCTCTCTCTAAGTGTTAAACTACTCCACCTGACAAAGATTGTAACCCACTCTCTTTAGAAACTACCCCACTTAAGAGGCTACCAAATCTCATTATCTCACTCAAACACCTCATCCAACCAAATAGGCATACTCTCACTGCCAACGGCATCGGAAAATCCTCCACAACCATTCGCGTTCCTGTCCTACACTATTCACTTACTTGGCGAAGTCGTCATCCTCAACAAAGCTAGAATTACAACGAGGCTTGCCCTCAGACGATAATCATCCTCGAGATTACACGGATTTAGCCATAACCTAGCTGGAACTATTACTAAACGAGCTAAGAATCACATTTCGGCCATTCCCAACGCCTAAACCATCACCGCGGGCCCATCAACCTCTACCACCTGATGTGATGCCACCTTAGCTCCTAACAGGCAAGACACTGAAGCTAACCAGAAGAGGCCACAAGGTCTTCACTTGTCGCATATGAAGGCCCACCACAATAGAGCCCCAACACCATTTATGTGATTTAGGATTGTTTTGCTAGTTTTAATATTTATGTTTGTTTTCTACTACTGTAGTTGATTTGGCTGTTTAGGTATCTTTGCCATGTGTTTTGGTTCTATTTTGGTTTTGTTATGTATCAATGAAAGTGGTCTCCCTATCCTTCAATGTAGGTTGTTTGTTTAGTCCACTTCTTTTTGGTGTTGGTCTTAATATTAAAGATATCTCCATCTTTATTAATTGGACTTTTCCACCGATTATAGTAGTTTTACTGAAAGAACCATTTTTGGCTCAATAATTGGAGTTCTTATTTGGTTTTCAGATTGCAAAACCTAGAATATGTTTCGAACCTTAAGTGTTTCATTCGATAACCCTACCAGTGCAAAGAGTGTGTTGGTTTGCCTAGAAAAATGTCAATAAGATTAAGAAAATGCAACGGAATGTGATTTTAAAATTTTTCTTAAAATTTCAGGACCCTTCTCATGATACTATATATGATAATTGAATAAAATACAATTTATGGGTTTGACGATAGCTTTGGATGATCAAGCATTCCAAAACCTTTAAATCTTCCTTGCTATTCTTCTCCTTCTGAGTTAACCGGTGTGTAGACACTGGTGAGACTTTTTGAAAAAGCTTATGAATATCTCCTTCCATCTCTTTTTGGCTGAGGTTCTTTACAGCTTTAAAGGAGACAGCAATAAGAACACTACATAAAGGCTAGAGAACGTCCACAAAAAATAGGATTTCTAAAGGCTATTTATAAGTACACTGATGCTAGGAGGATGGAACTTAATTCCCAATGAGATTTTGTTTGAGGACATCACTCCCACCATTAAGGTAGTTGAAATTTTAAATCTTTTCTGGTTTAAATAAGCACATTTATTATTTCTACGAGTCCTGTAAAAGCGACAATATAACGAGTCATAATGTAGTAAGGACCTCCCATAAAAACAATAAAATAATCACCTCTCACTAACGATTTAGTGTACTAAGTATGATAATTATAACAACTATCACTACAGTTGTAACTAACATAATTTTAAGATAGAAAAGTCAGAATAAATCAAATCAATATATTTTAATGGAATCAATTTTTATGTTAATTTCAATAGAGCTTAGTCTTATTAAATGGTTTAAGAATACATTATGTCATCCTATGTCGACAATAAATCAAGCATTACTAAGCATTTACTATGTAATTTTATTTTTATAATGCAGCAAAAATTCAATTTAATAGACAAGCATGATTTTAATATTATTAAAATTAATTATGCAACACAATTAAATTACATAAAAAAATATAATTGAATTTATGTAAGAATTGAGCAGTATAATAATATTAACAATAATTATTAAAAAGATAGAAATATAACTTATTCAATAAAAATATAAGCATCACAATATAAATATATAGTTACACATACAAAATCATCTTTTTATCTTACTATACTTTTTTATACTATTTTAGATATTATTTTAATATTAAAAATGAGATCATAGTGGAGACTTTCCTCCGAAAGGAAGGAACTAACTTAGAGCTGCTAAGAAGGGTGAGGAACAACGGGGATGCTCACTGTATTTATAGCCCAAAATGGGCCATTATTAAAGCTTTTTTCATTATAATTTTTTACAACCTGCGTTTGGAAGTTTTGTGTCTTTTTATTGTTTTCTTCTTTATTGTTTCCGATGAGACTTGTTCAATTTGCGTTTTTTGTCTTTTCTTTTCTTTCGTTTCCTTCTGCCTTTCCTTCATTACATCAGAATTTTCTTTCTTTCTTTCTTTCTTTCTTTTTTAAATTGTTGATGTCATGTTGATGCATGTGCTGTTGTAATATTTGTCGTCTAAGTTTACCTCTTTTTTGTGCTATTTTGTTCTATTTTTGCTGAAGATTTCAAATTTAAAAACAAATAATTACAATAAAATTAATTATTTTATAAACATAATATTTACAATGATTATAAAAATATTTATAAAAATAAAAAATAGATTTAAAACTTACTAATATAATAATATGATACAGAGCAAATTTGGTTATACGAAAAATACTACTTAAGACATAAAAATATTTTTAAAAATTATTAAAAATATAATAGAATATATTTGTAAATTCAAAACACACTATAAAACTCATTAAGATTGAAAATAAAATTATTTCACAAAAATTAGTGGTTTTACCAATTGGATACAAAAACAAATATTCACATAGAAATGACTCTAGAAATTACCAAAAATATATTTAAACGTAAAAACACACTAAAAACACATAATTAAACATATTTTTATACTAAAACACAAAGCACTATTAAACACAAAATGCTATTAATTAGAAAATTTAACGAGAAATAAAAACATAATTAAATAATTTAGCCTTAAGAAATGAACACTTTTACGATCTCATCAGTATTATTAACATGTAAATACAGTATTTCTTAACCACCACCAAGCCGACGAAGGAGGATAGTGAAAGATACAAAGGAGAAAGAGATAAGGGTATCTTAAAGTTTTTATTCCTAATTTCTCATGATATATGATTTATTACTTATTTTGAAAATACATGACATATCGGCTCGATGTATATGGGGTTTTTTTTTTAAGTTATTAATTTTTATAAAAAATACATGTCGGTGCAAAATGGCTCTAAGCCTACCTACCTACCAGGCTGGGTTAGGCTGGGCTAAGCTTCTCTTCCTCAAATTTCAAAACATAAGAGCATTTATTATTGTTGAGTGTTCTGGCATAATTATTCCTAAAAATTCCTGATGCTTAGAACGTTGCCTATGAAGAACCCTTTACTTGTATCTTTTGGTATCGGGGTCAAATACTTCCTTGACACCCTATTAATGATTTTATTCATTGCATATTTATTTCAATCAACCAAGGCCTTTGATTACGTTATATTAATTTACAAATTTTACGTAGTCAAAAGCATGTTCGCAACTATAAATAAAATTTAGCATTTTATTTATAACAATTGTAATGAAGATCGTAGATAATTGATTTGAGTGAGAGTATTGAATGGATCATAAATAAATTTTAATTTTAATGATCTTTTTAATTAAATCTTACAGGCACTAAATATATTAATGCTCTCAATCCTGATTTTATTGCAAAAATCATATGCTAGAACCTAACATTTTTTAAATTACTCCTGAGTGAGAAGTTATTTTATAATTCAATAACCTCTATAATTTAGAAATATGATTCTTGCATAGTTGTTAATCAGTAAAATTGGAATTTTGTGTCTCCCTCGAGTGTTAATAATTTATTCTTTAAGTTGTCAAAGTAGTTGATCACTTGAATTTTTAACTAAAGTATTCTTATTACGGAACGAACATGTCTATAGTGTAAAAATAAATTTATATTTTCATAAATTGTTTATATTATTTAAAGTGCAATTTCCATGTCCATAGTGGAATCACTTTAAAATTAATATTTAATTCATAATATTCAAGTATTGATATTGGATTGAAATAAATATTTGGAGCTAAATAATGTGAGCCCATAAGATCAATGCAGTAGCTTAATTTAGTATAAATTTGTAGTTATGAACTTTGTGAATATTTCAGATCTTATTGGATGAACTAGGTTTAGACCTAATGTGTCTTCTCTTAGTATAAATAATGATAATTTATTTGAAAATTAGATAATCATCTTATCATTTAAATTTAAATATAATAATGATAATATTTTAAATATGGACATGGTTGTTGTGTAATTACTTTGTTACAAAATTTGGTATATATTTGTGTACTAATATTTTATGTGCGAAAATGAGTAGGATATGCTTATCCTACGATTATTTTTTTATATTAAAGTTTTAATTATGTTGATAATGGTATCTAGTCATTGTTCAACCACTCATACTTTTGCATGATTTATTTTATAAAAAGTGGTTGAAAATGGATTTGACACTTCCATTATTTTATATTTGTTTATTATGTAAAGTATGATTGGAAAATCCTTATGAAATGAAGGTAGGCACACGAATACATTTTTGAAAATATGCTGAGTTTAGAGTTTTGAATTAGATAGAAAACAAAAGGTTTCTTTCAGAGAATGTTTATGAGAAGAAAAAGGTCAAGAAAAATATTACATAGAGTGATCATATTAATTCTATAA
This sequence comes from Artocarpus heterophyllus, assembly GCA_025403435.1. Classification (NCBI taxonomy): domain Eukaryota; kingdom Viridiplantae; phylum Streptophyta; class Magnoliopsida; order Rosales; family Moraceae; genus Artocarpus; species Artocarpus heterophyllus. The sequence goes on along the minus strand of CM046332.1, from coordinate 15,972,592 downwards.
GTAGTGCCCCACACACTAGATATATAATCTTAAGATCATTTGAGGAAAATTCATAAGGCGATTATCACCATCTATAGGTAACTCCAAAGGAAGATTTATCTTTTTGAAGACTATTCAAAGAAGTTCATGAGACAATAAATGGTTTATCTTTCTTGAAGACTACTCAAAGAAGCTCATGAGACAATAAATCCTTTCATTGAGGTATTTTTTTTTTAATCTCTCATGTTACTCACGTGCTTGGTCCTAGCTTCTACTGTGATGTTTATGTTTATTATGAAAAAAGAAATATTTTTAATTTTAAAGGCTTATTTTTAGATTTCTCAATACTAATAAATGCCTATTTTTCTAATTTGTTTTCAACAATTAGTATCAGAGCTATTGTGTGGCTAATATGAATGGCTATTTTTTCTTTATCTATTTGTATTAGAGGAGTGGTGTTAGGATTATTTATCATGATGAAATGAAAAATGGTTTATTAATTTTATGTTGGATGAAAATATTTGGTTTGCCCAATCCATCGTGTAGTTTTGCTTGCAATTTATTTTATTTGTCTTTATAACAAGGGAGTGGTTTATCATCACCACGTTTTCCTGTTGATTTTTCTTTATTATTTAATTTTGTGTTAAAAAATCTACAAGCCTATGTTGGGGTTTAGGCATTATTATATATTGCCTATTTGGTAATGAACGATTCTAACTATTATCTTAGTTATGAACAGTATAAAGCTCTCACATATTATAGTAAAAAGAAAAAAATTATCACAATGTAAAACTCTTATATGCTACAGTAAAAATAATTCTAACCAATAATTTTAATCACTATGTGAAACACTTTAATAATTGTTGCAACCACTTCGCGAAGCCAACAAGAGATTGCCGGTGAGAATCTTGATCTGTGTGAGGCTGATAGACAAAAGTCCATTTGGGCTTTGCAATCAGGCAAGATCGCCCGGTATAAATAGATGTTAGGCTGCTGGACTCGTTCCTATAGTGGCCTAGTAAACATCTGCCGCTATGCTGCACCTGGCAGCCGAAGTAAAATAATAATAATGAAAAAAAAGGAAGATTCAAGCTACATCTTTGTAACAGGCCTGCAATTTCATTTTTTTTCAAGTAACTTATGGATTCAGGTTGTTTAGTTTATTATTTAATTTGCTTTATGCGATTATATCTTATTTAAAATAGGGGTATTACTCTATGCATTATGATATTATTTTAATAGATATGATAGTTATTATTGTTTGGGTACTGCATGACTTAAAATAATATTGGATTTTATCTAGATATTATTAACTAGGAAACACGTAATTAATGACATGATTTTAATCAGATATAATTGTTAAAATAAAACTGTAGAGAAAAAAATTATGTTTTAAAATATTGAGTGGGAGATAGTTAAATAAATTTATACCCATGGCTGCCCTTAATGGTTCATAAATAAAAGGAATATATTTCAATCCCATAATATGGTGGGTTTTCCTATAGAAAATATATATCAAGTTTTATTTGATTGTACTTCTTAAAGGATAAAATTATAATATTTAGAACATAAAGACAATTTTTTAAACATAAAATGCTTCTATTATCAAAAGATAAAATGACAGATCTTGTGGCTGAGATTGACACCACCTACTAGCTCCCATGCTGTAAAACGATTTGTCCCTTACCAAACATCCTAGTCTTTGACACCAATGGAAAAAACTACAAACATGGTTAGCGGCCCTTGAGTCTATAATCCAAAAATCAGTAGATTTTACTACTAGACATTCAAGGACGTAAAATTACCCATACTCAGATCTCTTCATCTTAGGGCAATCTTTTTTTTCAGTATCCTTTGTTCTTGCACTTGAAGCACTTGCCTCTAGACTTGCCTTGCTTCTTTGAGGGATGTCTTGTTGGGCACACCATTTACCTTTTCGTTGGGCTTCTTATTCTTCTTGTTCCTATTCTTGTCAGTAGGCTTAGGAGCAGAAGAGCTCTCAACAAGATGTGTATTTTCTTTCTTTTTCAAAAGGATTTGCTCTGCGGTATGAAGTGTATTCATCAATTGGGTAGTTGAAGTGTTCATTTTATGCATGTTGTAGTTCACTTTAAAATCAGTGAACTTGTCAATTAGCGATCCAAGTATGATATTGATTTGCGTTCCTGGGTTGATTTGGGACCTTGCTAACGCTGCCTCGTTAAGAAGTTCCATCATCTTAACCACATGCACACGAACTCCAAGACTAGGTGCCATCCTCATTCCGAATCGCCTTTCGTAGCTGGACCACTAATCTGGCCAAACATGTTATGCAGACTTTACACAATATTAGTTTTATTCTCCTTTGGAGAAAGAAAGAGAAGGAGAAAAAGTAGAGTACCCGGATGGAAGATTTTGGTAAAAGGGCCCAAAAAAAAATCCTAATTGGATAAATGACCCTATTTTTTTTGGAACCACAAAAGAAGCTTTTCTATGCAGGTAAACTGTCCCAGTTTTTTTCAAAAAAAAAAAGAAAAATGACTGTAGCAAAATAAAGAACCTCAACATGATGAAAAAAAAAACTGGAACCGTTTTGATGTTTAAAAAATCTTTTATTTTATACCAAAAATTGTCCAAAAAAATTTGGACCATTTGTCGAAAAAATTTTTCTCATAAGGTCATTTTTAAAAATCCCTCGTACCTGATATCAGCGACATGGTAAAAAATAGAGTTTAAAAAAAGAGAAAAAAGTAAATGAAGGCAACGATATAAATGCTGAAGAAGTAAAAAAAAAAAAAGATAAGAGAAGAAAAGGCCAAAAGTAAAGTTTCAAAACAAAAAGAAAAGGAGAAAACATAATGACAAATTAAAAAAAACACTGTTTATAAGAGATAATAGTGGACATATAAAGTTTTCTTATTGAAAAAAAGACAAAAATAAAACATCAAAATAATAGAGTAAAAAAAGAAGAAGAAAGATTTAAGTTTCTACCATGATTGATAAATATAACTCAAAAAATAAAAAGTAAAAAAGGTTAAAAACTTATTAACAAAAATGAATATAGCTTAAAAAAAAAAAGAAGCAGACTGAAAGAAAAACAAAGAGAAGAGTATGAAATACAGATTACGAGTTTGAATTAATGTCCAAAACGTCGCAGAAAAGAAAAAAAATAGTATTATAAGTTGATATGTATAACGTTGGAAAATGGAAGGACAAGGAATGAAAAGCCAAAAATTAAATGAGTTGAAAGACTAAAAAAATGGAATAAAAGAAAGCCTATGGAAGAGGAAAAATCATATTTTTATATATATGGCATCGGACATATATACTCTTTTTTTTTTTTTTCTCTATTTATGTTGAAATCATTATTCTCAAATCTTGTTTCTATTTAAATGCCTTTTTTCTTATTTGTGGTATATAAATAGTATACTATTCAATTTATCCTTGGACCTTGTTTCTAAGTGTGGTCTATTCAAAATTTTCTTTTACCGTTATTACATAAGTAACAAATTAGGAAAAAAAAAACTAAATTTTATAGACAATTGTTCATTCATGTGTAGAAAAAATAACAAATTAAATACACACGTGTACAATACATGCTTTAAAACTAGTCCGAGAAAGGTTACATCTCCAACACTCTCTGTTTGATTGAGAAACCATGGACTAGGCAACAAGCATCTAAGTAAATTGTATTATTACACTTTTAAACTATTTACTTTTTGTGTAATATACTTTAAATTTTTCATTTTGACATAATGCACATTGAATTTGAAATCATTAATAATTGAGGTTTAATAGCTACTTTTAATTTTTGTTAAGTATTCTTTTTTTTGTGTTTAGATCTAATTTTTTTTAAAATAACGAGTTCTACCCTTAAGAAAACTCATGTGTGAATTTCGTGACGAGCATTGTTCATGCTTTTTAAACGTTTATTAGCTATTGAAGCTCAATTTTCATTAAGTACTCTTTTTCAAGGTGTATTTTGTCAAGGTTAAAAATTTACAATGTATTATGCAAAAAAACATATATTTTCAGATGCAACATGCAATTTACTCATAAGCATCCGTATTAATTACGCACAAAAAAAAAAAGATCTTCCATGTTTTTTTAATGGAAAACAAATCTTCCATGTTATTCCTTCCAAATATCGTTTTATCTTTTTACTCATAGGATACTCAAATTCTCTATATAAATGCCTATGAGTGAGGATAATGACCAATTGAAGCATATAAACAATTAAGAGACCCAAGCACTATCTGAGGGCAAACTGCACTAGCTTCCATGGACAACATTGTGCCACGTCAGGAGCACGATTGATCTCTGGTGTGCCACGTAACCAGCAACTAGACAGATCCTTTCTCATTACAAATTGGAGCTCAGAACGTATTAAAAAAAAAAGGATTGCCTTTAGCCTTTTAACTTCTGTCATAAAAAGTGCCCATGAAAGCAGAAAACGAAAAGATTGGAATAATAGTTAAAAAAAAAAAAAAAAAAAGCCTTATAGTTTCCAATTTACCTTTACCATTTTTATTTATTTATTTATTTTGTTGTGTACCCACAACAAAGACATTCAACTCAGAATCTAAATTGGTCAATTATGTCTCCAAATTGCCAAGGGGAAATATCAGTCCACATGACAATTATTGACAGTGAAATAATGCACTTTGGTGGGTAAATTTTGAACAATTTTTTATGCTGCTCCAATTTAATCAAAAAGAAAAAAAAAATTAATTTGTTCAAAATTCTCTTTCAACCCCATAATTGGAAGAAAAGTGGATCTCAAGACTCAACCTTTGGCACAGAGAAAAAAGACAAGCACTAAAACAATGAGAAAAAATATATATCTTTTTTTTTGCTTTTTTTTTTTTCTTGGTTTGTTAGCATCAAAACAATACTAGACCAGTGGAGAAGAAGGGAGATTTTTTCTTCCCCCCTTTCCAAAAGATATTATTGAGTCATTACCTTTTTGTGAAAAGCAAATAAAAAGTAAGCCTAATGTCATGTTCTTGCATCATCACCCCTTTGGAGTCTTGATTTCACACCCAACCAAATCACATTTTCTAGAATCCCCTCTCTTTCAAATCTTTTGGCACAATTATCACCGAAATTGATCAGACGAAATCCTCCTATTCAATTTTATATTAACTTATTAAGTGCTTTTGATTTAAGCACATCACATTTATTTTAAGGAAAAAAAGTGAAGAAATTAGAGCTTGAGATTGTTTGCTGTGAATAAAGCTTAAGATTTAAATGAACTAGTATTTGTTTTGTGATTGAATATGTAAACACGTATGATTTCGGGTACTACTATACTTTCTATCCTTGTATTCAGGGAAAAAAAAAAGAAGAAAAAGAAGAAGATTTACCATCCCTGCAAATTTCGTCTCAATTTTGAGACAATTCAACAAATATAGGTCTAATATGATTGTGACAGTTTAATTCTTAATTTTTATTCTATTTATCCTTGAACAAAAGTTTTAGCGAGGGAACAAAGAGAGATTTTTAAAAATGACCTTCTGGCAAAAGTTTTTTTGGTAAATGGTCTTTTTTTTTAGACAGTTTTTGACACAAAAAAAAGTTTTTTAGACATCAAAACGGTTCCATTTTTTTTTTTCATCCTGTTGAGGTTCTTTATCCTGCTACAGTCATTTTTCTTATTTTTTTGAAAAAAATTAAGACAATTTACCTGCATAAAAAAGCGTGTTTTTTGGTTCTAAAAAAAAAGAGGCCATTTACCCAATTAGAAATTTTTTTGGCCCTTTCGTCAAAATCTTCCAGGAAACAAACCTTCGAAAAGAACTAAAATTTAGGAATATAAAAAAAAGGGGGTAAAAAAAAAATCAAACCATCACCTTTTAAAAAGTGCCCCAAAATACTTGCAATTTGTTATAGATTTTCAAATATAATGTCAAAGTTTAAGAGCACCTCCAATGTTGTCCTCAATTAGTGTGTCCATGCTATATTTAGTATTTGAGCAGGAAAAACATGTGTCCATGCTATATTTAGTATTTGAGTAGGAAAAACACTCTTTGATGTAATGCTTTATTTGATACTAAATTTTAGTATATGTTATGCATAGTGTTAAGGTTGATACCAAATATAAAATATATTTAGCATTTTAACTAATATTGGTTTATAGATTTACTTTTTCATATAATTATTGCAAATTTGATATTTCAAATTATTTAAAAAATAGTCCGTTTTGCTTGTTTCACTTTCAAAGGTTAGTAATAGTGACAAAAAACTAATTATAGTATTTCAAACAACACTATGCATAATATGTTAAAGTATAAAATAAAATAACATCTCAAAAACTATCATTTTTATTTTGTGACAGATATATTATTGACATTTGCATCTATATTAGAGAGAATCTTAAAGTTTAGAATGTTTCTCAAGAGATTCTCATCAAATGTTTACTTTATGGTTTCGTTGGGTGTGATAAATGTGAATATATTATCTGTTTGCAGCTTGCTTTACATTGATTTTTTCATGTGAAAAAGTGACCTAACATTTAAGTCCTCTTTTGTGGATTATTTCATGGCACATGGCAATCATTTGAATCATATAGGTTTCATCGTAGCAAAGACCTAGCTACGATAATTAATATATGTTTTGTTAAACAATATCAAAGTGTTTAAGAGAATAGTTGGAATTGAAAATATTAGTTTGAAAGCTGTAACATATAAAAGCTTTATATTGTAATAATATTTTATTTTTTATTGTTTGTTGGTTGAAATTAATGCCAAACAACTGTTATATGTTGTCAAACTGCCTTTAAGTTCCTGGAATTTTTTTCCTTTTTTTGTTTTATTTATTAACTGCTATCTAATTTGTTATGTGATTTTACCCTTTTTAAGTAAAGAAAGGAAAAAAAAAGAAAAAAGAAAAGGAAAGAACAGAAAAGAAAAGAAGGAAATTGAAAGAAAAAAGATTGATTTTTTTTTGTTTTTTTGTTTTTTACATTATAAGCTGAATCAAGCGGAGGAGATAGTTGGCACTAGCAGGAAAATCAGCAAAAAAATAATTGGTTGGATATTTTTAGAAAATGGACCAATTTGGTGCAATGGAAATATGGGATCATCATCATACTCGTGGTTTTAGTATACATATTCATCATTTGCAAAACATTACATAAAACGTTAAAATAGTATTTTCTGATGACTTTGATAGAAATACCCAAATAATATATAATTGCTCTCTCCTTCCCCCAACAATATTCATGAGGAGTACAGAAAACAAACTTCAAGTCTTTGGACATTTTTCTACACATTGCAGCCAAATAAGCTCTTAAGTTAATGAAGACGCCAACAAAGATGTCCTTGACAATGAAAAAAATTTCCATGGGAAAAAGGAAATTTCCAACCTTTGGTTTTGTTTTGAGAACTTTTGAAAATATTTTTGTATGTTTTTTGAGACAAAAATTTCAAAAACAATCTTATGATAATTTATAAAAAAATTTCATTTTCTAAAATAAAATTGTTTTTACCTAACACTACCAAACAGTCATTTCACCCCACCTCATTCAAACAAGATTAAAAAAAATACAACAAATCTATCATAAAAAAATAAAGAGAAAAAAAAATAAGAAATTGAAAAAGAAAATAACCTGCAAATGGAGAGGTCATGTTTCAATGATAATTTGGTAGCAAATTCATAGCGAAAAAGAAAGATTATAAATAAGATACAATTTTTCACTCGTCACATACAACATAATCATATTAAATAAAAAATAATTTAATAAAAAAGCTTAAAGCTGAGCAGTTTAAAAATTATGTATACGAATAGAGTTTTTTTTTATCCAACCAAATAAATTCTCCACAATCTTGTCTATATAATACTATTTTATCTTTGTCAAAGATGCATGATCAACATAAGAAAAAATATAATATAAACCCAACCAACAAATTTTCAGCCACGCTTTCATGAAAATAAGGGAAAAAATTAAAAAAAAAATCTCATATTAAAAGAATCTAATTATAATCTCACTCTCTAAAAAACAGAGCATTCCATTTTCCTCCAAACATATTCTCAGAATCTTCTATGCCGCCATTCGTTTCTCTCTCTTTCTTTCTCTTCCACTGTTAGTTTCTCACAAAACCAAGTTGCTGCGAGAAAACTAAGAGAAAAAACACAAAACAATCTCATCATCATCATCATCTCCTTCTTCATTATTATTATCTTCTTCTTCATCAGCATGTGTGTAAAGGAAGCAGAGCAGGTAGGGGAAGAAATGGGAAACCAAGGATATAACGGCGACAACGACAAAAACGACAACGACAACCAGAAGCAGAGGCCTTTGCCATGCGACATGATGAATACCCAGATGGAGAATTGGGATGAGGAATCTCCTGTGTTCAGTTCTAGTAACAGGAACTTCTTTGGAAATTCACTTCCTGTAAGTTTTTTTTTTTTTCTCTTTTCATTTTAGCTTTGGTGGGTATCCTTCAATTTTCCATTTCTTGCGACCCATTTAGCTAAAATGCAGTTCGGAGGTGTTTCTTTTGTTTTATCAGTTCTGTATTTGCTGTAATAACCTTAAATTGCATCTTTTTTGGGAAAGTTTTTGTCTGGAATTATGTTTTTCTTTACTCCTATTTATTTTGTTTCTTTTTTTAGATTAGTTCTGTGGAAAAAGTGTTTTTTTCTTCAATTAAAATTGCTTTTACTCTTGACTTTCAAGGTGATAGCTCTACTGTTATTGATTAAAAGCATTGGCTCTAAACCTTGAGCTATCCCTTGCAGTCTGAATATTGAGGAGGGGCTCTATCTGGGTGTTTTTTTTATTTTTTATTTTTTAGAGGATTGATTTGATTGAATTTTCCCAGAGATCGTAATGTAAGAACTTTTGGTGCTTATGACTTTATGATTAGCAAATTCAAGAAATTGTGCAGTATTAATGAATGCTAATCTGGGTACAACCATTTTTATTCCCTTTGATGTAAGGGAATCTTTAACACAACTTTTCAAGTAATAGAAGTAATTGAGCCCCCATTAAGTGCCAACTCGATTATTCCATAAATCTAGTCCAAGATTCTGTCGTCTTGTCATGTATCTCATTTTTTAGATAGACTTGGCTTTCACTATGCTATGCAATCTTTTGGGCCTTTATTGGAAAATTTTACCATACTTTAGTTTGTTCTTGCTATTTTTAGTTACTGTATTGTTTTTCCTCTACTTTTATTATCCTTCTGATTTTGCAATCCCACGGTCATAATTTTTTTGGGCTTTTTTTTTGTTTTTTGTTTTTTGTAGCTGGAGAGCATTTGTGAGGATAGAGTGGTTGTAGATAGACAAAGCCAGTTAAACTTTGTCCCTGTGCTTAGGTCTGGGGAGTGGTCTGACATTGGGGGTCGTCCCCATATGGAGGATACGCACATATGCATTAATGACATGGCTGAGAAGTTTGGCTTTAATCTGCTTAATAAGGAAGCTGTCTCCTTTTACGGGGTAAATACTCTTTACTTTTTATTTTGATTTCAGCACATTGAATCGTCTTGAAGGTTTCATCTCTTCGTTGTGTGAAAAATAAGGAAGATTCAACTCTGTGACACAACATTGTTTGTTTTTGTTTTGTTTTGTAAATGAAAACCTCGAAGTGCCAGTTACCAACCTGGGAACACACAATTTTTATTTGTTCTATTTTCTAGCACTATTATTCCTTCTCTTTTAATTCCGAAAGTTTGTTGAATGTAATGAAGAAATGAAGGCGTTATCTTAGAATTGTTGAATGTTATGAAGAAATGAAGGCGTTATCTTAGAATCTTTCAAGCTGCTTTATACAATTACTAGTCATATTGAAGAGTTGTGAGACCTCAGTTACAATTTTTCCCATTGTTTCTGTTACCTAAGTCATTTTTTTAGCTTTTAAGTTAGGATGACATCTATGTTTTGTCCAAGGATTGATCAAAGAGCCGTCTACTGTATGGTTCACACATTGATTATTGAATGTGTGAATATTCAGTGTGACACCTTGAAAGGAACGCCCATCTTTGTCCAAAGTAATATAATCAGCATAATAGCAAATCATTTTCATGTAATATTCAAGAGCATTAACAGCAAGTGGTTTGTATATAGGTATTTGATGGACATGAAGGGAAGGATGCGGCACAATTTGTTCGTGACCATTTGCCTAGAGTCATCATTGAGGATGCCGACTTTCCATTAGAGCTTGAGAAGGTGTTGCTGAGGTCGTTTGTGGAGACGGATGCTGCATTTGCAAGATCGTGCTCTCTTGAATCTTCCCTCCCTTCTGGAACAACTGCACTAACTGCAATGATATTTGGGAGGTGAGTGCATCTCTTATTCTGCATGATTCGGAGGAAATGGGCAGCTTGTTTTTGGCTACAATTATCCTTTTTTCCGCTGTTCTGCTCTCTTCAAAATATGTGGTTATTTTGAACAGATCATTGCTCGTGGCAAATGCTGGGGATTGTCGGGCAGTGTTGTCCCGATATGGACGTGCTATAGCAATGTCAAGCGATCATAGGCCCAGCTGCATAAAAGAAAGGACACGGGTTGAGTCTCTGGGGGGATATGTTGATGAAGATTATTTGAACTGGCCAGTTGGGAGTCACGCGTGCATTAGGCGATTGGCACCTCGAAGGAATGAAGGAGATGGGGGACAAGGGAGGACCACTGAGTGCAGAACCAGAGCTTAAATTGACAACACTAACTAAAGACGATGACTTTCTAATAATTGGCAGTGACGGTATTTGGGATGTCTTCAGCAGCCAAAATGCTGTAGATTTTGCTCGGCGGAGACTTCAGGAGCACAACGATGTGAAACTCTGTTGCAAGCAAATAGTGGAGGAGGCAATGAAGCGGGGAGCAACCGACAATTTGACAGTTGTGATGGTGAGTTTTCACTTGGAGTCGCCTCCGCATGTGGTGGTGGAAAGGCCTAGAGTCAGAAGGAGCATATCTGCCTGGGGGACTTCACAATCTCAAATGCCTGCTTGAAGGATAGAATTTATACCTTTTCTCTGACCGGCGAATTGCAGAATCAGTCAACAATAGTACTCAGCTGATTCATCAGAATTCTGTTTGTGAACATATTCATCTACAAAGGGAAATTACCCTTTTCTCTTGCTTACTTAATTTTGATGCTTCATTGGGGGTTAGTGAATGGATGGAAGGAAACAACACATACAGTGGATTACTGAATTTTAAGATAAAACACTTTTAATAGTTCCTTTTCTTTCTTCTTTTGCCACTCGGTTGTTCAGCAACAAGAGGGGTCTTAAGATGATGAGAGGAACTGAGTTCTACATCTGCCGATCTGTGCGGGCTAATCTGTAGATACATTGTTTGAGGAGCATTGTAATAATAGTTCTTCAAGACATATGCTCACCTGTATATAATTTATATGCTAATTGCTAGTCACCATTTTCATTGGATTTAGTAACAACTGTTTTTCTGGCAACTTTGTTTCTCGGTTGAACGTGGTACTTTACTCCATTTTAGTTAAAAAGGACATGAGACTGCAATTATCCAACTTCTAACGATGCCAAAAGAGAGAGTTCCAATATCATTTTACTTTATTGTTGATGGGGTATTAGGTTTTTGGTAATCTGGACACGCGCGCGCGCGCACATATACACACTATCTTAAAAGAGCCAATAACGAATTCATATTTGCTGACCTGTGTCCTCTTACTAGTTCTTTTGTTTTTAACCTTTTTGGTTTCTTTTTCTCCCCTCTTTTTTGGTTTTATTTTTCATTATTTTTTTCATCCCTTTTTATTGGCTTTTCTCATCTTTTTTTTTTTTTCTTTTCTTTTCTTTTGTTGTTTTTTTAACATTTTGTGATAGATCTTCGTGTCAAAAAATTTTACACCAGCGAAAAATCTTTATACAAAAAAATACACGAGCTGGGCACGTGCTCATCATTAGTTAAAACCTAGTTATTCACAAAACTAGTCTAAAACATACACTATAAATTAGACCGGCCCTATTGATTTGTAATCAGTGATGTTTTAACACTGTAGGATTGCAATTGATTTTTCGTAGTTAAATCAAAAGAACCAATCGAGACTTCTCCGTAAAATTTGACAAGTGGGACAATATCACATTCCTTTCCTAATCATTTCCGAGTAAGTTGAGAGAACTGTTGGGCAAGTTCCAAACATACAAAGATATGCATATGATGCAAAGAATTTGGAAGCGGAGGACGGGGACGAAAGAAAAGAAAAGAACAGACAAAATGTTCACCAAATTTATTTATCTATAGCTTTGTACACGTATATGAATTTTAACAATATATGAATAAAGAATGGGATACGATATTACAAGAAGTAATCTCATATGTATAAAAGAAGTCTTAAAAAAATGCCTATATCAACGAGTGTCTACGCTATTCCAAAACCGTTTCCCCTCGCTCATCTTCCCTTTAATCTCAGTTATAGCAACTCGAATCAAGAACAAACTTGCAACGAAAACCGAAAGAATAAGCATTAGAAAAACACTGTTCCATCCCCTTGTGGAAATATATCCAGCCAAAAGTGGCCCAAGAGCTGCCCCAACGGAACCAGTACCGTCTATGATCGCGGTCACAGTAGCTAATGCACGCGAGTTTCCTTTGATCATAGACTGAGTACCAAGATCAGCAGCAACAGCTGTGGTAATAAGTGCATATGGGCCATTTACAAGCAACCCAGAAAGTAACATCAAAAATATATTGGCAAACATATTGAGGCTTCCATAAACCCGGTAGAAAACAAGGGCAGGAATTGATAGTAACAAAAATACAATGGATGTTACGGCACGCGCTTCAATTATATCAGAGATGAACCCTGCCAAAATCCCTCCAAAGACTCCTCCTATATCGAATGTTGTCGAGAGGATCCCTGCAGTTTTGTGAGACAAATGCACACCCGCAACAGCTGCAATAATGACATACAAAACCTTCAGTGAATATAAAACTTAGCACCCATGAAATTATCTGGCTTTGATCACTTAGCATTTTTTAGTTCTTCATCACAAATATGACTTTTCCACTGGGGATTTGTTCACAGCAAAATGTTCAGTGCACATAAACCTCAGTATCAAGAAAATTAACTGGCTTTGATAACTTGGCATTTTTATAGTATTTGATCATAGAATGAATTGCCCACCAATTGGCCATGTGTATAGAAGAATTTTAAGTTCATGAGCAACTTAATATTAGAAATAATAATGATGACTAGCATTGATCATTTATAATTATAGCATTTCATCACGCGAGTACTTAACTGCCCGATTTGAACACTTGGATAGAGATTTGCATCGTTGTCATATCAATGAAGTTTCATATGATAGAAGAAACTGTCAAGTCAAGTACCTGTGTGCCTTATGTAGAAGGGTAACCAGTAAAGAAAAGTGTAAGCCACCAACTTGGAGAAGAAGAGACAGAAAGCAAATGGCGCCACGCCGGGTAGCCTCCACGCCTCGAAGAACCCAATTGCAGCCAAAGCATCAGAACTATTCTCATCGTCAAGAGAATCAGAACCATTCTTAGTCTCAAGAAGCCCAGCTTCCTCCGACTCCACCACTTGCTCCTCAGAATTCCCCACATTACCATTTCCTAGTTCCACTTGCACATCCATCTCTATCTCCTTACCAGGAGACTGAAACCCCATATCACCAGGACTCACGACAAGGAACAAAAACACCAAAATCCCCACCAAAATCACCAACACTCCAGGCACCAAAAAGGACCAACCCCACCCAAATTCCAACACCACCGAAGCCATGACGGAACCCATAATGTTACCGACCGAGGTGTGCGAATTCCACACCCCCATGATCAACCCCCTCTTCGATTTCCCGAACCAGTTCCCCACAACTGCCACCACACAAGGCCACCCAATTGATTGAAAAATCCCACAAACAACTTGGACAGCCACAAAGAACCACAAAACATGAACACTAAACCAATATCCTAGACCAAAAATTATAGTCAAAATGCCACTGCCCATCATGCCAAACACAAGAAACGACCTCAGATCGATCCGATCGCCGACATGGCCGGCGAAATACATTCCGATCGAATACGCCGAGAGAAAGGCGAGATCGAGCTCGCCTAGCCGGTGAGTTCCCTTAGGACCATTGAATGGAGCCCATCCGCTGTCGATCAAGCTCGAATCGGACTCAATTGCGGACGAATTCGAGCTGATCTTGGGACCGAGCACGCTCTTGACAATGCTGGGAGGTTTTCTAGAGGCGTGAAAGGAGGCATAAGCGAGGAAAGTAAGGACTAGAGCGGAGATTTGATGGAAAGCTAGGGTTTTGTTTGGGGGTTTTAAGCTCGGGAAAAAGTTTAGGCCTGGGGCGAGATTTGGAGCTCTGGATTGCATTGTAATCGGGACAAAGATTATAGCTTTGTTTGCCTGTGAATTCACGGACTGTTTGTCTAAATAAGAGAATTTTACAAAACCCTAACCCTAGAAAAAATTGCAGAGCTCGGGAGGAAGAAATGGAAGAAGGTGGGTCGATTGATGGGTATTTAGGGAATTTGGGTAATTTTCTTCTGCTTGAAGTAATTGAAAGCATAAATGAACAAACATTAAAAAAGAAGAAGAAGAAGAAGAGAACGAAGAATTTAGGGCTAACCAAATCAGGCTGATGAATATGGTGTTTGGCAGAAAATAATTCGATCACTTTTTAAGTTATTAATAGTATTGAAACCTTATATGTTATAATAATAATAAAAAAATCTTTATAATATAAAATTTTTACATATTATAATAAAAACAGTTCTAATCAATGGTTCAAACTATCATATTAAATACCCTAAAAGACTAATTATTATCAAAGTCAAATTCGATATTGGATTTTCTTAAAATGACCTTCAACTGAAATTTTCCCACGCTGAAATTATTTTGACCCATTAAAGCTCTTTTAAAATATAGTTTTAAATACTCATTAAAAAGCTATAAATATTGCTTCTCTTCTTCTACTGACTAAAGACACAAGTAAAAGTTGTACCAAATATACCCTTAATATTCTTTCCCCATCCAAGAATAAAAATGTCCACTATATCTATATTTTAAAGTCTTTATATAGATATTAGAGGAAGGATTTTTCTTCCGCAATATCTATAATATATACACAATGTTTACAAAAGTCACGTGAATATTCATAAAATGTCCAAAACACATGAGAAAATTTTTCCTTTTAGCACAAAAAGCAATTTTATATGACTTTTTTATTATTTTTTCAATAAATTATGACCAATATTTTCAACCTAAAATCAATAAAAAATATTTATTAAGACTTAACTAGTCTTTAAATAACTTTTACTTTTTAAATGAATAGTTTAGAATTTGACAATATCAAGTCAATTACCTTTGAGTCCATTCGCTAGAGAGTAGAAGATTTTACGCATGTTAAACAATATGAAGATCATGGTTATAGGATAACAAGTGAGGGTATTAGAGCAATTAGGAAAAAAAAAATGCAAGAAGATATGGTGTGATTCAAATGAGGTAAACTGATGGGGATTTCTTTGTCTTGATTTTTAACTCTATAGGCTTAGGAACTAACTAGTTTTTATGGTTATAATATACCTTATAGCTCTTAAATAGAGTTGAATTTAGAAGTACAAAACCAAGATGGATTCTTCGATATACTTGTATATCCTCCATTACAAACTAGTGTTGAGGTGACATTGCAAATTTATGAAGACTTCTTATCAAGTTGGATAATCCAACAATATCAAATTTACATGTCAACGTTAAGAAGAGGTCAAGAAACATACATGTAGCAAATTAGCAATTACCTCCAAAACTATTTAAGGGTAGTACCTTGGCAAATGAATTATTTAAATGAAGATTGCAACCTACATAATACTTTTCAACTTGCTAGCAATTTCTTTTGGTATTGAAGACACTTGAAGTTTTTATATATATTATTATGTTTAACAATAGTTTTTTTTTATGTATTTTATGCGTTTTGTGGTCATTTTATATTGACTCTATTATTCTACCTTGTTTTTAATAAGTATGTAGAATAATAATAGAATCATGACCAAAATATAATTATAAGCAATATTGGTTGTTTTAGTATTTTGTTAAGTTTTTAAAAAATTTTAAGTTTTCTCGAGATATCCGTTTTCCTCTCAATATCTGTCAATATCGACACTTCTCTCAATTTTATTCATAAATTAAAATCTCGATAACTTTGTTCGATATTGACATTTTCATCTTTGCCCCACCCCAAACAACAACAATAATAATTAATTATGATTAATTATAAAAATTCTCCTTAAACTAAAACTTTTATAACAATATACTCTTTGAATTTTAAAACGCATTATGCATTTCCCTTGAACTATGAAATATTAACAAAAAAACTTTTTTATTAAAACTCTTAATAAATCTTGGTTTATATTGAAGATGGTACATAATATAAAAGTATTTTGCTAATTTTATTATGTCTTAAGCTAATTTGAATTGGAGATTTTTTTTTTACCTACTCTAGTTTCTTTTCTTTAGAATATAATAGCACATAGGCTAAAGAAAAGAAGATAAAAATAATTAAAAAAAAAAAACTCTTTTTTGAAAAATGTGAGGATCACTATCTACTTTCCTTTCTTGTCATATGTCACCCTACTTTTCAATAAAAATTAAAGTATAGTTACAAATCATTGTTTCACCTTTTATTACATCGTTACCACTCATCAATATGTTTACCTTGTTATATTTATTACTAAAAAAAATGATGGTATTTCTTCTTTTCTTTTTGGCACTTTCTGAAACGTTATATATATATATATATATATATATAAACAATTTATAAGTACCTTGTGAGTTTTTTATAAATGCGTCTTTTTACTAGTATATAATTAAGTGCCCTAAGTTTTTTAAAGGTTATATAACTGTATATAAACACATAGGATTTGTCTAGTTCAGTATACATATATATAAAGCACGCATGATATGATCTTTACCCCAAATATATGTATATATATATATATATATTAAAAATAACCGATGTATGATATATATATATATATATATATAATTAAAAAGGTATATATATGTGCATGTGTTACTCAATAAACGTTCTTTTTCTATTTTCCTTCTTGTCTCAAAGGATAAAAAAAAGAAACTTCTTTCCTACTTAAAGTATTCGCGTGATAGATTCTAAAACCGGGCAAAGTTGTAATAAAAGGTAGAAAGAATGGTTTGTATTCCAAGTGTGTTGACATATAGCATGAGGTGAAAGCAGATAGTAACGAAAAAAGTGATAAAAAGAGTGACTCTGGTATTTTTTTTTAAGATGAAATAATAAAAAAAGAAACTACAAGCTGTGAAGGGGGAAAAAAGATAGATGTGGGTTGATGGAGATTGTAATTTTTATAAACCCAACTTGGCTGCTTTCTTTTGCAATGTGACACTTTCTGCCTCATCCGGATGTACTGTGCCCATTAGCTTTTCTCAGCTGAAAACAAAGGTGCACTCTAAGATACAGACATTTTTATAAGAGGATAATTAATTCATAACATAAGCTTTTGTCTATCAATAAAATAAATTACCATGTGATGTAGCCCTACAATATGAACTTCCATAATTAAAGTTAGATAATATTTTTATTGAATCTCTTTAATTACGTCTTTATCTATAAGTTTTAAAAATACTCTAACGAGTGACTGATTTATGGACAAATCATAAATGAGAATTTGAAAAATTAACCCATCTAAAATCGAATATATTAAAGCATTCTTACACCCAAGTTCCCGTATTAACACTACTTGGAGATATCATTTATCTTCTCATGTAGTAAAGTTGTAGACTTTGTAATTTAGGAAGTCACATTCCTAACTATCTATAGTACAATGTCTCCAATGTACATGAGCTGTTGATCATTCATTATACATATCACCCATTGATAGATTAATAGACATAATATATGAATATGGAACCACCATTCACTCAGAATTGAGGTCTATCAATAAATTGGCAATCTAAAAGAATAAAATAAAAGTTATTTGTGTATAAACAGATTTAATCAAAGAACTAATTATATTATGGCCTAGTTTAAAGTATTCACAATAAATCAATGCCTCTATACTTGTAATCAATATTACAACAACTTTAAGTAACATACAATAATACCATGACCTTATCAAAAATCAAAGTGTTCAGCTTTGATTTGGCTGGTTGATGACTTTTATATCTATATTAAATCATTAATTATATTCTATTTATATGATACTTCCATACCATAATTAAAGACATTAACAAGTATTGGATTCTTATTATGTTTCACTAAAAACATTATGATAAATAATTGTTAATATGATTTATGAATAAGGTGCTCAAGCTTCATTTAAAATAATGTCATAATAGTAAAAACAGGAGTTTACATAAATTGTCTTGTAAGTATCCTATCCCAACATGCCTCACTGAAGAAAAAGTACATTGTCCTTTCTCTAGATTTCTCCTTCAACACTTAGTATCCTCAAGACTTATTTGTAGCAAGGATTGTAGGTTTGGTGGTGGAAAGTTTTAGAGGAAATTAAATGGGTTGTAGAGGGGCGGCAGTAGTGGGAGAAAAGGATGGCTTTTATTTCAATGTGGAGTTTTAGGAGAAGAAAGGATGAAAAAATAAATGTAAGAATGGCCTATTTGCACTCTGGGTTGTTCTCTATTTAAAAGTCAAGTCTCCATGGGGTGAAAATATAAATAAAATTTTTTCTTCTTGCCCCATCTTCTCCCATTCGGCCAGCATTAGGCTTTCTAATGCATAACATTTTGATGGCCTGTGACACCCGTTATTCTCTTAACGGGTATTAAGGTAATTAAATTAATTTTTAGTGTGCCAATCAAAAATTTGTTTCATTTAAAATCTATTTCATAATATTTATTTCTATCTATTTTTAAATTTTCTAAAACTCTCATATACTTATTTAGTATGTTTACTGAAAAGCCTTGAAACTTCTAATAAATTTCAAAAATATCATTTTGGCATTATGTGCGCTAAAGTCTCCAGAAGAGACACGAGGATATTTTTTCCAACTACTCTTGACCCTCATTTTCTTTATTTCTTTCGTGACATGCTCCGACATGTCTCCTCCATAATTGCTTCTATCACTTCTCTTCAAAGACTTCATCTTGTCTTCCTTTTTCTTCCACGGTTCCTACACTTTTCTTCTCATTTCTTTGCTGAAGTAAAATACTTAGAGAACTTCTTCAAGACAGCCATAAAAATCAGCCACCATCACCTCCATTTGACCAATACTTTCAACTATACCGAAGTCAAGGAACCTGTTTTGAAGCCATTTCAAGCTTCCAACTAGCCATAATCTGATGTTAGAATCGTATGAACAAATTTAATCTTTCATTTATAATTTTTTTGTTTATACTCAAGGATTATTCAAATTGGTGTTCTTAAGTGTATACGCTGTAGAGAGAAAATTTATATTGTTAAACTTTGTAATACATCTATGGGCAGTGGCTCTTTCTTGAAATTCTGGGATTAAATAAATATGAATTTTGTAAATAGGTTTGAATATTTAAAAAGTAAACATCCTAAGCTTTCTAACGAGCTATCATAAACCTAAATCGGAGTTGTATTTTATTTTCTATGAATTATTCAATTTTTGGATTAGAAACTAGTAAACCTGTCAGTTTGTTATGGTATACCAGCTGCTAACCTGAACCAAGAACCCATCTTTGCTCACCACCTAATTCCTTAATGTCTTGCAACCTTTCCAATATTATCCTAAGTGATTGATGAATCTTATTAAGGACTAAAACATATAGATTACTTGTTTAATTTTATATTGTGTTAAGACAAAAATTGTTTACTGTTGTATTCAAAATAGATTTTCATAAAAGCTTTAATGGCATACTAGTAAGATAGATTTACACATGATTTATTTATGAATATAGTTGTATCTTGTGCTTTAGTTTTAATTGTCCTTATGTACGCCTTAGGATGAAGGGAGTGTGGAGCTAACCTAAATTGTTTCCAAGATTAAAAGATTATTGATAAGCTTGAAAGGTAGGGATTCTATTACTCATCTTTTGTGAGGTTTTTATGGAATTAAAATTGATTGTTTTACCGCAAGATATATATATATCTATGTTGAACTGATATTATATGAGTATTATATATGAAACTATGACATGGACTCGTCTTGTATTATACAACGAGGAACATAATAAATTGACACATGTTATAAATTGAGAAGCATGGTTAGGAAAACTGACTATTAATAATGATTGAATATAGAGAAATGGTGAGACATGAAGAAGGCGGCGGTTACGTCTTTGGGCATGAATACACTAAAAAGTAAAATAGGGGGAAGGTGATGACGCTTCCTTGAGTTGAAAGTCTCAGAACACAATGTACAGGAATCGACTTGGTGATGACTCGGGGCTTGATGTCCCCTTACCGGAACACCCTTAGAATGTTTAGAGGGTGATCAAGCGCGCCCATTTGGGTTTCGATGAGTTGAGTGATACTCTATTGAACGTAGGTACCTAGGAATAATGATGAACTATAATATTTGTATATATGTATATGTATGAAACTCGGTAATGATTAACTATAGTATCCATGGAATATGATTATAATAAATCTCATAATCTGGATAATGATGAGTATTAACTAACCATGCAGGTTTTAATGTGGTAATGATAAAAATCTAAAGGTGAGTAATAATTTTCTCTACTGAGCATATTGTCGCACATTCCCTTATATTTGTATCTTTTCAGGATTCACTAAGTGTGAGGTGGCTACAAGAAAAATAGTTGAGGAAGCGATGTAGCTATATTACATTGGGACTGCTTCAATTGTTAAGTATGTTCTTCATGATAATGTAAGCAACAATTGTTACTTTCTGTGACTGTATTAAAATGCGTTGAGGGTTAAAATGATGATAACGACAGTTTATATTATTAAATTTAAGGTGCTACATTAAACTGTGGTTTAATTGTCGTTTATATTTTTATTTTTGATTTGAGAGTTTTCATTTATGCCCCGGGCAACTTTATTTTTAAGGTTTTATTTTTATTTTTAATTTTTATTTTATTTTATTAAAAACTGTTTACCCCATATAGGGGCATTACATGGCCATTATTTAAGCCTTGGTCCTTGGATGTCCATCCCAATTTGTCCATCAATTTTCAAGCCCTACCAATTGAAGATTCTTTTTTTCCAATTCCTAGTTTTTTAACATTTGGTCATCACTTAGCATTTTTCCCCATTTGTGATCAATGGAAGTTCATGCTCTAAATTGTGATCAATTCACAATTTATTTTATGAACTTCCCCGATTACAATTACACCTAAGATTAATGGAAAGCCTAGGAATTCCATAAAGTCATAAAGATATGAAAATTCATGCTTTTAGTCCATCTCAATTCAGATCTTCCACTTGAGTTTTTTTTTTTTTTTTTTAATAAAGGTCTTTATTTGATCCACACATAACACTTTTGAAACACACTCTTAATCTAGCACGTTGAATAATTATCTTTAATTAACCAAATCTACTGTCATAGTATTATATTATATCATGTGTCTCGCAAAATAATCAGATGTCATTATGCATTTCATAAAGTTAATCACTACTTGTCATAAAAGCATAAAAGTTACCAAAGTTTTCAACACTAGTAAAAAAAAATTCATAATCACAAATCGTGCTTAAATACTTGTGAATTTTCCAGGGCTTATCACCTAAAGCTCAAAAGTGAATCTTCAACTGCTAGTCTGAGAGTTCAAAATGCCTTCAAACAACTAGCAATTAAAGTATACTCATGTCGAGAATAGGGAGTACCAACCTAATAGCAACATCATACAACATGCAAAGTTGGAGTGAACATGAAAGGAGAGCTTGACACATCCATGAAGAGCATCGAGGAAGAGGAATAGCGGTTACTATACAAGTGACTATCTATCATTTTCTCTAAGTGATCAAGAAGTCTAAGATGGCTAACAACTAGAAGTGTTGTCACGACCCGAAAACAAGGGCTGCTTAATTTTCACTTTATTTTTAATTAGTCGCGCCCCCAACTTTCAGGGTCTTGATAAGTATCCACGACTTAAAGATGAGCGACAACACACTAGGGGTCGTTTGGTACAATTTTTGTTTATGCTTTTAGTCAGTAGAAGAAAAAAACAAAAGTTGTAGCTTTTTATTAAGTATTTAAAACCATATTTTTAAGAAAGTTTTAATCGATCAAAGTGGTTTTAATTTTTTTTTAAAGTTACAAATGTTATATTTAGATTTATAATGCATTAGTAATACTTTGATACAAGTTTTAAAGTCTATTTCAAAAGTGCTTTTTTAAAAAGTCATATTTTATGGCTTTCACATGAAATACTTTTGAAAAACAAAAGCACTTCTGATATATCATTCAAATACTTCCAAAAAAACTTTCGGACTTAAAAAGCTAAAAATAACTTTTAAAAAGCCCTCACAGACAAACCCTATGTATGTTTCCTTCGCAGAGATAACTCCTTGAAAAATTAAAATTAAAAAAACAAACAAACAAACGGCAATAGATCACACGCATTTATCGTTCACGGACTAATCAGTCTTTACATAATAAGTGCATAATACATAAGGCACGCCCTTCAATAACATTGAAAGGAGCATAGTGCACTAACAAAAGTGCAAAGTGGCTAGTCTTAGAAAGCAATACAAACTATAGAGCACAATAATAGTGCCTAAAATATACAAACCTTATAATACACGCAAGTATATATATATATATATATATACATATATATATGCTTTTGAGGCTTCATAATATGACCACAGAGTCACGGGTGGTGGCCGTGATGGGGAGGATGTGGCTTATGTGGCTCAGGAGGGCCTGGCGGTGGCGCGTGGGGACCTGGTGGCGGCGGAGCGTGGGGACCTCGTGGCGGCGGAGGCTCATGGGGACGGTGCCCAGGAGGATTGTGGTGGCCATGTTCGGGGCCGGGCGCTGGCGGGTGATGAGGGGGGCCGTGACCTGGTGGTGGAGGATCAGGCATATCTCCTCCTTTGCTATGGTTCTTCACCTAATTTGCTCTATAGTGCTTCTCTGGCAAGACTTGTGTGGGGAGGAGTCTAAAGAAAGCCTGTGGATTTATAGCACAAAAAGTTGAGTGGTGGATAGGTTCTTTCTTAGTGATGAGTTGTGATAAAGACTTTGTGGTTGATTTGGCCAACTGCAAGTCAGAAATTGCATTTGCTTTTGGTAGGTCTCTAACTAAAATTCCAAGTCTTGGACGGTGTAGAAAATACACTACACCCATTATCTAGAAAGTACTCCTTTTTACCTTTTTTTTTTTTTTTTAAATTAATCCTTTTTACTACTTTGAGGGTTAGCTATTCAAAAGTATCATATTAATAATTGAGTCTCTATCTGACGCTTCAATTTTAACTCATTAGTTCTAACCGTAAACAGTATAAATTTCTCAATAACTACAATAAAAAGCAAAAATATACTCAGTGTAAAACTTTCACATATTATTTTTGAATTTAAAATTTATGTTACAACTGAAGTATCAAATCCAGTATAAGCTTAAGTATTGTATTCGAATAGCAGTTATCTAAAAGTTATCCACTTGGTTATCAGCACTATAGCTTCATTCGGCCCAAGAATTATTGCAATGTAATTTCATTCTAGCATCACCATTCTGTAGCCTCCTGAAGAGTAATGGATTTTGGGGAAAGCCCAATAACATGTTGTATTAGACTATTAGGAATCACCACCTTACATGCTTGGCGGATCTATTTCCAAAAGATGGGTTGCAAAAAGAAGGTTAGTGAACAAAAACCAGCAAAGTTGGTAACGCGATCTTTAATGTAAATGTTGTTTTTTTATATAGGAAAAAAAAATATAAAAAATGTTATTCTATTTTTCAATCCTAATATCATTAATGTTATTTTTAATGTTATATTCATTTTTTTTTAGGTCAAAATTGTTAAACTCTGAAACTTGAAAAAGGTGAAAGTTTAAATAAAATTTAAAAATGACAATATTAAAACAATTAAATAATGCTCTCACATGCTACAGTTAAATACAAAAAATTGTTACACTATAAAATTCTTACATGCTATAGTATTTTAAACCAAGAAGTTGGTTCTAACCAACTTTACCAAGCACCCTAAAAAAATCAATATACCAATGATTTCAATCAAATGTCAAAATTTGACATATACTACTTAGTTTCAAATTTTTGACACCAAATACTAAAAATTTGATATTGGTATACTAATTTAACATTGCATTAAAAATGCTAAAATACTTTTATTATTGAACTTAATTAGTATAAATAGAGACGTCCATGTATATTAGCATAATTCAGGGATATAAGAATAATTTTTTACAAAAGAATTCACGATGAATTAAAAATACTATTATTGAGTAGGTGTGGCTATTTTGGTTATGACATGATTACACGACTTTAAATATTACGAAGTTACCAGGTTTGGGTTTACAATAAATTGATTTATATCATTATCAGATTGCTATGATTAATATATTTCATTAACGGAACATGTTGAAGTTGACCTGCTTAACGCGAAGCGCATGCAAAATTAAAGACGTTACCATTCAACATGTAGTTGGCTCAAATTTAACACCAAATGCTAAAAGAAAATAATAAACCGTAAAAAAAATTATTTAAACCCTAAACCTTCAAAAAAAAATTTATCTTTTGGCCTTTTCGTTATTACTTGGAAGAAATAATACATACACCATCTGGGGGTGTTATAGACTTCTATTAATTACTATTCTCGTTTGTCTTGGAACTTTGAAGAGTTCAACTATACTTTTACATCCTTTTACCTTTTTAGAAAATTAGGAAGTAAATTTTGAACTACTTAAGCTCATGTTCTACCTTTACCTTACTAAAACCTAGGGTTAGCAATTCATGTACGACACGACAAGAACACGACACAATTTTTTACAAGTTAATGTCAAAAAATAAGTTGCGGGTCATTTTTGTGTCAACCTAAAATTAACCTGCCTAAAAACGAGACGTGTTTGTATTAACCCCATTCAATACTAAATTAACTTGTAGCTTATTACTTTATTGTTTAAAAAAAAATATTTTGCCCTAATATATATAATAACAATAAATTGATACTTTGATAAATTATAACTTGGATAACTTAGAAGTGATTTAATTTTAAGAAAATATGTGTTTTATATCCTTTTATGTAGTTTTGGAGCATAAATTATAATTTAAAGTTATAAAATATCATGAATTAATTTCGGGTTGCAGGTTAACTAAGAGTTACATGTTAAATATATTACAGGTTATGGCTGGTTGTGTTCGTGTCAACTCATGTTAAGACAGGTCATGTAAGTGTTAAGATTTCTCAACTTATTTGTGTCACGAATTGTATTAAGGTTAATGTATTTTCTATATGTTTGAGCCCCTGACACGAACATTACCTGCTGACATGAACTGCCACCCCTATGAAAACCTTCTTAACATTCTAAATTATGGTGGCAGGTCACTTTTTCAAAGTCATGGTTAAATTGCCAAGAAACTTCCTTGTCGTGCTTGCATTTCAAGTATAGGAATTGTGATTTTGACCATTCCAACCAATAGTGCTACTAAAAAAGCTTATTAATAATAGAGAGAGATATTGTGGGGTTTGGTGGATAATTTTAGATTAAAAAATAAAGCCGTGTTTTTTTAATCTGAAAATAAAGCAGTGGTTGGTCTCACAAGCTTTGCAGTCCTCAAAACTAATTTTGAGCATCCTTCAAAAAACAAAAAAAAAATTTAATTTTGATCAAATATTGACAGTCCTATTTTGGTCAATTTCTTCAGCAATTTGATTCTGACATTTGAGGTGCTGTGCATCATTCATATATCTAATTACCCCAAAAAGCAAAGAAACCTTCAAAACCCATTGGCTTGCTTATAAGCAAAACAAGAGAGAACAAAACTATGGATAACTATGTTATAGCTTATGCTATTTGGGTAATTCCTTGCTTTAAATGGCAATTCAACTAGGCTCAAATGTTGCCTCTTGTTTTCAACCAAAAAAAATGTTGCCCCTTGTTACTCTTCTAAGCAGTCAAGAATTCTGGTGGTAATTATAAACACATTTTATTTTACACTTTCACAGACTTTTGGTTTTTATGGATCATTTAGATATTAAAAAGGACTTTCATAATAGTTCGGTGTTCCTCTAATCCTTCAAGAGTTTTATTTATTTATTTTATAGAATATGTTTAAGGAAAATAAGTTTTTGTCCCATATTAAAGATTAAATTCTTATAAAACCAAGACGACCGTCAAACACCCTTAAAAAAAAAAAAAGACGACCATAAAAATATTAATATTAAAAAGTACCTTATTATTTAACTATTATTAAACAGTACCTTATATTTTAAAAATTGCCATTCAATTTGCTCACACACTTATTTTTTAAATTTAAAACGAGAAATTTTTATTTTTATTTTTTATTTTTGCCCTTCTAGATGATTAAGTTTGAAATTACAATTCCAAAAATATCAAATAAAAAAGAATTACAATTCTAGATTACTTTTTAAACATATTCTTGCCTTCAACGGAATCTATGAGAGAGACCGCAAAAGGTAGAAAGGCAGGGCAGAATGGCAAATCTAGCGGTGGCGTGAGACAACGGGCACATAGACCCAGTTTATTCCCTTTTTTATAATTATTTTTTTATTTTAAAAAAACGTTTTTAATTGTATTAATTCAGAGTTAAGGAGGTATAAGGATAAGGGGCACATTTATTTCCTAAAAACATACCTCAACCCCGGTGGCAGTATATCTTTTTTCTTTAGGTTCAAATTGGGGTTTATTGAACTATAAGATATCATTCCTGTATGATGTATGACTATGTGTTTGGTAAAATCAGTTATAACCAAAATTTTTAGTTGTTATAGTGTCAAACTCTCGTATGCTTTAGTGGGTAGAAAAAATAAAGGATAATGTAAAGCTCTCACATGTTACATTTTTCAATTTAAAAGTTTCATTTCTAGTGCACTTTACAAACACAATAAAATACTATATAAACAACAAGGTATCGTTTTAATACGGTGTTTCAAAAGTATGATTTGAACCAATTTTAATTAAAAACACTTGTAGTATGTGAGAGTTTTATACTGTAACAACTTCTTATTTTTTATTATAATTGCTAAGAGTTTTATATTATTTATTGATTAGAACGAATTGATTTTATCTGAGAGCCAAATATAAATTCCATTATACACAATATCAGAACGATGAAAAACAATTAAATAAACAACACAAATAAATTTTGATTAAAAACATTGTAGTATGTGAGAGTTTTACACTGTAACAACTTCTTACTTTTTATCATAATTGCTGAGAGTTTTATATCATTTATTAATTAGAACGAATTGATTTTATCTGAGAGCCAAATATAAATTCCATTATACCCGGTATCAGAATTATGAAAAACAATTAAATAAACAACACAAATAAAAAGTAAATTGCAAACCCAAAAGACACAAAAACTAGACAAGAGAAGTCTTTGATCCCAATGGCACGTTAGTTGACTTTGTGTTAACATTTTTTTTTTTTTAAGATGAATGTGTTAGTAATTTCACTCGGCTACACTAAACGTTTATTTTTTAAAAAAATATATTCACACATCTTTCTTTCTTTCTTTCTTGAAAAAAAAAAAAGTAATGTAGACTTCATCCCCACTTTCAAAAAAAAAAAATCATCTTTTTGTTTTTTGGGATTAAGGTGTGCATCACTTTTATTTAACTCATATGGGATGTTTGATTTTATCTGAAAATTTTTCTTCGGTATCTTGAACTAACTAATATCTTTAAATGTTCTAATTTTACGCCGTTGTTTTATAATCAATTTCTACGCATTATAATCAATTGAATATATAAATTTATAAAAAGCAAGATTTGTTGTCTTATTTTCTTATTTTAAATTACTTTTAATATTTTATTTACATGGGACGTTTGATTTTACCTTAAACTTTTTTCTTGGGGCATCTTGAGATAATTAATATCTCTAAATAGTTTTAAAATGTTCTCATTTTATACAGGTGTTTTGTATTCAATTTCCACACACCATAACCAATTAAATAAATTAAATTTATAAGAATCAAGATTTGTTGTTTTATTTTTGTGTCCTCTTGGTTGTCTCTTAATTAAATTTTGACATCTAAGTGAATTACTTAATTATTTTTAATATTTAGGTCCCATCTATATATTTAGCTTGTTAAGTTTAAATAACATGTCGAAAAAATAATATAGGGCATAGATTTAGACTCGGTTTATAACAGTAAAAGCATCATTTTTTTTTTTTTGAATAACAAGTGCAATTTCATGACTACTCAAATTATAAGATTATTTTTTTGGATACCTCTATCTTTTTTAGTTAAATGTTTCATATCTTTCAACACAAAATAAAATCATACTTTATTTTCCAACTATGAGTTTGAATTTGAAATAATGGACCTTAATAAATATGTTTAGTTTTGTAAAATTAAAGAGTGATTCATTTCTAAAAATTTAAGAATCATCCATTCAAATAATAAATCGATATTCAGTTCATGATTTATCAAGATAATGTTGTATCAAAAAAGATCAACCAATAACAAAAGTCATTTTTTCAAAAAAAAAATAAAATTGCATCGCCTTTTAATTTAACAAAACAATTAAAAAAGTCACTCAAAAGACCATTTTTTATGATTAAAAAAGACCATTTTTTAAGAAATTAATTATAGTTTTTCTCTTTCTTAAAAAAAAAAAAAAAGAATTAAAAGAAAAGAAAAGAAAAGCAGAAAACAGCCTTTTCCACTTTGGTAAGTTTACATTAACACAGTTCCATTGTCATCATCTTCACTTCACCTCCCAACCTCTCTCCTAAGAAGCCTCTCTCTCTCTCTCAAATGGGTTCGGGCAACAGTCGATTGGGATCGCGTCGCCCTCGGTCCCGAGTCAACCGCTCCATAATCTCCTCTCTCATCTGCGGTGGCTCCAATTCTCGCTCTAGATATCAGGTATTTATGAAATCGTCAACCACAAAGTTTAATCTCTTTTAAGTCAACTATCAATACCCATTTCGCGTGTATCTCATATTTTGTCAATTCATCTCGAATTACTTTCTTTGTGTTCTTTGAAATCATTTGGGGTTTTGATTTTCTTGTTTTCCTTTCTAGCTTTGTGGGCATGTTTCTGAATTTGAATTAATCATTTCAGTATAGGAAGAATCATATGAGGTAATTAAGAACATAGGTTATTTCTTTTTCCTTTTTTTAAGGTGGAAGAACAGTGTGAACAAATCGATGAAGTTCAGAACGTAACAGCAGAATCTTCAGTTTCTGCCAGTTCAAGAACAGGATTTGCCAGCTCAAATACTGAAAATGGAGCTAATTTGGATAGATTTTCTGAAGTTGGTTTAAGAAGTATTGGAACAAGTAATACTAGTGCATGCTTGTCTGATTTTAAGGAGCTAACTTCCCCTCATCAGGTGAGTGATGGTTGTGGTCATGATGAATCTTCTATGGATGCTAACCATAGTACTACTACATCTAGTACTTTGTTTAAAGAACAACAATCTTCAGACACAGTCTCTGTGAATGTTTCTCCTAACACAAATGCGGTAAATGGTATTGGTAGTTCAGCGCACAATAGTGCTGAGGTTACACATCCAAGTAGTTCATCCTCTCAGGGACTTGGCAGTTCACGTTCGGACGAAGCGCCTGTTGATGAGAACCATGTGGCTGAAGTAATAGCCGTTGATAGCTCTGGTTCCGATTCTCATTCCGTTCAACTTTCCACTCCACCGGTGACTTTTCACCCGTTTGGAAGCGAACTTCTGCGTGAGGTGATACCTTCAGGTTTAGGATTTCTTGTCTCCAACAGGGAAAGGGCCCGAACAGATGGTGGGTTACTTCAAGTGGATGTCGTGGGTATTTCTTCTAACGCATTGTCTAATAGCAATCCTGATGCAAGTAACCGTGAGGCCAGGAGAAACAGTAGAAGACTATTCTGGGACGCATTCTCACGACGCAGTTCCAGAAGGCTTATTGATTCCCCAACCATTGTTTTCTCAATGAATGATAATGAGGATCTAGGATCTCATGACCGGTGGCTACTTGGTTTCAGTGGCGACTTTTTTGATGATGGGAATGGAATTGATTCTGGATACCTAGGTGGTAGGATTCCATATTCAAGTGAACGACGACGGAACTCCAGATCTGAGGTAAAAACGATGTATATCTATCTATGTTAATAGCATATGGCGCTATGAGACATTTTTTTAACATTTCCCAGTATTATTCTATATCAGATCGTAGTTTGTTTCCCAATTAGTTGCATATCTAGTCTTTTCATATTAAAATTGTTTTTTAGGTTTTAATCTTTCTGCCAGATTACTAGTTATTTTATTTGTTTTTTTTTTTTTTGGTGAGAAGTTAAATCAATGAATTGCAATATTTTACAAACTGCATAATCATAATTGCTTGCAGGTCTGGGAAAGACTTCGTGGTGGTCTTGATGAGAATGGTAGACGAAGTACTCTTTGCCCATCAGGACTCCACCCGGATGGTACATGCTCGTGTGAATCACTATTAATGAATGAAGAGTCCACTGCTCGTGCTAGTATATCAAGAATTGTCATGCTTGCTGAAGCTTTATTTGAGGTACTTTTATCTCGGCATGTTTTATTTTCCTTGGATAATCATGTTTGTCTCCTTTTCAATTATTCATATTCATGCAACTTTGACAAGGTACTAGCTAGAAGTGCTTTTCAAAGTTTGTCTCATTCTGTGCTTCCGGTTTTACAAAAATTTTGAATTTCATATCTCATATTCTTTTTCTTCTCTTTGAACATGATTGCCGATAATGTTCTAGCTGGAAATAATCGGATTTAGTAAATTTCTTTCAAAGACCAAAGCATATAGCCAATTTACTTGAAGGTTGTAGACCCGCATCAATTTTAACCTTTACCAAGGCTTTAAAGCCTAAACATTCAAATTGATATAGTGTTTGATTTCCCTTTTGGATTTTTTTTTATGGTTTTTTTTTTCCGCTATCAAGCTCCCTAGATTTCTATCTATTTGCTGCTATTTGGCCTAGTTTG
Source organism: Artocarpus heterophyllus (assembly GCA_025403435.1). Taxonomy (NCBI): domain Eukaryota; kingdom Viridiplantae; phylum Streptophyta; class Magnoliopsida; order Rosales; family Moraceae; genus Artocarpus; species Artocarpus heterophyllus. The sequence continues at coordinate 15,941,590 of CM046332.1, read as the reverse complement.
CACTTCCCTGTCTACTACTTTTTTTTTAATCTTTATTCAATTGTGTCCCTTACCATGTCTATTAGCAGTAATTTTTCTGTGGGGATTTTGTTTTCTAGTAAATAACTGTGTGGCAACGTCTTGTCTAGTCTGTCATTTGGCCATCCAGTTATTTTTCGTCTTCTTTATTCTGTACTTTCTTGCAAGCGTTATCTTTTATTTGCATCCGATTAAACGGCTCTACTCTTTTGATGATTCTTGTACAGTTTGTTTCTAATTCCACTTTGACCTATTGGATAATGGAAATAGCATAATTGTGAGATCTTGAATTATATGGAGCTCTGCCACTTTGGACTTATCATAATCTTCAACCTATATAGGTCTTGGATGAAATTCACCGCCAACCCGTGTCTCTTTCCCTATCAATGGTCTCAAGTCCTGCCCCGGCATCCTGTCGTCGACTCATTCCCTTTGAAGAGCCATTCAAAGCTTGACAAGGCCAACGGCAGCGATGGGACGTCAGAGTAAGTTTTAATCACGAACATGAATGCAAATCGCTGTGATATCTTTTTCTCCCTGATCATTTGAACATAGTTTCAGACGGGTTTTGCTCTAGTTCTCTGTTTTGACAACGCTAAGCGATCAATGAACAGGTGTTACATTTGCCTTGCTGAATATGAAGAAGGGGACGAAATTCGAGTCCTTCCTTGCAGCCATGAGTATCACATGTCATGTGTGGATAAGTGGCTTAAAGAGATTCATGGGTAATCCTCATTTGCCATCTACCATTTGCTTCTTTCTTCCCCATAATATGACTTTATTATGCTGAAATGTGACAGTAACTTTGTTATATCATTATCTTATGTCTGATTCCTTGCTCTTTCTTGGCGTTTTCACTCAGAGTATGTCCACTTTGCCGGGGAGATGTTCGTGAGGGCTTAACAGAGTGTTCTGTCTCTAACTCAGAGATACCTTCTGTCTCATAGAATTGTATGTATAGATATATATAAATACATAAAATGTAGAGAACTTTCCTACAGCACTTACTACTCTCCGTGTAAATGATGTATAACCATGTTTCTTTTAACAAAGTATCTTTTTTTTTTTAAATAATTGATGCCATTTATCTTGTAGCATCTTTTCTTCACGATGCGGTTTCGTTTGACTTTTTGTAGATAAGTTGATAAAAGTATGATATTGCTGGATCCAGACTTTATCCCCATTTTCACCCCCTTTGTTAGAAGATAAAGAAAAGAAATACTGCCTTCCCTTTTCTTACAAGATAAAGAAAACAAATATTGTATAGCAAAAAGGATGCAGTTTCATTTCATATTGTATAGCAAAAAGAGTTGAAAACATCTGTACCAAAGAAAATATGCTTTTAGTTTTTTCCCCCTTAAATTGCTTCCCTTGAGGCTTGAATCTTACCCCTGTTTGGCATACTATAAATTCAGTTATAAATAGTGTAAAGCTCTCATATGTTACAGTAATAATAAAAAAAATTATTACAGTATAAAGCTCTTACATGTTACAATAATGATGGAAAAATATAAAAACTTTATATGCTATAATAAAAAGTGGTTCCTGTCATTAAACTCTGATCTGTTTCACACTTCAATTAAAATTGCAGTTTCAAGTTTTGCTTTTTATAAAGCTTCCCTTAGTTTTTAAATTTAAAATTTCAGTTAAATTGAAACAGACGCTAAATACATAAAAAACAATTCACAAACTTTACTACACACCAACTGAGCTTAATCTAAATGGGCCCGTGAGTGCCTTTCGGTTATTCTGTGTTATCCTTTGAAGTGATTTAGACACCGGATCAGGCAAAGCGAAATGAAAAGTCAAATCTACTCTTGTTTTTTATTTTTTTTTCCTTTTTTTTTTTTTGGTGACTCAAATCTACTCTTGTTAAACCTTTGTCCAAACATGGATGAGCTGTACAAACGCTAATACTCAAACAGCTGTGAGCCTGGAATGGCTTAAAAAAAATTGCTATTTTTAGCGTATTTGTTTGGAAGTTGTTTTTTTTTTTTTTATATATTTGGATCGACGAATGAAAAGCATTTTGGCTTTTATAAAATCACTTTTAAAAAGTGTCAATTGTTTAGTGTTTGCGAAAAAAATACTTATAAAAAATTTTATCAATATCATTAAATTATACAATTTTTATACTAATAAGAGCTTTTGAGCCAAATGATCTTTTAAAATAAAAAAAAATACTTATCTATGCTTCATCTAAACATTTACTAAAAAGTCAAGTGTATATTTTTTTTATTATTGTTTAAAAGTAAAAATACAAGTTATTTCAAACGAGCCTATATTTCAATGCGGTGAGACCACCGAAGATGACAATGATTTGATTATGTATGTAAAACAGAAATTAAAGAGGAAAAGGCTTGTCACACTTGAGCACTAAGGATGCCTTCCTTTTTAACCAACCTTAAGCTAATCTTTATTTGGCGCTTCATGTTATTGTTACTTTGATGTTTTGCATCATAATTGACTGAACCTTTTCGTAAGGGAAGGATTTGCAGCAAAAGTTTTTTTTTTTTTGAGAACGAGAAAATTTTGTTATTGAGTTGTAGTTTCTCAAACATAAGATTATTACTTTAAAAAAAAAATGGAAATAGAGTGGGATTGTGTATCTCTCCTTATTGCAAACCAACAACCACCCTACGGATTTTCTAAAGATCCTTCAAACCGCCCAAATCTCTCAATCTAAATTGAGTCGAACCAAACCGTCAATTTTTTTAATAGATTTTTTAGTGGCTTAGGTGGTTTGATTAGCAATTTGGACTTCTGAATCACCCATCAAACCGTCATATATGTAAATTTTTTATTTTAAAATATTTTTTATAGAGGTTAGTTTTTATTATTTTTTATATGAGTTATTTTTCATTGGTCATTAAAGAGGTTCTATACATATAAATAAGGATATTGGTGGGATGAGCGGTTTATCAATATAAGAGGCAAACTTTAATCCAAGTTTAAAATTTAATTGTATTGTTTTATGTTATATAGTTTGATTGTTGGTTTATGATTTGTAATTTGTAAACATAAACAAAATTTGGTTAGTGGATTTTGATTTGTGTTATTGTGATTCTTTAGTTTAGTTGTATTAAAATTTTATAATTTGTTAAATATTGAAATTTTCTTTACAAGCAAATGTTGAGAACTTTTTTAATCTTAAACTCAAGCCGTTCAAATCAAACCACCCAAGTCTTTTGTAAATGATTTATTTTGATTTGCTTTTTGTCAAAAATACCAAACCGTTCAAACCGGTCAAAATAAAATTTATTTTGGATTGATCAATAGTTTGAAGACAAAACCGGTCCGACCCGTGTGCCAACGCCACCAACAAAAAAAAAAAAAAAAAATCAACCTAGAAAAACAAATGGTTTATGGGTCTACATATGGAGAAATTATGGTCTATGCCTATTAAAAACACTATAAAAGTTTATTGTACCAATCCTGGAGGTTTTTTTTTTCCCCTTTAGAAAAGATTAAATCAAAACGTACAGGAAAAGAGGTGTGGAGCATCGTACACGTATGTAATTGGACTAAAAGCATCTTTGTGAATTGCAATGGAGAAAAAACTTTTAGCATAGCATGTAGGACTGTACAAAAAAAAAAAACCAAAAAGCAGAAACCGATTGAAACCACCCGAAGAACCGCACAAGAAAAGATCAAAAAAATCGGTTTCATGAAAAGCGAACAGGTTCGGTTCGGTTAACCGAACCGTCCGGTAGTGGACGGTTCAGTTTCGGTTCTGTTATAAACCGAACCGAACCAAATGCATATTATAACCTAACCGAACCGAATGCCTATTTTACTCTAAAGTTGAATAATATTTTTTTTAGCCTATTTTGGTTTGTTTATAGTATTTTTTTAGCATCATTTCAAAAAGAACCTAAATAATACACAATACATTATACTATTTTAGCAATTCTTTAACAAAAAAATGAAATAAAATATGGTAAACTGATAGTACGCTTCTTGTATGCCATTAGATTACCATCTGTTGAAAACCGAACCAAACCGACAATGGAAACCGACCATAAACGGTCGGTTAACCGACCGAATGCTCTTGGTATGCGATGCGGTTTTGGTTTTGCAATTCTAAAAGCCGAAAGTTGCGTTCGATAACCGAACCGACCAAAACCGAAGGTAACCGAACCGAATAACACCCCTAATAGCATGCCACTAAGCACTTGAAAGCAGTGGCTTTAGGCCACGTGCCCTGTTTAACTTTAATTTTTTTTTTAATTTTGATTTATTTTGATGAGAAATTACATTATGCCCCCGTTGCATGTTAAAAAAAATAATTTAGATATTATAAGTATATTCCTACTCAATAATTTAGGTATATAACTATGTTTCAAGTTAATAAAATACTATATTTTTTTTGGTGTTCTCATTGAATAAATTTTTCTGCCTTCCACTGCTTGAGAGAGTTTTGCCTAGATCCAAAAAACAAAACATCACTAGTCTATTTGATATTATTTTCAAAGTAGGTAAGATTTTGTTTTAGAAGACGGTAATTTTTTGACAATTATACTCAGAGTGTTTTTAAAATTTTTTCCTAAAAAATATGCAAAAACATTTCAAAAACTCTTAAAACAATACCAAATAGGATAAGATGCTTGAAACCAAATGGGAACAAATAACAACAGAATAAATTTCTTTGTTGCATTTCAAACTATTCATTTTTTACATAATGTACCTCAAACTTTTAATCTTGGCCAAATATACTTTAAATTTTGAAATCATTGACAAGTGAGGTCCAGTAGCTAACAAGTGTTAAAAAGCATGAACAATTTTGATTATCGAATTCGTTAGAGAGCTCATCATTTTAAGAAAGGATGGAAGCTCAACAAGTCAAAAAGACTACTTAAGGAAAATTAAAAAATAGTTACTGAACATCAATTGTCAATAATTTTGAAGTTTAGGGTGCATTGTAGAAGATTAAAAATGTAGGATGTAATATACAGAAAGTGAATAGTTGAGAGTGGAACAATGCAATAACAAACACACATGTGCAACAACAATATTTTGAATACTTTAACACCTTTTATTACAAAACATACAAAAACATGTGTTTGATGTTATTTTTAATTAATTTAATATTATTTATTTAGTTTTAAATGATAATAAATAAATAAAAATAAATTTAAAGTGGTCCAATAGACATGTATTTTCTAAAGGGTGTCAACCAAAGGGTATTCAGAACCGTTATAACACTTTAGAAAAAAAAAATGCCTCCTTTTATGAAAGGTAACGTACACCCTGATGGTCAGTGTCTATAAATATCACGTAAGAGGTCCCTAAGCCTGTGTAATTTATTTAGAAATACACTATCTCTCAAAATTACAGAAGGTTTAGAAGAACCTTTTCTTTCCTAAAATTTCTTTAAGAATTTCTTGTAGAGGTATTCTCTATTCAACTGAATTTGTCAATGGCTAGAAGTTAGATTTTCTTTCCTTTACATTTCCGCACTTAGATGATTTTCATGCAATTTGGTTTATGCATATATGAAAATCATAACTCTGTATAAATGTAAATTTCTAACATTTGGTATCTAGAGCGTGGTTCTTTCTGCCTTGATATATTTGAATGGAGTTTTAATGGAGTTTTTCAAAATACCCAAAACTTTGTTGTATTTAAAATCATTTTCTAACATTTTTGGGTTTTTAAAATGTCAATTTTGGTGCCCATAAGGCATAGAAATGACCGGGTTTGCAATTGGACCCATTTGGGTCAAATTCGGGCAAAGAAGACCTAAAGCAACGGAAAAAACGAACTCAGGAGTCAAAAAACGACATGTCGTTTTGGCCCCTGAAGGCCGCATTTTGTAAGTTTAAAACACCATATCGTTTTTTATTAAGGAAAATGACACGTCATTTTGCTAACTCAGGCTGGCCTGTCGTCGTGTCAAAATGAGACGTCGTTTTCATCAAGTGCTGAAAACGACATGCAATGTTGGTGCTTTCTCAGGCTAAAATGAGACGTCGTTTTGGGCTTAATGCCCAAAATGACGTGTCATTTCTAGGCGTGGAAAATAAAAAAAAAATATATAATTTTTTTAATCAATCTAAAATTAAGTTTAATAAAATCCAAAATTTTCTTATCATGTTTAAATAAAATTTTGAAAATTTATTTTAGATATGTTATTGAATTTATGCATAATTTATTTTGCATGTATTCTTTACTTGTAATTATTTTTAATACATGTAAATTCGTGAATATTTTATGTATGAAAATTAAATGTTTTGAGTGATTTGTATAATTTTAATTAATTTAAGAGTAGCCACAACATCTTAGATTATATTAAAATTATACGTTAAGTTTTTCAAATCACATTTAGTTAAACGGGCATTAATTGTAACTAATTATGTTTAGTATAATGAAATTTATCTCATAGAAAATTTTATTATATTAAATATGATTGGTTAGAATGAAATATTAAACTATGTTCTTAATTTGCCCATAAGGATTAAGAAATGGAATATAGTTTAATAGTTTCATAATTTTAATATGAATTAGAAACTTAGCCCACAAACAGTTTTTATTTCATATAATTCATAATTTTTGTTGCATGATTTATATTAGTAAAATATAACATATAGTTATCAGCTTCAAATTTTATGACATGAGCATGTATGTTTGATGTATTACAGTAATTCAACCTGTTAATTTATCTGATATGAAATGTGATATTCCCAAGCTTAAGGGTAATAACTATAAAGTCTGGAAGGAGATGATTCTCCTTCATTTGGGGTAAATGGACATTGACTATGCCATAAAGAAAGATAAACCGCCCTCTATCACTGAGACCAGCACGCCAGATGATGTTAGTCGATATGAAAAATGGGAGCGATCCAATCGTCTCTCAGTTATGTTTATAAAGACTAAGATCTTTGCTGAGATTAAGGGTTCGGTTGATCAATATGACAATGTCCGATCACTACTGAAGGCTATTAATGAGCAATTTAAGTCTTCAGATAAGGCATTAGCAAACACCCTGATTATGCAGTTTTCATCCTTAAAGCTTACTGGTATAAAAGGTGTGCGTGAGCATATCATACGCATGAGGGACATTGCGGCTCAATTAAATTCCTAGTACATTACATTCTAAATACTCTACCCTCTGAGTATGGTCCCTTTAAGATCTCCTATAATACACATAAGGACAAATGGTCAATTAATGAGCTATTGACCATGTGTGTTCAGGAGGAGGGAAGACTCATCATGAAAAAGGGAGAGAAAGTAAATTTGGCAACCCAGGGTAATACGAAAAAGTTTCAGACCAAGCAAAAGGGGAAAGGCAAGGTTCCTGCCTAACTGGATATTAAGAAGGAGTTCAAGTGCTTTTTTTGTAAAAGGAAGGGGCATGTAAAGAAGGACTACTCCAAATTCTAGGAATGGCTTGATAAGAAAGGTACTCAACTCTCACTTGTCTGTTATGAATCCAATATGATTGATGTTAATTATTACGCATGGTGGATTGACTCTGGTTCTACAAACCATGTTACCAATTCTTGCAGGGATTACAAAACCTGCGGAAGCCAGTGGGAAGTGAGCAAAGTACTATTGTGGAAATAAGATGCGCTCACATGTGGAGGCTATAGGAACGTGCAAACTAGTCTTAAGTAGTGGCTTTGTTTTGTATTTGGAAAAGACATTTTATATTCCTAGTTTTTTTAGAAATTTAATTTCAGTTTCCAGACTTGTATCAGTTAGATATTCCTTTAAATTTTCAAAATCTTCTTTCAATTTGTTTTATAAATATGATTTTATTAGATATGGTACTTTGTATGATGGTCTTTTTCATCTTAATTTACAAAATTATGCCAATTATACTACTGTGCACGTTCATGAAAATATTGGTATAAAGTGATGTGTTATAAATAATGAATCTTCTATGTTATGACATCGAAGATTGAGACATATCTCCATTGAGAGAATTAAGAGATTAGTAAATGATGGAATACTTAGTACTTTAGATTTTACTGATTTTGATACTTGTGTGGACTGCATTAAGGGTAAGCAGACCAATAAGTCAAAGACAGGTGCCAAGAGGAGTTCTGATTTATTGGAAATCATACATACGGGTATTTGTAGTCCAGACATAGACACATACTCTCAAAAGGTATTTCATTTCTTTCATAGATGACTACTCACGATACATGTATCTCTACTTACTTAATAATAAAAATGAAGCACTAGATGCTTTTAAGGTCTTTAAAGTGAAAGTAGAGAAACAATGCGGAAAGCAAAATAAGATCGTGAGATCGGACAGAGGTGGAGAGTACTACGGTAGATACATTGAGTATGGACAAGCACCTAGTCCATTTGCTATGTTTCTTCAAGAACATGAGATTGTTGCCCAATACACTATGCCTGGTTCTCCAGACCAGTATGGTGTAGCTGAAAAAAGAAACTGAACATTAATGGACATAGTATGGAGTATGCTTGCTAGCTCCAAACTTCCTGAGTTCTTGTGGACTGAAGCTCTTAAGATGGCAGTGTACATATTGAATCGAGTGCCAACTAAGGTTGTTCCCAAGACGTCTTTTGAGTTATTCAAAGGTTGGAAACTGAGTTTGCGACATGTACATGTTTGAAGAGAAGAAGCTAGACCCAAGGACAATAAGTGGATATTTTGTTGGTTATGCTGAACGGTCAAAGGGATACAGATTTTATTATTCATCCATAGTACTAGATTTGTGGAATCAAGGAATGCAAAATTTCATGAGAATAACTTAATTAGTGGGAACGATCGATCTTGGAACACTGTTCCTGAGAAAGATCATACAGATGCTCTATATTCCACTTCTTATGATAGATTGATTGTTGTACACAATGCGCTTAAAGTTCAAATGCATGATGAGCAACAACAAGTCATTCAAGTTCCACATATTGCTGATTAAGAGATAGTGGATCCAGCTAAACAACATATATAAGAACCTGTTGAATAACATGTTCTTAAGGAGAATGTTGAACCAACATTAAGGAGATCTACTAGAGAAAAGCGATCGGCGATATCTAGTGACTATATTTTGTATTTATAAGAGCCTGACTACAATGTTGGAGCTAAAAATGATCTTGAAATGTTTTCACAGGCCATGAGTTCTAAGGAATCTGACTTATGGTACAGTGCCATGATAGACGAAATGAATTCTATGGCATCTAATAGAGTCTGGGATCTTATTGAGTTGCCTAATGGTGTGAAAGCCATTGGATGTAAATGGGTCTTTAAAACGAAGAAAGACTTATTGGGCAACATTGAGAGACATAAGGCAAGACTCGTTGCCAAAAGATTCATTCAAATAGAAGGAATTGACTATACGGAGACTTTTTCTCCTGTATTTAAAAAGGATTCTCTTCAAGTCATTATGGCAATGGTAGCCCATTTTGATTTGGATTTGCATCAAATGTATGTGAAAACGACCTTTCTCAATGGTGATCTAGAGGAAAAGTTTTACATGAAACAACCAAAAGGATTTTCCTTTAGTGATGGTGAGCATTTAGTCTGCAAGTTTAAGAAATCCATATATAGATTGAAACAAGACTCTCGTCAGTGGTATTTGAAGTTCCATGATGTTATCTCTTCATTTGGTTTTGAAGAGACTATCATGGATCAATGCATATACCAGAAGGTCAGTGAGAGTAGGATTTGTTTTCTTATGCTCTATGTGGATGACATATTACTTGCGACTAATGATGAGGGTTTGAAAATGAAGTAGTTTCTCTCAAAGAACTTTGAAATGAAGGATATGGGAGAGGCATCTTATGTCATATCATTGGTATTATGATCCATAGGGACAGATCTCGAGGCATTTTGGGTTTGTCTTAAGAGACCTTTATCAACAAGGTTCTAAAGAGGTTTCGGATGAAAGATTGTTCACCAAGTGTAGCACCCATCATGAAAGGTGACAGGTTCAATTTGAACCAGTGCCCAAAAAATGAGCTCGAATGGGAACAAATGAAAAACATTTCATATGCTTCAGCTGTTGGAAGCCTAATGTATGCTCAGGTCTATATAAGACCTGACATTGCATTTGCTGTGGAAATTTTGGGCAGATATCAGAGTAACCCAAGTGTTGACCCCTAGACAGCTATAAAGAAAGTGATGAGATACCTTCAAGGGACAAAAGATTACATGCTCATGTATAGATGGACTGATAATCTAGAGGTGATTGGATACTCCGACGCAGACTTTGCTGGTTGTGTTGATTCGCAAAAATTAACATCTGGTTATGTTTTCATGTTTGCCGGTGGAGCTGTATCTTGGAGGAGTGCGAAGCAGACTTTGACTGCTACCTCTACTATGGGGGCCAAGTTCGTTTCTTGTTTTGAAGCTACTTCGCATGGTGTATGGTTGAAGAGTTTTATATTCGGGCTTAGAATTGTGGATTCTATTTCTAGGCCATTGATATTGTACTATGATAATTCAACTGCGGTATTTATGGCCAAGAACAACAAGGGCGATAGTAGAAGTAGACACATCGACATTAAGTACTTGGCTATAAGAGAACGTGTTAAAGAAAAGAAAGTGGTAATTGAACTCGTTAGCACTGAGTTGATAATTGTCGATCTTTTAACTAAAGGCATGCCACTAAAGATTTTTAAGGATCATGTACTACGAATGGGATTTGGTTCCATGATGTGAATTTCATTGTACGTATATTTGATTATTTTTTATGAAACTCTTATTCAGTTGTGATACTTTCTCATATTTAGTTGTGCACATATTCAGTGATTCGGAGAAAGATCAATTAAGTTAGACCTTGAATAAACATAGGGTTTATTCATTAAGTTACGTTACCATTTATGAGTTAGTATTAAAGGATATAATGCATTGTAATATATGGAAGATAATACTCGTTCTAAGAGGACCTATCGCCATGATTCATGAGTTTATTCTTTAAGTTTGAGATTGGTTGATTTTGGTTATTTAGAAAATATATGTGGACTAAGTGGAAGAATGCTATTTTTAATTTATTTATTATTATTTATTTAGTTTTTAAATCATAATAAATAAATAAAAATAAATTTAAGTGGTCCAATAGACACGTATTTTCTAAAGGGTGTTAACCAAAGGGTATTCAGAACTGTTATAACACTTCAGATAAAATGCCTCCTTTCATAAAAGGTAACGTACACCCTGATGGTGGGTGTCTATAAATATCACGTAAGAGGTTCCTAAGCCTGTGCAATTTATTCAGAAATACACCATCTCTCAAAATTGCAAAAAGTTTAGAAGAGCCTTTTCTTTCCCAAAATTTCTTTAAGAATTTCTTGCAGAGATATTCTTCATTCAACTGAATTTGTCAATGGTTGGAGGTTAGATTTTCTTTCCTTTACGTTTCCGCATTTAGATGATTTTCATGCAATTTGGTTTATGTATATATGAAAATTATAACTCTGTATAAATGTAAATTTCTAACATTTGAATTACTCACAAAACAGAATTCTTCTTCCATAAATCAGTCTTTCAAGAATAATTTAATATATTCCAAAATAGCAAATTCATAGATCACTCACTAAACCTTAAATGCACAACACTCTCATAAGATAAAGAACAACATACGAACAACAAAAGAGTCGTTTGCTTCTCCTTTACATCGTTGAGGAAGAACCATGCCTTGGGGACCAAAACGGGTTCTGGTCTTGATAGAAAGCTGATTCAGATCTCAGTCTATTGTTGTTATCATCATAAAGGGTGTCCTTGTTCTGACCGAACAGATTTGGGTGGAAGTTCTCGCCATCGTCGTCGTCAAAGGTCGTCCAGCGCTTCGAGTAGTTGTTTCGTTTTTCTTTAGCTTCATTTCTCATGTTCTCCATCTCTCCAACATGGTCCTTAAATTCCTTCTTCACCACGTCTAGAACAACGTCTCCATATCTATCACACCATGACCTTCAAAAACATAGCAAAACAATCAACAAAATGAATCCCAATATAGAAACCGGAGAGGGAGAGAAGAGGCTTCTTTTTTACTTGGGGAAGAAGTTATTGAGATCAGACTTGTCGACCGGAAGCTTGGTGGAAATCGCTTCAATTTGATCATCCCTGAACGATAACAAGTGAACCCAAGGGAAAGCACTTATTTTCGAGTAGTAAAAACATGGAAGACTGAAGAAGATGTGAAAGTAGAGTGTGGGATTATTTACGAGAATTTGAGATTGGGATTTGTGGTGTGGAGTTCTGATTGAATTCGGGAGAGCTCCTTCTTTATCTTATCCCCTAAAACCTTCAAAAAAAAAAAAATGAAAGCAACCCAGATTCAGTTTTCAGCTTAGACATCAAAAACCAAATCACAAAAGTTCAACCATTTAAGGAACAAGAACCAAGAGATGACAAAGAAATTATGGATTTGGTGAGAACCTTGTCAATGAAGAAATCAGATGGAGCACCATCTTTGTGAAGCTTTCTCTTAATCAGCTTTGTGTTTGGCCCTTCTCCAACGGGGCTTGCCACAAGCTGGCATGAATTCGAGTAAGCCTCAGAGTCCGATCTTTCGTTTAAGGGCAAAGGAGCCGTCTCATCGTCGGAATCATTCTTGTTCCATTTCTTGAATCCTTCAAAACCCCAATGCTTTTTCGTAGGTTTTGACACAGTTTCGCCACAGTTAGAACCATGATCACCTCTGCCACCTCCACTGCAGCCATGTCCATCTCTCTGTTCTCTCTGAAACAGAGCCTTAAAAGGTTTCCTCTTTGCCTTATCCGTGCCTCCGCCACTTTCCTTCGCCGGAAGGTCTGGCATGAAGCTTCCACCCATGAGAATTGAGCTCGTCTCAGTTTCTTTACCATTCAAATTGCCATCCCAAATAGGATCAGAGGAAGCAAGTTTTGATGCCTCCAAATCAAATATGCTCTTCTCTTCTCTGTTTTTCCCGGGTTTGTAAGACGAAACAAACCCGAAAACTGAGACTGCTCCCTTGATCTGCTTCATCGCTGAGCTTTGCTTCGACAATTTGTTCTTTGAATTTGAATTCTCTTTGCTCATCAAGCAGTTTTCGTCTTTTAGGTCGATCACAGACCATTCCTCCTCAGAATTCTCTTTCGGGTCTTTTGGTAGAGCTCCGATGATTACATCTCTGGCCTCAATCTCGGCTCCTTGAACCGCCAATCGTTGGAGCAATGGCCTCTTGGAAGAGTGGTATTCCTCTGAAGAAATGCATTTTGCATACAAGAGCTCCTAAAAATATGTGTAGTTATCAATTAATTCCCATTTCATTATTATACAAGCAAAGGAAAATGACAAGAATAAGACAGAGATTTCAAATTCAGTTAAGCTCAAATCAGCAGAATTTTAAGTTCTTAGCTCAAAAAAAATGGGAATTTTTAAGTGTCTGAAGAAATTCTTAAATATATAAAGTTCCCAAACAGAAATTTACCTGAATTATATCCTCAAATCATCACTCAGAAAGCACATGAAAACGAGGAAAAAAATATAATTTAGATTTTGCTTTGAGTTAAACAAAATTCATCAGAATTTAAAGTTCTAAGGTTTAAAAAACGTATCTCAAGGAAAAAAAATCTAAAGCTTTTAATTACAAAAAAAAAAAAAAAAACCTGCAAGAAGAGCAATTTATCTCTCAAAATGACCGGCTGCTCTTGCTCTGACGGAGAAGCGATGAGAGTCTCAAGCAAATGTGATCGGAAAGCCGAAACCTCAGTTTCAGCCAGAATGCCTTCTTTGTGAAGACCCATCAAGTTGAGCATTTGGTGGAAAGAATCCTGCTGCCACTTGAGATTGTCGGACTGCAGCTTTGACAGCTTCTGTTCCGCAGCCGGCAATCGGCGTTTCTTGAAATTGAAGGGAAGAATTGTTTTGCATAGTGAGTTGATCGAGTCATGGAGTGTAGAGTAGTATGTGGGGGTGTAAGTGTATACCATCTTTGCTTTCTTTGGTTCTCGGTGTGAATGGCTAAATTTGTTTGAAAAAGTTCGAATTTTTTCGGAGATCCCGGATCTTTTCTTTGAACTTTTGGGCTGAATTCTCGGTTTTGGTTCTTGGGTTGTCTGAATTTGAATCGGAAAGAGCTTTTCACACTCTGTGGTGAGCTTCACGGATAAAGAAAGGGTGGTTTTCACATTTCGAATTTAGGACACTAAACGGTCGCGTTGACAAAAAACTAGCCGTTGTATTGGAGGGTAAAATGGCGAATTGATAGCTATATAAATTAGTCAGAAAATACGCTGTCGTTTTGTCTTTCTCAGGGATAGAAACAAGTTTGTTTGTTTATGTTACTTCTCCCAAAACTCAGCAAAAGGACAACATTGTAACCTAAAATTACAAATTTGGCCATCCTCTTGTGGGGTACATGGGTAAGAAGGTACTAGATTCTAGTCAGTTCCAAGTACACAAAAATTCATATCAAAGAATAGAATGCATGCATTATGGACAAAGGCCCTGTTTTCCCCACAGGAAAATAGCACTCTTGAGTCTTGACAAAAGAAAGAAAACTAACAATTTTTCTTTTTAAACATATTTTTCTTTTTCTTTTTGAAGAGGGAAATAAACATTTTTAAGAGAGATAAAAATTAATAACAGTTTGACATTGTTTTAAGAGTTTTTAAAATTATTTTTACATGTTTTTTTAAGGTCAAAATTTTCAAAACTCTCTCAACGTAATTTCTAAAAAATTATCATTTTAAAAACAAAATCACTTTCACCCATTTTAAAAACACTAATAAATAGGTTTTTTAATTTTTAAATATATAAATTAATAGAAAATTTGAAAAAAAAAAAAGAGAGAGAAATTCGTACAATGTTCCCGTTGCTCTTTTTATAAATGATGTATAGGGTTTTTGGCAGGGCGGTTAGAACCATTGGTTAAACTATTTTTACTGTAGCATATGAGAGCTTTACACTGTAACGATTTTTTTATTGTTATTGTAGCATGTTGAACTTTACACTGTTTATAATTAAAAAAGTAGTCTAAACTGTGATCCGGACCAACCTACCAAATACCCCTTAATGTAATTTCCCTTTTTTCACCTCCAATAGAAGACAAAATCCGCTTTTGACTGTATACTTTATGTCCTCTAATAATATTTTTCAAAAAGCTAGGTGCTATTTGGTTTTGTTTTTGAAAATGCTTTTCCCATTTTCAAAAACACAAAAAAATGAAAATGAAAATGAAAATGAAACAATGTTTGTTAAAAAATTTTAAAAAAATGAAAATGAAAATGTTCTTGTTTTTCCTAATTTTTTCCCTCAAATTAGAAAACAAAAAAGTCATTTTTTAAACTTTTTTCTGTTTTCTTGGCTCAGCCCCCAACCCCACCACCCCACCCACTGTGCCTCTTCCTACTCGTCCTCTCTCTGGTGACCTTAAATAATCACCTTAACCGCCAAACCTAGCAACCCAGCAACTTCGCCAACGATCACGACGCTATCCAGCTGGAGCACGGCGACCCATGGCCTAGCGACCTAAGCACCCCATCCCTCGCCGGCAAACCCAACACCCCCTTCCAGCGGCCTCCTGACCCCAGCGCCCCTTGCTAGTGGCCTTTCAATCCTAACACCGGCAATCTTTGACCCCACCAAATCTCCATTGAAGCTCACGATAGTATAAAATCCCAACTCGTGCGATCTCAGGAGAGGAAGATTGCCTTTGCGCCATCGATCCTAGGTGTAGGGCTAGCTCCATCACCATCGTTGTTGCATGTGGTTGGCTTTGTCATCGTTGATCTATGTATTGGCCATCGCCGGCATGCTGTGCTTACTAGAGCAGAAGAAGAACAAGTCTTCCTTGTTTTGTCAATTATAATAAATAAAGTATTAATATATTAATAAATAATTTTAATTAAATTTGGGTTTCATAAAACATACCATATATACAATCAAACACAATTTCAAAAACAGTCAACACATTTTTCAAAATATTCTCATTTTCAACTTTTTCTAAAAACAAAAAACAGAATAAAAACACTACCAAGCATGTGGAGCTTTATACTGTTCATAACCAAAAAAGTGGTCCTGATCGTGGTCCGAACTAACCTACCAAACACTCCTTAATGTAATTTCCCTTTTTCTCCCCTCCAATAGGGTACAAAATTTGCTTTTGACTGTATACTTTATGTCCTCTAATAATATTTTTCAAAAAGCTAGTATCTATAGATTCTGAAAGTGGACTAGGAAACAAACATGGTGTTAATTTTTAACAGGTCCAAAAAAATAAAAGAAAAACAAAACACTCATGCAATGACAAAAGGCAGGTTTGAAAAAATGTGGAAAATAACAAATTGAACCAATTCACACTAGACTTTGGGTCAGTTTAGTAAAAGTATAGATTTCTAAAAAAATAAATGTTAGCTGTATTGAAAGAAGCAGCAGCTAGAGAGTGTGAAGCATCCCAAAACTGAACCCGAGAGACCGACAAAGAGAGAAATCAGAGAGAAAGAATGTGTTGGGGCCGGTGGCCTCTGTACCTTGTCCTAAGGATCATTGCCAGCAGATCTATGTGATGTCAGGATTTGTGCCACCAGTAGAGAGAAGTTTGGTTCGGGTCGGAGTACGGTCGTGGAGTTGGGAGAGGAAGTGTTGGTTGCTTGGGCTTGCCGTAGATGGGGGGAGAATGGCCGTCGTTTGCCTAATGCCTGTGTTGAGGGGCCTAGCCATGGTTGGGGTTGGGTTTGTACCACAGGGTGAGGGTGGATAGTTATGGGGATGGTCTCGCCATGAGAATGGTAGAGGAGGGTTCTCTTAGGTGGATAGGTGGCCAGAGTTGGGTGGCTAAGGCTTTTGGGGGGCTTGCGTTGAGGGATCTCGGATTGCTAGACTGCGGTGGAAGTAGCGATTTATTTGTGACTTGGTCTTATATTTGCTTATGTAGTTTTTATAGGTTGTAATAAAAGGAGGTGGTTTCTCCACCTCTTGTTGCTGTTCTTATGTCTCCTCCGCCCTCCCTAATGTTTGAATGTTGAGCTAGACAGTAATCTAGGTCTTGTCGTTTGTACCATCGCTTGATGGGTTTCGTTTTGGACCATTTTGGTACTAGGAGGTAGCTCATCTAGAGCATGTATGTATGGCAACCCGTGTTTTCGGACCACTTACGAGTTAAATGTACAGTTAAATTGCCTAGTCGTATGAGTGACACCTATTTTATGACTTTTTATAGCTTTGGATTTATGCTGCATAAATGGATCTTAATTGACGCTTTCATAGCAGATTATCCTTAAAGTAGAGCAGCAACTAGTCATTAAAAAGAGAAAAAAAAGAAAAAAAAGCAGCAGCTAGTTGTGACCTTAAGTACTGGAGTGTTTGAAAAACTTTATTGGTAAACGATAAAATTGAATTGCCATGACTATGAGTTTTTAAAATGGCCAAAATAAACCTGATATGAACATCTAAAAGCAAGCATATATGCAAACAACAAAAATAACAAGCAAAAGAAAAGGAAAAAGAATTTTTTTCTCTGTGAAAAAAAGCAAAAACTACATGACACAAATTCCAACAATTTGTTTTAGAACTTAATGCACTAGAAATTTATTTCGAACAATTTAACGTTCTTAAACTGTTTCTTTTTAGGAACAAAAAAATTATACTAAAATAATAGATGCCAATAAGAGAAAAATACCTTGTACACGTAATGAAATTATCTTTATTTTATAAAAAATAGTTATTTTAATCTTAATTTTGAGAATAATAATAATTTTGAACATAAATAAACAAATTTGTATATTCTTTTTGTAAGACTATATAGGTATTTAAAACATCAGTTTTAACCAATCAGTTATAATTATAAACAATATAAGCTCTCAACAGATACAATATAAAACTCTTGCGCACTATAATTTATAAACTTAAAACATTAATTACGTGAAGCTATCTTACTCAATTTTAATTGGTGTCTAACGTTTGCTTGTCGAAATAAAATAAAATAAAATAAAGTAAAATTGTTGTCCACGTCTTCAACTGTCAAGATATAAAGCACAATGAAGCCTTTTATTTTCTCTTGGCCATTAAATAATGTTAAAAGACCAAATGATATGGGAGTGTACCATCATCAAAGTGGAAAAGAGTGACATTCCACCTTCACAAACAATGGTCCCAAAATCTAGCAAAAACGAACACATACCCAAAAAACTTTTTTCCTACCCCACTTCTTGACGAGCAATTATGACCAATTTTGGTGGTAATTTCAATCAACGTTTTTCAATCTCTTTGAGTCAGTTTCACCAAAATATATAAACAAAATGCCCATTTAAGAATTGGGCATGGCCTAATCACATGAGTTCCCATCCAAAACGCAATATGTAGTTGTGGGCCACTGATAGGCTGGAGGGCTACATTATATGAAAATTTAATTATTGCAAGGTGGGCCAAAAGACTGGATAGAAAGTGATGCTTTATTCAATCAGATTCACATACTTTAGCAAATAATTCAAGTGCTGTCCCCGTCAAGTACAATCAGCCCTTTTTTGCCCTTTTGTGTGTGTTGTTTTGTTCAACCTTAAAAAGAATAAACAAAGGCCTCTCTCTGTGGGGGTAAATCAAACATTGATTGTTATTATTTGTAATTATGAACCTAGAAGTGCTATCTTGTTTTTATCTATATTCAAACTTTGCTTGATAAATAATTTTTATTAAATTTTTTAGTTATTATAGTATAATATTTTTTTATATTATAACAATAAAAAATAAATTACAATATAAACTTTTATATGTTATAATTTTTAAAAAGTTATAATTTTATTTATACTTCTCAAACATCCTTATGTCTCTGTGAAAATATTGATAGAGTAAAGAGATATGAGAAAAAAAATTAGAGCGTAATTATCTCTTGAATTAGCAAGATACGGCTACTAATAATTTGGACCTTTTGAGAACTGTGAGTTAATCTCTAATGTATATCACAGGAAACGAAAAATACTCAAAACAACCCATATGTTTAGTCAAAATACTATTTTATCCCTTTTATTATTCAAATACCTAAAATATCCTCTTATCTTTCAAAATATCACGTTTATTCTGTGTTTTTTTGAAAAGATCTAAAAATAACCCCTTACCCAAATTGGACAGATCAAAATTTTTAAAATATTAAAATTACCCTAAATAATCTGTATCCTCAGAGGTACTATTTTTACCTTTCTTATTAAATGTTTGTAAAACAAGTCGCCAAATATCCCTACTCGCCGTGAGGTCACTAGAACTGACCCTCCTTCGCATACCAAAATCTATAGTTGAAAGACCATCCTTTGCAAGAATCCCAACGTAAATTCCCTTTTCTTATGCATCATTTATTTCTTTTGCCAAATGAGGCTTATTGGTACAGCCTTACAATAAAGGTCTCATTGGATTGACAAGGTTAGGCCAGTATTAACTATTAGGGCCATGTCTAAATAATGCTGTTCACATCACCACTTATGCCAGCATCATTCTATTCTTTCCGATCATTAAATTTAACCTGGAGAATTCTCGTAACCTTAATATTAGAGGCACGAATACGAATATTTTTGTTAGGCTATATCTGCGACCACGTCAACTTATTCACATGCCTAACAAATTTTAACTATGTTCTTAGCAATTTTATTACACCAACAACATGGTTTTGTTTAGATTGCAATGTTCCACAATAACAAAGCAAAGATCAAATCTGGGTCATTGCATTTACATTCATCCCCATTCTGCAACAAGGGCAATGGGAATTGTTCTCTAGCCAAGGCACCAAGCACCCATGGTGGAACCTGTGGGCACAAGGCAGGTGCATAATGGTCTCACCTGCCCTGAACCTTTCCAGGCAAATGGCACACTCTTCTTGGTCTGACGCCTTCCAGCTCAGCTTGGCCCAGCTAAACCTCCTCGACCCACTTTTCCTTGTTTCATACACCTCCTTTTGCAGCTTATCTCCTTTCACCTCTGATATCCCGATTTGCCTGAAATTTTGATTTCAAACATGTACAACACAATGATTAAAACAGGAATGAGAAAAATAGAAAGCATAATTTGTTTTTAGTACCTTTTTGGTATTTCTGATTTTCTTTGTGTTCTAAGCCTCTCATCCAATCTCTCCTTGGCTTCTCTGGCTTCTACTCCTAGCTTTTGATCATCCTGGTATAATTGGGTTGATATGCTTCTTTGCTGCTTATAAAAAAAGCAAGAAAAGTTGGGAATTATAACTACAAATCTAAATTGAAGATTAAATTAAAAAGAAATAATAAAAGAAGAAATATTAATCTACCATTACAGAAGTAGAGGTCATGTAGTGGGTTTTTTCATGGTTGCTTGTGTACAAACAGAAAGAAGGCCTTCTTGTCCAGCCATGTGCAGGTGCACCCAGAGAATCTGAGCTCCCTCCACTTTGATGGAATCTCCTCCTCCGAGCACATTCAACACCAGGAAGCATCCCAGCCATTGATTTTAATTTAACAAAAAAAAAAAAACTCCACAGAAAGAGAGAAAAGAAAAAGAAAAAAAACAAACAAACAAAAAAAGAAGATCTTTCTTAGCTATAAAGAATATCCCATTTCTTTAAACATGTTTCTGCTTTGCCTCTCTCTCTCTCTCTCTCTCTCTATAACCTTGTAGAAGCTACCTGCAGATCAGATAAGGAGGAAGTAATAACAGAAAACAACAAAAGCCCAGATGAGGAAAAATATCATGAGACTGATATAGAATGATATAGTTCTCTGTTATACACCGTGTGTGTGTATAAGAGGACGAAAAAAAACAGAAGCACTAGTACCTTCAGAAAAAAAAAAAGAAAAAAGATAGCAGTAGCAGTAGTATTGTTATTATTATTCATAAACCACCGTTAAAGAGAGAGGTGGTGTGGGAAACCAAAATGGGCCCATTCCATTATGGTTTGATCATATAATCTTCTTCCTCAATCATTATCTTTTAACTGGCTTCTCTTATTCTCTCTAGATCTGTGTGTATGAATTTGAAGGGAAAAAAGTTTGCAAAGAGAGAAACTTTACACAGACAAATGGAAGGGGAGTGAGGAAGCTTCAATGCACTTGGCTTGCTTACAAGTTAAAAGGCTAAATAGGACAGAATTCTGCCGAGGCAAACCGCTTTTGCGTGCAAGTGTTAGCCATGTGACTCACCAAATTATAAACCACTTTTTTGTTTTGGTTTATATAGGGGGTGTTTGACATCACCATTTTAAAAATATCATTATAATTACTACATAGTAACATTTTTATATACTATAATATAAAATAAAAATAAATAGTATAAAAAGTGTTGTATGTTACAATAAAATTGTTCTAATTTTTAATTTTAACTATTTTTGTCAAGTGCACTCTTATAAACATCAGAAAACAAGCAAATTTGGTTTTGACTGTAATGAAGTATTATAATTATTGAAGCAAACGTTATGGCTTAAAAACTTAGAAAAAAAAAAAGAAAAAGTTCTAGCTTAAAAATGAGAGTGACATAACTGTGTGTGTCAATTATTATTAATGTAGATTCAAATTAGTTTGGTTCTAGACTCGCAATAGATTTATACCAAGTAAAAGGTTGCTGTATTTTTATACGAGAACTATGGTTCATCCTGAAAATTCGATGGTCCCAACTCTTAAGTGTCACAACCCGTCTTTTTACGGGTTGTATTTTAACATTTTCCTTACTTACGTATCTATAAAAACTTAAAAATATTTTTTTTTTCAATCAATATATTACACATACATACTGGAATTTCTTTTATAATTATATGTATAACTACACAAACAACTTTCTTTTTAAAACATCACCTACTTAGCATGTCCAAAAGAGGTTTTGTCTCACTTAACCATATTATATCATATATACATCAAGATCCAAAATAACTTAAAATACTCAGTAACAGAAACATATTTGTAGCGGTATCTACATCCTGGTCTGCACATTATTCATATTCCCCCGTTAGCTCATCAGTATGTTCATTCTGACCTTCTAGTGGAAATTCCTACAGCATGAATTAACTAGATGAGCTTATGCTTAGTAAGTCCAAACATAGCCCACATAAATCTTTATACTAATATGCATAATCCATTTATGCTTTCTTATGAACGTTCCTTATTCTTGTTATATCTTCTCTTTCATTACGGCCCAAGTGCTCATAGCATATGTGCACATAGGTCTTCGTAACACCGAGACCATAACATAATTTTAACTTTAAACTCCTTTTTACTTCAGGAGCTGGTATGGCACTTTCCTTATCTCTAATGTTTCATTTACCAATCTAGTTATTTTGGTTATCATACCATGCATGAACAATATACGCTCATACTAAGTGCAGAACATTTACACTTTTCAATTGTATAGCACACACAGACATGTTCATATAAATACACTATACCCTTAAACCTACTCTTTCATACTGTAGGTGGGTTTGGAACTTACTTATTTTTGCTGCTATTAAAACCGTCTTCGAGTTTCCTTTGTTACTCGTCTAAGGACCTGTTTGGCCAATTATATCATTATTAGCCAAATCATTACTATTTAGCTATACATCAATAAGGTATACTTTTCAATCACTATTTCGGAATACTGTTCCGATTACTTAAAGTTTGATAGTCCTCTTGTTTCTTTCCCAATCTTATAACTTCTAAAAAAAATCCTTAGTAAGGTTGTTTTTCTCTATATTATACGTTTCGGGGTCCGTACAGCCTATTTTATGGAAAATAACGTTTTTGTCCTTGATGGGTCGTTTTGAATTCCTAAGCCCGACTTGGCTAATTTCACATGAAACGTCGCTTATTAGCATGAAAACAAGTGTTTAGGGCATCGAGTTATTAGTTTGCAATAAAATTCAAAGTTAAACAAAACTTTACAATTTTATCCGTTATTTGAAAATTTTTGACGATTTTGCCCCCAGGACCAAAAAATAATCTTTTAAACCATTAGTCCCCATTTTTCAAGAGGATCAAATTTTCCGAAAGCACCATACCCTAATTCCTTTTGTAAAAAGATGTTTTTGCCCCTAAATTTTTTTTTTCCAATTTTAACAAATTTTGTAAAATTCATATCTCATAATGAGTGCCATTTTCGACAAACCACCTATGTTGCCTAACAGTTTCGTCAAGATCTACAACTTTATTGTTTTGAATTTTTTGAAATTCCCACTGTACAGTGGAGTTTTTGGCCTTTTTTCATATCTGCTGAGAAAAACTTTTTCTTTACAATTTAGTCCCTGGGTCATTTTTGTAAAAATCAGTTTTAAAATAGCATTTCCACCACTGTGAAGGCAAGTTCTACACTTTTCAAAACCATTTTCATACCCAAATCACAATTATAAAACTAAACACTCAAACTTTACAAAATTATCCTATTTTTCACCAAATGGAAATCTTATTCCTCCATATCTCAAATTCACCTCAAAACATGCCATAAGATCATTTCAAGCATGCCATAAACTTTTCCAAATCATCACATACCATACTTGAAGGAAACCAAAACAAAACCATCATAAACTTTGAAATTTGGGGGAATTTAACTTTACCAAAGAAAAAGTGGTGATCTTGCACCTTGAACACTTGATTTCCTTGCCAATTCTCCTAGACATATTTCATGGAAGAAAAAAATTCATTAACTCCCTTGAATCCCCAAAGAAACTCTAAGAAAAAACTTTAAAAAAGTTTGAATCTTACCTTGGAAATTAAAAAAAAAAAAAAAAAAACTTTAGCTTAAACTTGGTTCTACTTGGAATTTGCTTGAAATGACTATATGAGAGGATTTGTTTGAACAAAATTTTTGAGAGGGATAACTAGGGGCTGCCGGTTTAGGGAGGAGGAAGAAATGGATTGATTTTGATGTTAAATGCTTTAATTTATTCTTATCTTCTTACATTTTTTTTAAAAAAGTGGTGAGTCACCAAGTAATTAATTGGGTGACTAAGGTGGTTTTTTGTGATTGGGTCACCTTTCTTGGCATGGTGACCTCATAAAATTTCAATAGGTGTCACTTGGTGGGCCCTAAAAGTTTTCACAGTATAATTTTTCACCACATAATATTTTTCTTATATTGCTGAGGTAAAACTTTTGGAAAACATATTCTTATACTATATAGAATATCCCATTTATTCTTTAGTCCACTTTTGGAGCCAAAACACAATATTTCCTGTATCTGTGTTTTTACCTTAGCAGTGTACTTACACCGCGTTGAACCCCTTTTATACTACTTTAAGGTTTTAGCATACTTTTTTTACTTTATTTTGATCTTAATCACCCATTAATTTATACCATAATATTATAATTAATTGTGATATAAAATTCGTTTCGTGGATATTATTTACAAATTTTTGAGCTTTTAAGCTCATAAAATTTGTATTTAGTAATATACAACATTGTATCAAGTTTATCGTAAAATTTCCTACTAATATTATTTATTATACATTATCGTAATTTTTACAAAAATACAATTTATAAGGATAAATTTATTAATTAAATCTAATTAAATATTAGATTTTATTAATGTATTTCCCTTGACCATTACATTAAGTCAATTATTTGTTTTAGCCGTTAGATAAATTTTTCAATGGTGTGATATTTGATTAAGAGTAATTCTGTATTGCCTGTTGTAAATTTTTAAAGTAAATATTTGCATATCAGACCATTAAAAAATTATATTAAAAATACAATTTTTTATCGACAGTGAAAGTAAAAAGACATTTATTTCAATAGAAGTTTTCTTAGCAAGAAATAATTTTAATTGGAAAAAAGTTAACAGCTATAAGTTGAAAAAAATTCCAAAAAATAATATTATTTTTTTTACATTATTTAACGGCTAAGATTACACTGTTTGCTACCTCAAAAAAAAAAAAAAAAAAAAGGAGTTGCATGTAGCACATTCTTAAGAAGAACCAAGATGTATAAACTAGACTAGATGAAAGTATTTACTTGCAATCGCTGAAATTGATAATTAAATTATTGTACAACTGCAGTGTCCTTCCCCTACATGTAATATTTTATCACATAAAGTCGGAACAAAGACTATTGATCACGTGAAGCAAAGAATAAAACTCATACTGGAATGATAGGGAGAGGATTTAATCATAGCTCACATACAACTTAATATATTGCCAAAACACACACATACAGGGCGAAACCAACAAAATTAATAAGAGAGGTAGAGGTAATTGAATTAATAAAATGAAAGACGAAATTAATTTTAAGGGGGCGAAGTATAATTTTAAAGTAATAGAATTAAATTTTAAAAGGGGATTGTAGAATATAATTTTTATAAATTTAATACAGTAAATTACAAAAAAAAAAAAATTAAAAGGACGGCCACCCATGTTCGTCTTTATTCGACTCTGTCCTTGAACGTATCATATCAAAGGTTGCTGCTGATTAGGAATCACTTTGATATCAATAATTGTGGTATTATATTGAATTATCATATGTTTAAAGGGATTAGAGGACAAATATGCATTGCTGGATATCCACACTACAACTGTTTCTAAGGTTCGTTCGTAACTCTGAGTTTTTTTTTTTTTGGTGGGGTGAGGTGTGGTGATATGTCTGAGATTTGATTTAACAACCAATTGTAAAAATCATACAATCTGTCTATTTTTTAAGGAGTGAATTAATATATGTTTTTATTATACAAATATCACTTATATATCTTTTTTTAAAATTTCAAATATTTAGAACCCTAAAATACCTTTTAACTAAATATTATCATGTATTTAAATTTTTATAATTTTTTTTTATTTTTTGAATAGTTAAATTAGGGAAAAAAATACACATATATTTCTTATTTTAACATTTACATTGACGCATTATCGTTATCAAGTCTTAAAAAAATAAAATGAATATCATTGAATATCATCATCATTACATATTATTAAATGTCATTGAGTATCATCATCATTATATATTATTAACTTAATAATATAATAATTATATAACCTATAAGATACACAAAAAGACTTAATAAATACAATATCATTAATTTAATTATATATCATAAAAAAATGAAATATCATTCACTTGAAGTCTTAAGAAATGATCGTCATTACGTATCATTAACTTAATGATATATCAATTATATAACCGGTAAGACACAGAAAAAGACTTAATAATACTATGTCATTAATTTAATTACAACACCTTAATTCTAATTTGTCGGTAAATCCAACTTATCGATAAAAAAATTTCATCTTTTTAAGGAATTTTAAAATCTTTATTTTAGATACCAATTTGAATTTAAACAACAAACACCCTAATTTCAGAGATTTTTTTTAAATATAATGATATCATAATCCGTTTGAAATATTAAATACGTATATTATAGTTATTCTAAAACAAATAAATTAAAACTAACAATATCATTATTGTGGTCATTAATGTCTTTATGTATATACATTAGGATATATAAAGAATATTCATAAACTGCAGATATATTTTAATTCTACAAATAAAAAAGGCCACATGTCTCATTAACCCTTAAAAATTTGGTGAAATTAGAAGTTTCTATAAGCCCATCATCAGCATTTTATTTTATTTGAGTATGGTTTTTAATAGTACTACTTTGGATGATAGTCGAAATCTGGTATACTTTTAAAAAATAAAAAAAAATTCAAATATGATAAGGTAATTACAACACTTTGTTGAATGAGAGGGAAAAAAAAAAAAGAAAAAAGAAAAACGGTACCTTTTGACACTTCAGATTGAACTTTTCCGTCACCACACGAATGCAATTCGAGCCGAATTGTTTGTTTGGGTATTGGTGGATAGTCGGAGTTAAATAAAATGATTTCAAGTATTTCACACAGCTTGTCCTTTTTATATGATATTAGATGTAATTCTGTACTTAATTCTTAAGTTGAGGTACAAAAACTGTCACAAAATTTGTACTTTTGCTTCTTGTGGTCATCACCAAAACCAAATTACTACGTACCTAGGTAAAAATTATGATACACACTATCTTGATCATATTATCATCCGACAACAATATTAATAGGGTGTTAGGTAGGGTGGTTAAAACTGTTGATTAAAACTATTTTTACTATAATACGTGAGAACTTTACACTGTAACGATTTTTTTTATTGTTACTGTAACATGTGAGAGCATTACACTGTTTAAAACAAAAAATTAGTCCAGACCGAGCTACCAAACACCCTCTAAATTATTGTATTGAAAACAAGCTCAGATCCCTTTCCATGAGGCCCTACCCTAAGCAAGTAGCCCAACAAGAGTATTCTCCAAATTAAAGCTGGTCCACTGACATGAATATAATTTGTATCTTCTACGTATCTCCATATTTACACCTATGTTTTTTAATGCCATGTTGCTTGCTATTGGCATTGCGCGCAACTAGAGAAGAGCCATATTTTGCGATTGGCATTGGGATTGGAGAAGAAAGTATCTTGCAAATATTTGCAATTCGGTGTGGTCCATACTTTACAATTTACAACTGATTTTTGAAGAAGGGACGTATGCGTAAAACAAGCCAAGCTATCGTTTTTGTCGTGCTGTCGGTTATTCCAATAAATTATGTGGAAGATTGATTGAAAGTGTTTTTTTTTCTTTTTTTTTTTTGGGTTTCACAAATTGATAAAAAAAAAAAAAAGACGTGATAATCGAAAAAAGAGTTGGATACTAGGTGGTGGTATTATTATTATTATTCTTCGCCTCAATCTATTAATGTGCAATTAGATAAAAAAAAAACTATTTGTATTAAATAGGGTGTTTGATATAATGGTTAAAATCATTGGTTAAAACTGTAAATACTGTAATATGTGAGAGCTTTACACTGTAACAAATTTTTTCCTTTTTACTGTAGTATATGAGAGTTTTACATTGTTCTTAACTGAAAAGTTGGTTAGAACTAACTTTACCAAACAGGCTCGAAGTAAAGTGATAAATTTTTTTACGGTAAAAAAATATGAGGTTATATTATTGCACTTTGGATATACTCAAAAGATCAGAAATAATGAAGCAGATGTCTGGAAAGCAAATAACTCAAAGATTATTACTCAGATCAACAACCATATTAGGAGAGTTGGGATCATTTAGCAAAAGATTGTATACACAATCTAATTTTGCAAAGCATTATCAATTAAAAACTGCCATTAGAGTATTTGAACAGAAGAACATGAGCATTCAGGAGTTTTAATGACTGTGCGGTTTCTAATGGCTCTTCGTGATAGCTTTGGGGGACTTTATGGCCCATTATGCATTGTACTTCGCTTCCATATGGTCAATGAGTTGTTGGTTGAGGAGATACGTTTTAAGACTCACGTACCATGCATTATCTAATCCACCTGGCCTTTTAGTGCCTTCAAGACCATTTCAAAATAATGTAAACAAAGCCCACTCACAAATTGACTTTGATGAATGTAGGGTGTTTGGAAAAGTTGGTTAGAAATAATTTTTTGTTTTAAAATATTGTAGCATATGATATCATTATACTGTAGCAACTTTTTGTCCTTTATTATAGCATGTAAGAGTTTTATATTATTCCTTAACCAAAAAGTTGATTCTAACCAATTTTGTCAAACACGCTAGTAGTTTTTGTAGAGCTCAATGCCCTAAGTTATGAAATAGATCAGCACCACCACAATAATACTGTAGCATATGAGAGCATTATACTGTAGCAATTTTTTGTCTTTTACTATAGCATGTAAGAGTTTTACATTATTCCCTAACCAAAAAGTTGATTCTAACTAATTTTACCAAACACGCTAGTAGTTTTTGTAGAGCTCAATGCCCTAAGTTATTAAATAGATCAGCACCACCACAACAATAACAACATCACCAACAACAATCTCCTAAATGGAAAATTGTTAATAAATCTCAACAAGTAGCTTTCAGGCCTTAACAGCCGAACACTGGATTCATAATACCGCCAATAGACTCCTTTGTCTCTGGAGCCTTCTTATCTCTACTTCCATCTATAACCATCCTTGTTGAGCAGTTTCACAAGTTTTTTTTGGCTGCGCAATCACATGCTATGCCTGCAATATCCCCATAAGTATGTCGTCTTCTAGCCCATCAGGATCCACAATCCCAAACGCTGATTGGAACAAGCCGTAGACAAGGAAATAATTTAATTTTGCCACCCAGAAAGTACCATAATGATGCTGCTTCCAATGTTTGAGGTTTTCTCTTTCTTCTTTCGTTTTAGTTTATGGCATCCTCACCTTAGGTCATGCTTCTCATTCAAATTTGTGCAATAATAATTTCGTAACTTTTCACGTGTAGGGTATTTGCACTTTCTCCCTCTTTTATTCCCCTTTTCCTTTGACTGGCTTGTGTTGGGCATTAATTTTTGCATTCTCCCTCTTCCTCTGATTGACTTGTATTGGGTATTGGTAATTGCATTATACTCTTCCTTCGATTAGCCTACGTTTAGCATTTGCATTTCTCACTCCTTTCATTGACCTATG
This sequence comes from Artocarpus heterophyllus, assembly GCA_025403435.1. Taxonomy (NCBI): domain Eukaryota; kingdom Viridiplantae; phylum Streptophyta; class Magnoliopsida; order Rosales; family Moraceae; genus Artocarpus; species Artocarpus heterophyllus. Next base: position 15,912,271 of record CM046332.1, on the reverse strand, counting down.
TATTAGGCATTATATTCCCCTTTTCCTTTGATTGATCCATGTTGGGCATTTTTATTGGCATTTTCAATCTCCTCCTTTTTTTGATTGGCCCATTGGTAGGCATTTGCCTTGCTCTAGGCCCACGTGTGAAAAAGAATATACAAAGATTGTAAAATTGTTTAAGTCACGTTTTTGTTTTATTTTATATTTTGCTATTAGTCGGCAAACTCTCAATGTTTGCAGATGCACCACGAGTTTGAGGTAGGAGTTAGAATTATTAATTAGATTTATATTAGAATTAGGCTTGGTTATTTTTTTATTTATTAGTAAGGATAGGTTAGTCTTTTACTCCTTTGCTTGCAGGTTTATATAAACTCCTATTTATTAGTTTATTTAATTAATTATGGTTTCTCTGCAATTGCAATCCTAGTCTCCTTTTCCCTCATTCGCTCTTTTTTCCTTTTCATTTTAAATTAAGAAATTCTCATACATACATATATATATATATATATAGACTTGTTTTCAATGGTTATACCTCTAATAGTTATGTATTCGAAAAGGTATGCTTTAACAATTGATGATGTGGCCAGTGGTAGAGCCCGGTTTTTTTTTCAAGAGGGAGCATAATTTGATCACTCTCCTTTAGTGTTCTGAGTTACCCTAGCATATAGTACAGTTGAAAGGAGAGAAACTATAGGGAATGGTTACTAAGTTGTACCCGCACACTCAACACAGCTTGAAGGAAGATACATAGTATTGAAGATTTGAAGGTTGAGATTTCTTAATCAGTTAAACGTGATAGTCGGTCATCAATATGTGTGTTTTGATTATGATTCTATTTATTATTTATAGTAATCTGAGTTAGATTTTAGGTGATTAATAAAAACTTTTTAAAATTCTACTGCCTCACTGAATCAATTTTTTCAGCAAGTGGATTACTAGTTTTGAATATTCTGTTAAAATATAATGTTGTACAGAATTTTAGATTGTGCACCAATATACATACAACTTAACAAGTATATATATATATATATATATATATATATATATATATATATATATATATATTGAAAGAAGGCCTTAGACTTCTAGGAGAATTTATGGTTTAAATTGAGATATTTGAATGGTTGTGTTGCTTTATGTGAATTACAGATGATGTCATGTCACAAGACACGATTTATTTTGTAATGAAATCATATACGACTATTTTTTAGTGAAATTTTAGATTCTTTATTTTTATTTTAGTGAGCTTGGCCAACAATCTTTGCCTCGTACAATAACAATCTTTTGCAACATAAAACAAAGAGGAGAAAATTGTAGGGGCTAAAATATTAGTGCCAATTGAAAATGTTTCTTTCTTCATCAATTTTTTTCTTGTTTACATGCTCAGCCCTTCCTCTCCGCAGTCTCGTCATTCCCCACGATTCATACCAATTAAATACACAACCCAAACACACTCTCTTCAGCCATAACCGCGCCAAAAAAAACCAACAAAGAAACTCCAAAACAAAAAACCACCAATTTCTCTCTCTCTCTCTCTCTCATTATTCGATGGAACACAACATTAATGGCGATTCGCCAATGGCTTCCCACCATCTCCGCAAGCAGTCCCCCTCCGCCCTCTGCAACATGTCCTGCTGCTTCGGCACCAAACACCGCCGCCGCCACCACCCTCTCGCCCACCACGACGGCTCCTCCAGCCCCGTTCACGTAAGCAACATCCGCCTCGTCCGGTGCTCCTCCGTGTGGAAAAAGTCCCGGGCCCCCGACCACCATCTGCCGGAGATCAAGGACAAGTGCCGGAGCCTCATCTCCCGCATCGGCCACCACCGCCGACGCCACTCGGCCGATTTCCGCTACGACGCGTTGAGTTATTCTCAAAACTTCGACCAGGGAGCTGACGACGAGAGCAACGGCAAAGAATTTCCCTTCAGGACCTTCTCCTCCAGGTTGCCGCCTTCGCCGCTTGAGGAGGTGGACGACGACGACGACGACGATGAAGAGGACCCGTATCCGCCGCCATCGAGGGCAAACGAGATCGTCGGTGCTTGTAGCTGAGATAATAACAATTATTGTTTTGATGCGTTAGGGTATGACTAACATTGCTGCGTTTAAACCTATTGTTCAAATGGGAAATTGTGGGGGCCGTACAGTTGTCAGTCCCACGACTAATACAGAAAGGATTAGCCGGATAATCACACCTTTGAATGATGGTGGAGACTTTTTACCATTCATTGACAGGTTGCCGGAGAAAGACGGTGGCGCCGCCGCTGACCGGTGGTTTTGGCCTTTTATCTTTGGTGAGAGAGAGAGAGAATTTGTACGTAGAAGATCGTTCATAATTAGCTGCCCTTCTGAAAAAAAAAAAAAATGTAGGTGCCCTTTTACTATGCGACATGCACTTTTGTTTCCATATGTACGTACTTTGACTACCTTGTTTCATATTAGACATGATAATTAAATTCTTATATTTTTGTTTTTTTAGAACTCAATATTTGACCAATAGCGATGATTCCCATGATTTAACTAGGTTACTATCCATCTATTGATTGAATGTATTTTCCCGGTTATAGCTTGATTAGTTGATTATTATTTGATTCTGACCTGTTGACTTTCCCGATTGTTGTTTGTAATGTTTTCTTTTACCATTTATAAATGAGTAATCTTTGAATATAAATTCTTAAATGCATAAATACATTTTCTCTACTCAACAAAATATTCTTGAGAAAAATCATTTATTTATAATCCCGCTGTTAACAAAACAGTAGGACCTAAACTAGTATATATAGTATTTTTTAGATTATATCTTACTATTTTATTAATAATTATATTATGAAGCCATAAGGTTAAATAGGATTACTTTATTCTTCTTGTTCTTTCCCTTTCTCTTCAAACTTTCAATCGGCTCATGCTTAAGACCAATATTGATCTTTCAAGTCCCCTGACTAGTGATTAAATCGACAAAATAGCTAATATTATATTTCATTTTTAGAATAGCCACACATTCTGTTTACATTTATATTGACCAAATATTATGTTTAGAAATGTCGATCCCCACTTTACAAATGCTTTTAACTCACATATGACCACATAGGAGTTACCTATGTAATCTTCTGTATCTTTCCCCAAAGATAAGGAATGTGTAAGTGTGGCTTTAGGAAGAATCTGCTTTTTGCAAAAGATAGAACAATATTGTGAGTCTGACTACTCATTAATATGCCACATTCGGCAGCATCTTCAGAGCATTGTTACATTTATGTGTTAATACTAAATTTTAGCGTTTAAGAGTAAAAGGTATTGTCCAATATAATGTCATTTTTATGTTTTTTTTTTTTTTTGACATAAGAGGAGGGAAAATACCATCTACTTTTAAGTGATGCTAAGCGTGACTCGAACCCTCAACCTATGATTGGGGTGGAGGAACTTACGACCAATTAAGCTGCCCTCATTTGTCTTTATGTTAAATTTTCTATATGCTAAATTTGGTGGTAAATTTACCACTAAATATGACGTATAAGAAATTTGACATTTGATTCTTATTCGTTGATAGATTGATTTTTTTGCTTTAATAATTATATTTTTTTTCACTTTTTTAATTATTTTAATGCAAGGAGTTTATTTTTACAAATTCTAAGTTTTAATAATTATAATGAAAATCAAATATGACATTTAAAATAGTATTATGCATTGGTGTACAAGATAGAATAGCACATCAACAATGTGTTATCTTTATATTTTTAAATGACAAATATAGATAGCATTAGCATTTATATTCGAAATGGAATAAGAGAATCTCAAATAAAATGTCAAAATAGTGCATCAATATCAAATTTCAACATATTTAGTAGAAAAATCACTCTTCAATACAATCTTAATTGTTGGTACTAAGTTTGGCATATATTATACTTGGTGCCAAATCTAGCACCAAGTCAATGTATGCCAAATTCTAGTTTTTTATTGTTATTGGTTGATATAATATAATGGCTTTTTTATTTGATCATTATAATATTCCATTTTAAATTATTTTAAATTTAAGAATTTACTTTTACAACTTCTAAAGCTTATAATTATAAGAACAAAAATAAATACAACATTTAATTTAGTATTATGTACTGGAGTACGAATAAAAATGACTAATCAAATATAACGGTTTCAAACCTGTTAATTAATAAGGTAGTGATCAGTTTGATAGTGAAAAAACCATCAACCAAATGAAAAATATTTTTTTCAGGCAGTTGGGTCTTTGATATTTTTGAGAAAAATTAAATCAAATCAAACCACTTATTGTGGGTTTGATCTGTTGTTTACGATTAAAATTAAAACATATTCGACATTTGAAAAACGTGCAAAGTTTTTCACATGTTTTTAAATTTTCCGTTTAACTTCAGCATAACAATATTAAAATATTATAAAGGTTATAATATCCAAAGTTATTTTGTGTTATGAGTCCATATTTGCTATCCCAATGTCCTCTCTTCCTAGTTGTCCCCTCTATTATTGATTCGATATATCATTAAAACTCAACAATTTAAACATATAAATAGTAACTAAATATTAAAATTAATTTAATAATTCACTTACGTTATAAAATTTAACTGGAAGGACAGCCAAGGAGATATGAAAATGAAACAGTAGATCTTGATTCTCGTGTTATAAGGTACATTTTACTAATTCCAAACGTACAATAATAACTGTAATGCTCCAAACCTAATTAATTAAAAATTAGTCTGTTGAGTGGTAACTGGTGTGTCTCATTAAAATTTTTGTTATTGATTAATCACTTTTTTAGAATTTTCATTTTTATAATTGATTACATTTTATTTTTAGCAATTATTAAATTATTTTAAATATATTTTCAGGTTACTCATTTCATTATTTTATTATCTTTCTATTTTAACATAAATTATATTTTCTTTTCCAATGTTTTAAATAGTTATTTTGAGGACCTAGCTTTTGCCAAAATCCCAAAATGGCCCTTTCGCCCCACTTAGATAACAATCATGTGAAAGCTTTCAGACCTTGAAACCCCCACTTCTGAAACCACCATCAAAATTTTAGCATAAAAATCAGACAACACTCAGACCTACATGTCACTCTTCCCCTGCTCTCTCTCTCTCTTTCTTTCACGTCTCTCTTTCTGTTTTAAAACTCAAAACCTAAAACCTCTATTTTCAAAGCAAAACAGAAGCATAAATCACCAACTTTGGGCTTTGAATTCAGTAAATTGAGGCTAGACGACATGTGAATCATTTTAATCTTTGATTTTCAAAGTTTATTTCCTGATTAATAGCTTGAGATTCAAGTTCATAAGTTTGGTATTTTATTTTCTTTTGAACAGTATTTTTTGGTGGATTTGTTGTAAATATATGTTTGCATGAGATGATCTGAAGTTGAATAAGCAAAAACAATGTTCTATCTGGGATAATAGAATGATTATTAACAAGATTTTAGTTTTATTTGAGCTAAAACGGATTGAAAACTATTTTTACATTTATTTTCTTATTTTCAGAATAATTGTGAAAAGCATTGGAAAAGTGTTGAAATATGAATGCATGTGTGCAAAAGTGATTTTATATGGCTCATCATAATGGTTATGAGTCACTAAAACATTATTTGGATGCATTAGAACTGATTTGGAAGAGTTTTAACTCGATTCGAGTTTGAGTGCTCAAAACAGGGCACTGCCATTTGCGATGCTTGCGCTCGGCCTAGTCTGTGTAGCGTGGTCGACCATGCTACTTCGAGACACGTAGTTTGTTGGGGTTAGTGTACCACGGTTAGCCGTCGTGCTCCATAAAAGACTATTTCAGCCAACCTAAACCCCTTTGTTTTAAATTGAATTATGAATATATTTTCGTTTGTTTTATTGATCAAAAATCATTCTTAGTGCATTTTAAACTATGATTAACTATCATATATTCAAGTAAGGAATTATAAAATGATTATGGCATACTAAAGACCATGAATTCGCATACTAATAAATTTTTGTCTAAGTTCTGATATTGATAATCGAGCTTACGCTTAAGGCTGTTTGTTGTCCCCGTAGATCCAACGTTTTAGCAGAGTAGGAGTGTAAGAGCATTCTGTTGTTAGAAATTCAAGAAAGAACTCTAAATTCCCTTCTTTATAGCCATGATTTGAATAATGTAATTGGCTATAAATTATTTTCTTAAATGTTTTAAGAATTGAATTATTTTTTTTAAAAGATATTTTCAAATACTTTAAAAATAGGTTTGCTAAAGAAAATAATTTAAAATAAAATATCGATATCTCAGAAAAAACACATCCGAGTGAGATGATATGTTTAAAAAGTTTTCAAACGCCAATCAGTGTAAGATTCCCCAATATGTTGTTTTTTAAATGTATGGTGTCACACAAAGTTAAGGTCATGCAGGGTGTGATGTAAGGGTAGGTCTTGAAACCTGGTCTGGGCCACTGCAGTGGTGTTCATATCAAGCCTTATATAAAATAAGTATTAATTCATGATTTGAGATAAATCATATGATGCAAACGGTAAGAATCTTTGGTTTAAAATGCAATTGATTTATTTATAACTACATTGTTTATGTTTTATTTCTTTTAAATGTTGTTTTAGAACTTAAGCTCTATTGAGCATTTTGCTCATAGTTTCTATTTGTTTTTATTTATCCCCCTGTAGGATGTTCGTAGTACATAGCTGAGTCGATTGTTGCTAGATCACTCACAATGTTCATGAGTTGCATTAAATTCTCTTCTTCTTTTTTTAATTAAGGTATGTAATAATGAGACTATTTCCATGCATTATGATTTATTTTGCTAGACTATAATTTAGTTGTATTTTTCCTTCACGTCTAAATTATGTAAGTACTACTATATGGTTTGATAGGACCTAGATGGTATTTGATAGATTTAAAATTTTCTATGACTTTGAGGTCATTCAATAATGTTTGTTAACTATATCATGTTTTAAATTAATTCTAAGTTATTATGTTAAATTCCATTAATTTTATTTTATTATTTTCGTATTATGTTCTTAAAAATAAAGGTTAATTCTCAGTGTTACTTTTAATTAAACCATCAATTTATCACCGATTTCGAGGCGTGACAATAACCAATAGAAATCATGTTATACAATTTAATATAGTATCTCATATATTCCCTTTTTTTCTCTTTGGTTGGTTTAAGATCACCAAATCAATAGCCAAACTGACCAAAAAAAAAAAAAAAAGTGTCCAAACCCAACGAAAGCCTACCTATATGTTGGTGAGAAAGAGACAAAAAAAAAAAAGAAAAAGATTGTAATGGTGATAGTTAAAAAAAAAAAAAAAATCAATTTACGCCATTAAGGATCGACTCTTGTTATTCTATAATCAATATTTATTCTTATTTATTTTGTCATTAAACATCTACCGGTTGTTCACACTTACGTGACCTTTCAATCTTAGTATGACACTTTAGCATATAATCAACTTGTGTGTACAGAGCCAGTAAATTTTTTCAAACGGTGTCGTGAAACTAAAATTAGGTGAAAATTACAATACAATTGTATTTTTGTAAATTTTGTCACTTTTTCTTAATCTTTATTGTATCTATTTTATCCTTTTTATTTATCATTTGAATGAATTAAGCTTACAATATATATTTCATTTTTTAAAATTTGAAGTCTAAAAATTATAAGATTACATAGAAGTATCATTGATTTTTGGTTTATTTGAGTTTTTAATATTGAATATTGAGCATATTTATGGGCCATTTGGGCAGTTCTAATCATCAGTTACAACTGTAAATAGTGTAAAATTCTCACATGTTATAGTAAAAGGTACAGTGTAAAGTTCTTACATGCTTTAATTCTCAAACGAAAAACTGTCGTTTCCAACCGTTCTTCCAAACGGCTTGTTAAAAATTAAAAATAGATATAATTGAATTTTTTTAAAAACTTTTCTATTAATATTTTAATGTTTTAAAACATGTGTATTTAGAAGTCAAAAGTTAGGACATAACTAGAGTTTTCATGACTTTCTTTATTAATAGAGCAATTTTGATTTTTTTTTTAAGGCAATAGAAACGACATTCTTAGCTGTAGGTGTGGATACATGCGGTTACCGGCCCGCCCTCTTGGGAGATACTATATAAGGGCTGAGGTAGGTATGGGGGGGATAAGGATGGGGGAAGCTCTCCCACCACGTCCACACCCCAGACCCAATTGTATGTACTTTTGTTATATATATGTGTATTGGTTTATAATATATATATATATATATATATATATATATATTTATTTATTTATTTATTTATATATAGTAATGGAGGCGGTATGAAATTATAAAGAGTATTTTGAAAAAAAAAACCCCCAAAAATGCAAAAAGAAGGGAATAATGTTAATACTTTGATGTTTTGGCCTAATTTACAAATTTAGTTCTTAGATTGATGGAGGTTGGATTTTGTTTATGGTCCATTTTTATAAGACAAATAATTATGTTGCTAAATTTTACAAATTATTTAATGAAATTTGATTTAAGTTTAATCATATTGTAATATCATCATCTTCTTCTTCCTCTTCTTCTTCTTTTAAAACTAACAGCCTAAAGTTTTAAAAAGGGTGCACAAGAACCAAAATCATCAAGGGTGCATCTATGAACACATCTCCCATTCCATTTTTCATAAACCCTTACTTAAACCATCCTCATCTCTCTTGTTACACCCCTCTCAAATTTTCAAAAAGTCCCTACAAGTAAATAGTATTATTATTTTTTTCTTTTTTTCACCCACCAATGAACAAACTTACCATTTTTTAAGCCTTTTTTTTTAACATGAAAAAAAAAGGAGCCACACTATGATCATTTTTTATAAGATCATAAAATCCAATCATTTGCCATAAGCCATACTTTTATTATGTTGATGAAAAAAGAAGAATCTTGATCATAAAATTTGAATTAAAAAAAAAGAATCTTAATGAAAAAAGAAACCACCTATATTTTTGTTGGGATACTCTTTCATGTTAGCATTCATTCTTAATTCCTCTAAAAAAAGTAAGGCATAATAGTTTTTAGAATGGAATATATATATATATTTTTTGACTTGGGGTGTGTAATGAGTATTTTTTTTTAAGTACTTTTACCCTCCCCAATTATTTTACTAACGGACAATTTAGTAATGAGAAATTTTATTAAAAATGTATATGTGAAAAATAAAATCGGGTGTCAATAGTCACATCTCATCGTCAATAAGTGTTAAATCTAAATAAAAAAGATCCTTGTATATGAGTTTATAAAGGCAATTTTTAAAACAACCTCATGATTTTCAAAAAAGAAAAAAGAAAGAAGTCACCAACAACACCGTTTGTTGGCGCATGAGCTGGTCACCAACAACACCGTTTGTTGGCTCGTCACTACTTCTCGTTGCCCTAATCACAAGCACACCTCTTCCTCTGCCCCCTATGAGCTTGTCGACATTATCGCCACTAGCATATCCTAACTAAGTGGGTACCCACAAGCAATCAAATCCTCTACCAAATTCACCACTCAAAATATATTCAATAAGAACAAAACTGAAAAGGGAAACAAAGGATAACACAAAACCAAACTATGAAATAAATAGATAACTAGAAGTAGCTTGCAAAGGATTAAGTTAATACTCTTTCCTCAAAAGAGTACTATAGACCCTCTATTTAAAACCTAGGGTTAAAAGACTAAAAAGGATTATATATCTACTAATAGAGTCAATTATTTAAACACACACAAAAAAAAAAAAAAAGAGCAACAAAGTACTACCATATCTCTATAAACTATAACAAAAAAGAAAGACAATTGAACCACAAGGATAAATCTTCTACGATATTGCAAAAAAAGAAAGTTTGTCTGCCACAAGATTGTACATATAAGAAGCCTGATAAGTAATACTTGCTCGGAAGCCTATAGCACTAGTTCATCGAGCACAAAAGTGCCAAGGAACTATATGACTTTTAGAAATCAACAAATCAAACACATTCAAACTAAAAAAGTTCCATTCGAACCATTTACCAAACTCCATTGCGACAATAACACCCAATCAATACCACTTCGAAAGCATAAAGAACTTTTTTTTTTTTTGGCGAAACAACCCCTGAAAAAGCCCCTGAAAGTTCTATGTTATCACCACAAAGGTAGAAGGATATCATTGTACTTAGATGATTTTTTGTGCTTTATTAGATCAAGGAAGCCTAACAATACTTCAATTGATCAAGTCTCAAATAGGATTAGTCATAATGCCTGAGTTAAGAGAATTTTCATTCTTGAACACAATCCCATAAAGAACTTAAAATTTGATTCGTCGAGAAATTTTCATCTTCAAAAGTAGTTGCACTCTGGAATTTCCAAAACAACCACAAAGTACAGATAATTCTTAAGATCCAAAGATTGAAGATTTGTTTGCTCAATTTAACCTTCAAGGCCGAATTAATAAAAAATTCCAAGTTCAAGGTGCATTAGTCCTAATTACTTTCCTGCTTTTCTTTATTGCTTTAATTCGGGTTTCTGTTAGCATGCTGCTAATATGATGTTTGGGATGGTGGTTAGAACTATTGGTTAAAACTGTAAATACTGTAGCATGTAAGGCTTTACACTATAGCAATGTTTTTTGCTTGTACTGTAACATGTGGGAATTTTACAGTGTTCCTAATTAAAAAGTTGGTTAGAACCAACTAATGCCAAACAGGCTATAATTGTTTTTTTTTTAATTAAGGATGTGACGACCCGTCTTTTCGGGCAGTCACTTTACTTTCTTAAACATCGTTTCATAAAGAGTAATCTTACTTATTTAGTAAGAAAAATACTGAAATAATTTTTTTTTAAACATTCTTTAAAACTGATGCGACCTCTGTCGCATTTCAAGTTGAGACCTCGCTCAACACTTGCCCTTAAAATCATTTCAAATCGTTTCTTAAAACTTAATAAGAAACATTTATTAAATCATAGCTTAAAACTTTATTTTATAATTACATAAAACAGTTTGTAAATTGTATCTTAAAACTTTGAATACCATTCTTAGAACTCTGATTTTCTTAAAACTTTGTAAACACTACATTAAACAATGGAAAACATTTTCTTTGCGTAGCGGAAGCAAACAGTGATGGTATTCATACCCAAATCTTTGCATTTGTCATCCGCAACACCCAGCTCTTCTAACGGGTCCTACTGGTCACCATAAATTACCTACAGCATGAAGAAACTTTTAATGAGCTTTCGCTCAGTAAATTCAAGCATAAACTCACAAATCATTTAATCATGCTTTAAAACTTTTCTCATAAAAGCCTCTCTCTTGAAACATTTTTCAAAAATGTTTTCCATAAACATTTCTGAAAACATTTTTCATAAACGTTTTCTATAAAACATTTCTGAAACGTTTTGCATAAACGTTTTTTCATAAAACATTTCTTGAATGTTTTTCTTAAAACATCATTTATAAATCTTTTCTTAAAAACATGAAAATGTTTTTCATAAACATTTCTCAAAATGTCTTTCGTAACATAACACATAAATATTTCATAAAAAGGAATTCAGGCAAAATCAAAATGCATAATTCCATTTGTGCTCAATTAGGAACTTTCATTTATGAGTGTCTTATAAACGTTCTTTTCTTACTTTAACTTTCTATTTTCATACGTTAACTTTTCTTATCTTACTTTAACTTTCTCTCCTTATTCCTTCTCTTTCCTTATTTTACCTTCATTTTCCTTACTTTACTTTAGTGTTCGTACCAACTCATTAATCATGAGATCATAAACATGATGCTTCCCTTGTGGAAGACTTGAGACCATCAAACATTGAGGTCGTGTACCTCACATCTAGGAGGTCAAACTTTAATTTTACTTTCAGTACCTCACAACTAAGAGGCTAGTACGACACTTTGTTTTCATCTTTACGTTACCTTCTTATTAACTTTAGTGAGCATTTCAAATGCAATCACACTTGCAATTCATAGCTTGTACTATAAAACCTATTACATAACAAATGCAACATATTGCTTAACAAATGCATCATAAAACGCAAACACATTTTGTAAATCATAACTTGTATTATAACACTTATTGCATAACAAACGCAACATATAACGAAATCACATTTTGCAAATTATAACTTTTATTCTAAAACTTATTGCATAACAAATGCAACTTATTGCATAAAAAATGCATCATGAAACTTATAACTTAAACTATAAAATATTATGCATTGTCATAATGCAAAACATACTTTAAATACTTTGAAAATCATAACTTGAACTTAAAAAAAAAAAACGTTATGCATATCAATATGCAAATAGACTTTAAACATAACAATTGCAAATTCATTGCAAATCTTTTTCTTGAACTTTAAAACTTTTTGCATAATAAATGCAAACATACTTCAAAAGAAACTTGCATAAAATTGCAAACTCATTTGCAAATTATATAAATAAGCATTTAAAAATCATTTACTTCATGCTGTAGGTGAGATTTGAAACTTACCCGAACTATGTTCTAGCGTTCTCTATTCCATTCCTTTCCTTCCATTAGTCGGCCTCTGTGTCCTGATCAAACGACAGTCGACTTATTAATTAACTTTCTTTATTATCAATCCACTCGATTGATAATAAAACGTAAACATTAACCATTCTTTCCTTTTAACTTGACTAGTATACTTTCGTTTACCGTTGTCTTTACTTAACCTTATAAACTATCGGTTTACCTTTCCTTCACTTAGCTTTGTAACCCACCAGGGTTACTTTTCCTTTTACCCTCGTAACCCATTGGTTTTCCTTTCGTGTACTTAAACATCCTTATTAAATCTCCCGTCTTACCGGCGATTTCATTACTTAACGTATTACGAAACATTTTCCGTTTAAGAACGTTATGGTAAATCGGAGTGTTCGACTCCGTTCTAGTTGTTTTCTCGATAATGATGATTTTACCCTTAATGGGTTTTTTGTCACCCTCGTAAACTTATAAAACTCATTCTCACATAAAACAGTGTAACAATCACTGATCATGCATTTTATAAATTTTTATGAAAGCATCTAAAACAATTTATTTTAAAACCGTTCATACTGTAGGCAAGATTCCTACTTACTTGGACTCCAAGCTAAGCAGGTCTAGTTGTACCTTGTTATATCTACAATATGCGAAGCATCCTCTGCAGTGCTCATCGAGCGACCATGAATGGCTAGGAATGCTTCTTGGATATCATACATTACTAGAACTGTCGTTTTGGACTCCGTTACTGTTGTTTGAATCGCCTTGATCCGCATACAATTAAGGACCAGACGATTTTTATAGGAATAGAATTAGCTTGAACGGAGGTCACCATTGCGCTCAGAGCATCGAAATGAGTAGGGAGGCTGTCTCAGATCGTCAATCGGAGGTCCGGATCACAAAATCCTAAAGTGGCCATTGACCAGCATTGACCGCCATTGACTGGTGTTGACCGCCGTCAATTGTCTCCGTTGGGGGCTGGGCTCAGGCCTACCCCCCCTAATTTGACCCTCCTGAGTTGATTGGTGGGGTCAAATCGAGGATGGGTTTCTCGGCCAAAATTGACGGCTCCGATATCCTATCTCCGGTGGAGATACCATGCAATTAAGCTGGGAGTTTTGTTCCCCAGGTCACTCTGAGCATTTCCCCTAACATAGGGCTACTCAACACCTCATGGAATGACGGCTCCACCTCTTCATGGTGGCTTTAGGTGACGGGTATTGGTTCTCCGGTGACCGGCCATCATCTCGTGCAATTGAGGAGCCAAATTTCTTCCTCTCGACCCTCTGAACATGGCTGCCTCTTTAATTTAACCCAACGGTGGCGAAATGGGTAGCCTCGACCCCTCTTGCGGCGGTGCACGATGGGGAAGATCGATCTCCATCTTCCCATGAGTGGTTCACGAAATTGGGAGAGGGGAAAGCTTCCCCGTCCCCATATGACCACAACCGAGTCATCAATTTGACTCTACGGCGGCGAGATGGCCAAAATCGCGATCTCACGGCGACGGCTATGGAATTTCGACATTGGCTGGTATTTTTCTAAAATTGACCAGGGCATTTACATCACCGTAGAGCTCTGACTTGGTTGGTGTTAGCGGTGTGCTTCACCGTCATCGGCAATGGCAAAATCATGAGGTGGCACAGCGGCGGAGACGGGGCAACTCCGTCGTGCCTCTCTAGCTAGAATTGAGCTAGGAGATTGGTACCATCTTGCTCCTCTCCTCATGCTGAGTCCATAGACACCAAGATCACGTCGATTGGTGGTCGGACGGCGAAGAAATCATGTCGGGAAGAAATGGGTTTCTCCGCCACTTTGGGCGGCGCGTGTGGCCTCCTCCGGCGGCGTTGTGGGCGACATAGCACATCATTGGACTCAGCTCATCAAGAGCTTTCCAATGGTGTAGGAGGTGTCAAAAACAGAGGCCAAAATCTTGGACTGATTTTTTGAGGAGAGAGAGAAAATCTAGAGAGAGAAAGTAGAGAGAGAAAGAACCGATTTTTGTGAGATTTTTTCCTTTTTTTTTCTTTTTTCACTTTTATAAAAAAAATTGTGGCCCACACAGTCCAATTCCTATATAGCTTTACTCTTGCAGTGTAATAACTTTATCAATGTACTTTCTTACACTGCATTATTTTAATACCATATAATTTTTTGCATTATTATACAGTATTTTTCTTTAAACTGTACTTTTTATCTTAATATAATCCTTAACTTAATGTATTTTTAATGCATTAGAAATTCTCGGGTGTTACAAGGGAAACAGATATACGGTAAAATATTTGAACATTGGAAATAGAGAATAAGGATCCGTTTGGTAAATGAATCTGAATTAGTGATTTGATTTTAGTTAATGTGATTTGAGTTAGAACTTGAGTTAATAATTTGAATTATTATCCGAATTTGTGTTTGGATGTGCATTTAGGTTTTAATCTAAGTTATGGAATAAAATTGAAATTTATGTTTGGAAAGATAGTGAAAATAGTTTTGATTTATTAACAAATTTAATAAAATCTTAATGTTAATGATCCTAAAAAATATACAACATGGATCTTAATTTATTCCTCTTTTCACTAGAAACACAATGAAAAAAGAATCATCTCAATTGGATATCAAATGAAAAAAATTATGATTTTTTTTCCTCAAGTACAGGAGAGAGAATTTTAGTTTTTACTATAACAAAGATTTCCAAATATCAAAAGTTTAGGGAGGACTGATAACTGGAACTTGGATTTTTGATATTCAAAGGATTTGGATTTTTGAGGAAACAAACACGTATTTAAAGGATTCTTGATACTCAAATCTAAATTTGAGTCTATTAAATCCAAATAATACTCGAAACAAACAGACTCAAGTTATCTTTCGAACTTTTTTTGATCAAAGGGGCACCGTACGTTATCCTTCCATACCGCCGCTTTAATCCAAAAAAATATTATTAATTAACAATCTTCTTGTTAGTTTTTTCCTTTTAACAATAAGAGCATAGAAAAATTAATTGTTTTCCCTCACTTTGCTAGCTAATCAGAAAGTTGACAAGCATATTATAAGGTGTTTAGCAGAACAGTTGGAACTGAAAATGTTAATTTGAAAATTATAGCATGTGAGAGATTTACACTGCAGCAATTTTTTTTTTTTTAACTGTAGCTGCGGATAGCTTTACACTGTTTGTGTTCCAACCGAGATACTAAACAACCCACACGGTGGTAGTGGAATAGACATAGTAATGAAGGACGACTTACCAAGGCTCTCTCACCTAAGAACTAGAGATCAATTCACATTGTCTGTGACGAGGCTAAATATGGTTTTAACTAATACGACTTTCAATGCCTTGGATATTTTGTGACTAAAACATGAATCATGTTTCTTTCCGTTCAACCTATGGTCCCAGTAGGTTGTTAAGTGACCATTGAACTGACGGTGTGAGGACACTGATGATCCTCTCTTTTGTTAAAAACATCATATATATATATATATATATATATTGCAATGTACGCATAGTAATACTCTATATTGGAAGGGTATATTACTTCTGCCTCACCAATAATCTCCACAAGAACAAAATCCATCCTTGAAATGATGGAAACGATTAGCATCTCTAACGACTATCTCCCTATTGACAAGCTTGGAAATAAGCTTGGTTGCTGAATGACAATTTACACATGCCCTGAGATTTTTGGTTATCCTAAGTGTAGTACCTGGAGCAGTACTAATAAGGCCATAAGCAATGGCTATCCTCTCACTATGATTGCAAAGGGTCTCCTCCTTTTCTTCATAGTTCAAGTCATGCAGAACTGCGTCTGTATGTGGCACAAATCCCGCCTCTTTCAATCTCCTCTCCAGATTCTCAAGCTCCTCAAAGATCTCCCTAGACCTCGGATGCGACTTATCTCCGACACGAAATGCTTGTAGTTTTCCATTGATCTCAATACAACTATAACCAAGATCTTTACTTAACCCTTTCCCCCTCATCACTGATCGTATCTTTGCAACACGATCCCACATACGAGCTGAGGCATAGATATTTGAAAGCTGCACGTAGTATCCAGTGTTATAGGGGTCTAAGGAGAAAAGCTTCTTGGCAGCATATTCTCCCATTTCCACATGGCGGTGAATCTTGCAAGCATTGAGAAGCGCTCCCCATACACTTGCAACAGGTTCGATTGGCATCTTCGTGACGAAATGATAAGCTTTTTCCATGTAGCCTGCACGTCCAAGTAGATCAACGACACAAGAATAATGTTGGTTTTGGGGCTCAATAGCATAGTCTTTCATGCAGTGGAAAAGCTTCCATCCTTCTTCCACAAGCCCCGAGTGGTTGCAAGCTGTGAGAAGCGCAAGGAAGGTGACATCATTTGGGAGAACTCCAGCTTGCTCCATAGCATGGTAAATATCAATTGCTTCTCGACCTCGACCGTGCAATCCATAACCAACAATCATTGCACTCCAGACGAAGACGTCTTTATCTGGTGTCCTCTCAAATACTTCGCGAGCAAAATCAACGTTTCCACATTTGGCATACATATCAATTAGGGCTGTGCTAACAAAAATGTCAGTTTTGTACTCAGTCCTACCCACATAATCGTCCATCCATTTCGCTTGTTCGAGAGAACCCACTTGGGCAACACCCAAAATAGCAGACCTCAAAGTAATGGAATCTGTTTTCATACTCTTGGCGACCATCTTTCGGAATAGCTCCACAGCTTCCTCGGCATAACCATTCTTTGCATAACCAGAAATCATGGCATTACACAAAATTAAACCCGGTTCTTCCATCTGATCAAAAAACGACCTGGCAACTCTGACTTGCCCGGCTTTTGCATACATGGTTGTGAGAGAAATGAGCAAGTCAGGTTCAATTTCAAGGCCCAACTTAATTAAACAACCATGGATAGCTTTCCCTTGTTCCAAGTCTTCAATATCAGTGTAAGCCCTGAGAACACTAACAAGCACTATCCAGTCAATCTTGATGTTTGATCCTCTCATCTGACTGAAAATTCTCAAAGCCTCAAGAGGCTCTCCATTCTGTGCATAGCCAGAAATGATTGCAGTCCACGAAACAATCGACCTATTACATAATCTGTCAAACACCATCCTAGAAGGACCTATTTGACCACATTTGGCATAAAACGCCACAAGACTGTTTTGCACAAACACATCACATTCATACCCATATCTCAATATCTGCCCATGTATCCAGCGGCCAAATTCAAGCGCCTGTAGTCCACTACAAGCTTTGAGCACATGCGGAAAAGTAAAACAATCCGGGCAAACCCCCATTGCTTGCATCCTTGAGTACATTTCAGTAGCATCTCCAAACATATTGTGTTTTGAATAACCCCTAACAATCGCATTCCACAAAAACACATCGGGGTTAGTAAATTCATCGAACAACTTGCGGGCATAACGAATGTACCCGATATCCGAGCTTACATTCACCAGTTTCGTTATCAAGAAACCATTGTGTTGCAGACCCAACACAAGTAACTGGGCATGGACTTGATGCAGATGCTTTTTGTGGGTCGAACTACCAAGGAGAGATGCATAGAATGAGACGTTTCCAAAGCAATAGTAGGGGCTTCCATGGTTGCGGGAAGGATATATGTGGAGAGGTGAAGAAGAATAATGATTGACAGAGAAGAATAAGGACGCTGGAAATTCAAAGAATGTTAAGGTTTGAGGAAGTATAGGTCGGACTTTGGAGAGTGGGAAAAACAGAGAAGACAAAATGGAAGACGGGCATTGGATTTCCTTAATGAGAGAGAGACTCGGAGCCATGTGTGAAGTTGGACAAAATTAGGCATTCTTCATAGGTTTTGGACTTTAAAACAACCCAATAAATGAGCAATATCTTCAAATCTGGGCATCTTTCTGCAAATCCAGCCATAAGCCACACATTTGGAAAAGTGATTCCAGTCCATCCAAGTTTAATACAACGACAATCTCCAAATGAGATGAGCCCTACAAGCCAGAAGGAAACACCACATCTTTTGTTTTGTAAAATTATACACGTAAATATTTCATTCAAGAGATATAAAAAGTTATGTCTCACACTATCTCTAATTAAAACTACAATTCACTAGCCAAAAACAACTAAAAATACAAAATTTTCTATTATGGCTTCATTAATGGGAAGATATAATAGACAATCGCATATCTGACCAGCTAGATGTGGTGCTCACATCTCCACAAACCAAACTTCAAGCTGTCTACATGTTAAGATAACTAAAAGATTTTGAACTTTCCAAACAATTAAGATTATGTTAGTCTTAAGAGGTTATTCAAAGGAGCTGCTAAATCCTATGTCTTTCTAAAAGAGTTAATTCCTTCCATTTACTCCTGTTGTTTACATTTGCTTCCTTTTACTCACAGGCCAAACCAAGTTTATATTTTTCGCCCATCAAAAAGCCAAAACTCACAAACCCAGTACAAAACAGTACCAGAACATTTTGAACGAAATGCCCACTTCAAAAAAAAAAAGAGAGAAAAAAAAAAACAATGCAAGTACAGAAAGCAGCCAAGTTAAATTAATTGCTTATTTTCACAACAGAAGCACTTTAACAAACATTTAACAGGCAAAAACCAACCCCTGCTCAGACAGCTTCCTTTTTTATTCATTTTATCTTCAATCTATAAACTAATAATCGAACAACTATAACCAAGCTACCATAAACCAAGCAAACGCTCATGGAGATAGGCTGCGAATTACAACAAAAGAGATCATTGCTTTTTTAGTGCAAAAACAGAAGATGTAGACTCACAAATTTTAGAGCAGCATGAAGAGATTTCTGAGAAAGCTCGACAGCGCGACGGAGAAGTGCGACGGAGCAGCCGACGGCGGGCGTGACGGAGGTGGGAGCGCAGCGCAGGTTGCAACTTAGAGGGAACTTTTAAAACTAATCATAGAGATGACGTCGCTTGTAACAAATGGACCCACATCGACTTTGGGAGACGATATCACAAATATCCTCAGTAACACTGGCTTCCATAGACATTTCTTGAAAATTTTGGGCAGCTTGAACCGCATTGAGGGTGTCTGACTCCACATACCAAAAGGAGACACCACAGTTTAGGGCCAATCTCGCCCTTTCCCTAGCCATGTAAGCTGCTGCCATGACCATGTCGTTGTTGTCCCTAGCCACCACTCCAATGCCAACATGGTCCATATAAACTTGGACAAGCAGCATCCACGTTGATTTTGAGGGCACTCTCTACTGGAGCTTTCCACTTTGACCGAATAGGAGGTAAATTAGGGTGGTTACCTTCATTAAGATTCCAGCAAGGAGCATAGTCTCTGAGTATGTTTGTTTGAGTTTTCAAATCACGGTTCGAATCATTTTGCTACAGTATTTTCTCTCATAAAAATTTAAATCTTCATTCAAATACTATACTCAAATACTCGTACCAAACGCACTCTCTATATATATACCTCGCTCGATCAACCACCTTCTTGTGCAGTGTGTGTACGACCTCTAAATTATGTTGCAAGACAACATGCTAAAGAGGTCATTTTGTCACTCCTTCCACATTGAGAAGACCATGCATAAAGAGAGAAAAAATGACCCTTATTGAATTGCTTGAGAATATCCCATAATGAGCTCTTTTCCCACACTTCCTTTGCTTCCTGACAACTCCAAAGAGCGTGGTAAATGTCCTCAACAGATTCGTTGCACCGGGAGCAAGTTAGTAAACATTGGATATCATGGAGTTGAAGACTAGCTTTAAACGCAAGAGCCTCGTTAGCAATCCGCCGGATATGGATCTTGACTTTATTTGGGATATGGCATGTTCACAGCTTTTTCCACCATAAGGAACTTGATTCAGCTCTAGAAGATTGGGCGATCTTGTTCCTTTCTATTTCAACCTAGAGCATACCCCTTTATCATCCAAGTGCCAAGCGATGACATCCCCTCTACCCCTCCAAGCTGTAAGCAGCGAACATAGTCCCTATCAATGTCCCAAACTCAAGTGCCTGTTCAGACCAGGCCCTATTAGCTATAAGATCCGATATTAGCAAAGGTCTATCCTTCTCTTTGGTGTGTGATGACTCTAAAAGTGGAAGGCCGAGGGACCTCAGGGTCTTTAAAAACTCCGACATTTCTATTGATTCCAATCCTCTACCTAACACGTGCCTGAAATAGATCATGTCTCCTCCTAAAGATAACTAAAAAAATCTTTGATTATGCATTGAAACTCTTTTCTTAAGATATCAAATGTAAAATCAAACTTTTTTTGAATATCTAATTTTTTTTAATATCAAACCACTCTTTTTTAAAAGAAAATAATAATGAGAGGGTACAAGTTGCATACTTCATATTGCTTTTTTTAATAAACATGCAATTGGCTTTTTTTTTATAAAAGAAATATAAATAAACAGCTTCTTAAAAGCAGTATTTACATATATAAAATGTGATTGATTTTTTTAATTTTTCAAAAGGCCCCTTTAAAATTTTTACGTAACGCCTTAAAATACTTAAGCTGGCCCTAATATTCTTGTTGAAGTCGGAGGCTGGCTCTACAAATGATTCAAGAGGCATGTTAGATTGGGGTACATACTTCAAGAGTAATTTATGAAATTAATACAAAATTATAAGAAAGAACAATTTCTTCCCATTCCAACTAGTTGAGATAAAAAATAAAAATAGTAGAGAAAATAGAACGTTTATTTGCATGTCACTGTACACTATATATTATACTATTTTTTTTTTTAGTGATCCACATTCCTAGTTTCCGGAGCCCATTACGGACGGCACGAACCCTTTACATAAAGGGACCCTCAACTCTCATGGGGTTTATCCGACTAATCTAAAACCGATCTATGGAAAGACCCGAAGGCAACAAGAGTTTCTTAACGCTGGCAACAGCATTCACAAGGACTTGAACTCGAGTCATTTGCTTAAGCGAAATAATGCCCTACCAACTGAACCAACTAGGTAGCACAAACAAATGGACAACGGTCAAACGAGGAGTGGAATAAAATCAAAGGAACAATTTATGTGCACATATCATTATCAATCTATGCATCCCACCTACACAACCAAAGCGTGTTAGGTTTTGTTCATGTCAATGCCCATTGTGGCCAAGACACGGTCTACCCCACATGATACGTATACAAATAGGATCATAGGTTAGTCAAACTTATCAACAACTATGAAGGTGACAAGTACATGCATCTTTGCACCTAAATTCTGATTTAGAGAAATTTGAGTAAGAAATAAATTAAATGGGGTCACATAATATTATTAAGGGTTTATTTTTCAATAACGTTGTCAAACTACATGTTTAGATAATCATAACACCTGCAAACTCTTCTTACCTTTTTTCATAAATAATAGCTCATAATTATCATTAACTAAGGCTGTGAAATTAGAACTTGGGCTTTCTAAACAGTCCCCATTGGTAATGAGTATTCTCACACTGAGCCAAAAAAAAAAATGTGATGAATATTATTAGGTCTTTAGGAAGTGGGTTAAAACTGAAAATACTGTAACATAATTTTGTTTTAGACTGTAGCATAAGAGAGCTTTATACTATTTGAGTTAGAGTTGAGTTTGTCAAAAAATAAAAGGGCAAAAGAAAATTCATGCAATATGCAAGAACATAGAAGTGAACTTATTAAGGTAATATTATTTTAAATTCGTGATAAACTTGCCCTTTTCCCAATTTAAAAACCATAGCACTAGCTTCCAAAAAGCAAAACTAGTATTTATCAACAACCAAATCCAAAAAGGAACTGAAAACGCGTTTGAAATATTTTTAAAAACTCACTAAAGTAGTGCTTTTAGAGTTTGTTATATTTCTAGCTTTTGTTCACTCTTTATCAATCTCTGCTTCTGGTCTTCTCTGAGTACCATCAAACTTAACTGACAAAAGTGATTAATTCAGAACATCCAATAACCACCGACTTTTACTAAACAACTAGCAAAAATTGAATGTTCCCACCAACTCTACCCTCCAAGTCTATTTGCCTCCATTTGCACTTTGCAATTGGTGAAGATCCTTCTCATAACACTTTAGAAACATAGTTTAAACTAAAATATTTTAATAATTAAATATAACTTTAAATAAATTAACAATTTTTTAGTTTAAATTACATTGTCAAATGGGCTATTAAATGGATAATAATTTTTTGTTAAATAGATAATTTAATTTATATTTTCTTCAAAACTAGTAAGCATAATGTGTCTGAATTTTGAAGAAAAAAGCAAAAAGTAGATTAAATGCAAATAAGGTGTTTAAAAAATCTGTCAAACTACTTAAACTGTTTAATCTAAATCAAACCGAACCAAAACGTCAATTTTTTGGATTATTGGATGGTTTGAGTAGTCTTTTAAACAAATAATTTTGGATAGTTTGGTTAGCTATTTGGACTCAACGAACTACCTAAATCTCCTGTCTAAACTTCCCAAATATTTTTTTATATAGTTTACTTCTTGCTTTTTATATTGTTTTATTTTTATTGTCATTTTATAGTTTATTTATTATTATTATTTTTATACAGGTCAATTCTTGTGATTTTTTTAATTTGGTTATTATTTTGTCTTAAAACTTAAAAAAAAAAGAACTTTTAGACATTTTATAATCTTTTCCAAATATTAAAACTTTACGCCAAACTATATAGATGAATAAAAAAAAATAGGACAAAATCTCCTAAACATTAATATATTAATTTAACATTTAATAAATATATATATATATATATATATATATATACAATTTATGTTTTATTGGTTGAAGTGATTAGGACATAAATATTCCACAGGAAACGTTGTCCATATAACATCACTGTTTTTTTTTTTTTTGCCTTGTCCTCGTCACCATGTAGAGATACGTGTGAGCACAAAAAGAGTTAGGGTTTCTAGGATTACTCTACTCGCCTTTTGTCTCTCACAACATATGAGCAGAGTGGTATTGGGAATGGAAAAACACCTCTCTTTTCTCTCTCTCTATACACCTTCTGCTAGGAATACTTATAGAAATTTTGCAGTCTAACCAAGACTTTCAATTATATGTATGATAAATAGATGAGCTCTTTATTTATAGAGAATAATAGACATCCAATTAATTTTAGAAGCTTCCTTTATTTTAAATTAAATATCACATATTTAAGTAAAAAACAAAAGACAATCTCTTGCTTTTCTTATCTGCTATTGGTGCCACAAGCAAATAATCTCTCCATGTATGGTGCCAATCCCCTATCAGTACGGAAGAGAATGTTGCTTGTTACCCAATCTAATTTATATCCAAAATTCAAAATTTCAATTTGGAAAATAGAAATTAGAAACTTAAAAATTAGAAACTTCTAGAAAATAGAAAACTTGGTGAACAAGTCTTGCACTGCCCAAGGAACCCTTTCGGTGCATGTACAAGCCACAAACTATGGGTGGGACACACAATGTGTCTTCCAAAATTAATTATTATAAGTAAATAATCTTATTATTTAATCATTATAAATTAATTCATAATTAATTAATTTCAAGTGATTCTTAATTCAAAATTCAAAAATTCTAAATAATTAATTAAACTAATAATTTCACTTGTCCAAACAGTAATTGCAAGGATGGTGGGGGACTAATAGACCTATAATCTTAAGCTCCAATAAAACTAATATACTAATTAAACTCTTTATTTAATATACTACTATTTAATTAATTTCAATGTTACTCCACTAAAAACTTAAAATTATAGATATATAATTACACATATTTTAGAGTTGTCCATTTAATATAGTCATTTCATATTAATTGGTCCTTCATAAATAATTCATAATTAGGGCTAGATAAAATTTGTTAATTTTTCTAATTATGTCTTTATCCTTAAGTGCCATTTATTCTCTAATGAATAATAAATTCATGAACTTAATCACGAATTTGAGTGCTCGTATTATTTAAGATCCAAATCAATACTCAAAAAAATCAATTATCTACTTCTTGTTAAAGTAAGAATGGGTATTAACATTCCTAGCTACTTACTTCATTATACCTCCGAGATACAATGGATGGGTTTAGATTCTCGAATCCATACCAAGTAAATCCAAAAACATAATTCCATAAATAGGAGTCTATTAATAATTCAGGATTAAGATCATCTTATATATGACTGCCAGTCGATGTAATCAAACTTGCTATATTTTAACAGAAGTTATTTAGCGTTTCATATCATATTATGTCCCAGTCCCTTGTAATCTCATTATTTATAATGCACTCATTTAATGGCTCATTATATTAATAGTTTGGATTACACAGTTCTATTTTTAAAGGAAATAACTTGCACTTGTAATATTCAATCAAAGATTTTATACTTTAATTGAGTAATTAATTATAATAGTTAATTATATATTACTGAACATTCTAATTATAATCCTTAAATATTATTTTTATGCATATAATACTTATATATAATATTTAAGATCACATCAATAATTATAGAATTATAATGATATTCGTCAAGTATTCAAAATACATGTCCATAAATATAAGGATTAATTACAAAATTCCTCCTGAATTATAGCTTTTATCACACTTTACCCCATGAACTTCAAAATGTAATATATGTTCCCCTTAAAGTATGAACTATTAACAAAAATGGTCTTTCTGTTAAAATTTTAATTGAAACAGACAAATAACTACAAAGTTGAGGGTATTTTGGTAATTTGTTAAAAAAAACCATAAAAATTAAAACTATAATAAAAATAGTCTTTATTGATGATTAAAAATAAAAAAAAAATCAATTAAACCATTACATCATTGGAATTAGGGTTGGACAACTAAACCAAACCATTTATTTTAGATAAACTACAAACCAAACCAAACCAATTATATATCGGTTTTGAGATTTTGAAACCAAACCATTGAAGGAATAAAAAACAATCCAAACCGAACCGATTCTTATTGATATGGTTTGGTTTTTCTAATCGGTTTGAACTAATATTTATAAACATTTTCTTAACAATAATTAAAAACCAACATTTTAGTATGATAAACAATCCTTTTTTTAAAATTGTAAATATTAATAACATAAGAATTAAGGTTTCAATTCATAACATAAATAAAACACCTAAAGTTTAAAATTATAGCATCCTAAATGAAACTAAAATATTTAAATTCATGAGACATAAAATATTAAATTTTAGAGTCTTAAACTCTTTAGGTTCCTAAGAAAAGCTTTCTCAAAATACATCCATTCCATAATTCATAAAAACTTCAAAATAAAACAAAAAAATTTTGTTAGTTTTGTCAATTTAACTAAATAAAATATCACTTACCAAAGCATATAGAACACACTACATCAATCAAGTTTCAGTCATAAAATATCGTCAACCAAGATATCTACAAGTAAACATAGAAAAGAAAACACATGAATGCTTCACAAGATTAGTCATTAACAATAATATGATCAATTGAAGTAAGCAAAAAAATTACCTAAGTCACTTTCTCAACTTCGTCCATATAATCTACGAAGCCATTATTATGTGCAAGTAAGAGCTTTAACTGTTTTTGCAGACAGTTGGCTATAAAAGGGATCAAGGACACAACCACTAGTTGAAAATGCAGATTCAAAAGTATATATTAAAATAATTAATTATATTTTTACCAATATATATAATTTTTAAAAATTCATATTTGGTTCGGTCAGGTTTGGTTTTCTAAGGATAAAACCACAAATCAAACCAATTCAATCTTTTTTAAAGTTGAAACCAATTGGTTTCGTTTAGTTTGGTTTGAACGGTATGATCAGTTTGATTGGTTCGATGCTCACTCCTAATTGGAATTCTTCTTTTTTCATATACCAGATTTTTTTAAAAAAAAAATTTATTAATTTTTTCACATCCTAAAAGTATTTTGAAATTTTAAAAGTTATATATATTAGTAAAATGAAAAAGGAATGTAACAAAAATATATTCAATATAACATAAAATTCTCAAAGGAAAAAAAATCTGATAGTATTAATAAAATTTCTTTCATATTTTTGAAATTTACATTGGTATTTATACCATTTAAAATTTTAAAATATTTTTTAAGCGTGGAAAAAGTTAATAAAATTTTTAAAGAAAATTTTGATATATCGAAAAAAGAGATCTAGATAGTAGTATGCTTTTAATTGATTTTTGTATTTTTAATTATTAGTAAAGACTATTTTTATTGTAGTTTTAATTTTTTGGTTGTTTTTATAACTAGGATTATCACCTAATTTTAAAATTGTTTGTCAATTTGTCGTTAAAATTCTAACAGAAGGACCATTTTTATTAACAATTTATACTTTAGAGGGAATGAATGTTATGTTTTAATATTCAAAAAATAAAGTGTTACAAAGACTATAGTATATATTCTCTTTATTTATTTATAAATAATATCCATTATAAAAACATCACATGTTTTAAAACATGTATCCAAATATTATCAACGTATGTGTTTTTCAGGATGTCTATGTTGCAAACAAAATAATAATAATAATAATAATAATAATAATAATAATAATAATAATAATAAAAACATCTAAAAACAATAAGCAAGGAGAAAGTGTAGGGTTTCACATCATTATTTGGGCAAGGTCTGATACCCCACAATACACTCAAGTGGGAATGGCTGCTAGTCAAACCAGTCTAACCGTAAAGATTGTTAGACTATCTCTTATCTGCATGATTACTTAAAAAAAAATGGCATACGAAATAGATGTGATACATCGATATACTATAACTAATAAAAATTTTTGTGGTTTTGACTGTATATAATAAAGAAATGTCAAAATATACCTAGTACAATGTTAATTTTTATGCTATCAAAATATGATAATTAGATAAGAAAGTTGTTCCCCAATGCAATGATATCTTATTGTTAAATTTGATAGGAATTATATTTAATCTAAATTTAACACCAAATATAACATTGACTAAATGTTGACTCTTGGTTAGGCAAAAAGTCTCCCTCTTTCTATTCTAAAAAAAAGTTCTCTCCTTTCTCAAAAACTCTCTTTCTAAAGTTCTCTTTTTGATGAATTTTCATAAACTCCACCTTTTGAAACTTATTATTTTATAAAAACCATACATGTTTGAAAGTTGTTATGCTACTAGAAAATAATTTGATAGATGAGAGAGAAATAAGAAAAGAGAGTTGAGGAAGTGTTAAGATTTGTCTATCTAAACTGATTAGGAAAAAATATTTAAACAACTCACACTAATTTTTTTCCCTTGAGCTTTACCTTTATTCAGGGGTTTTCTTATGTGGTAGAGCCATTCGCGTTATTATTAGTAGTTGTATTTCTTCTTCTTCTTTTTTTACTAAATACAATTTTTTGTAGAGAATAAAATTAGAATTTTGATTGTTTATTAATTATTTTGGTAACTTTTTCACATAATAATTATAACATTTTGTTTTTCAATAATTTGAAAATAAAATTTCTTTTTAAATTTTCAATACATTGGCAAATTTATGACAAAATAAACATAGCATCCAAAATAGATTTGTATCATTAACAGTATAACATTTATAGTATAAATGCTAATAGAACAAAAAACAATTTTTTTTTTTATTACTTTTCTCATCTGTGTCGTTTCACATATTAAATTCAAGGTCATACCAATATGATAGAAGGTTAATTAGCCAAAAAAAAAAAAACTTTTAAAGATTTTTTTTTTTAAAGAAAACCATGTTTTGTAGTGGTTTCAAAGTTTTGTTCTTGGTAAAAAAAAAAAATGAGAACTTTTAAATAATAGTGTTGGGAAAGTTTTTGAAATTGCATTTGGTTAAATTTTTAGATATTGTTTTAAGTATAAAACAAGTAAAACTGTTTGGATATGTTTCGGAAAATGTACATTAGGGAAACAAGAAAACAACTTTAAATCATTTTCTATTTCCTTCAAAAAACCATTCTCCCTTTCTCTTTTGTTTTTGTTCTCATTTTCAAAACATTTGCTAACCAAACGCTAATTAGAAAACATTTTTGTTTTTATGCCTTAAATGGTGTACAAAAATATTTTCAAAAACTCTCAAAAACAATATCAAACAACAGATTATGTTCGGCAAGACTGTTTCAACTATTTAAAAAATACAAATGTAATAGCATGTGAGAACTTTACAGTATAGCATACTTTTTTTATATTATAGGATGTGAGAGCTTTACACTGTAGCATACTTTTACTTTATATTGTAACATGTGAGAGTTTTATATTATTGATTGTTCAAACTCATAAGTTTAAACTCATCTTTCAAATACAAGACATATAATTATAATTGCTCGTAGGCTACCCCATTGGTGGAAACAAGTTATGGGTTCAAAGATTTTCCCTATGATTCTCAAATAAGAAATAACATTTTTTTTTAATTCCTATTGGCTATTATTACCATCCTTTCCAAGTTTAACTCTAGCAACATGAGTGTTCGGAGAGATATACGCCCATTCAACATTATTTTTGGAGGCTGCTTTTAGCTTCTGTAACCACCTGCAATAGTTTAAGGTATTTGACAAACCCTACTTTTGAAAAGTTACTTCTAAAACTACTACCCACTAAAAAAGTTGAGAAGTAAATCTGGGGTTGCTTTTTACAACAATTTCTACTTTAATAATTTAAATTTATTAAACTAGCCTTAATAATAAGACATAATTTCTAATCTACCTATTTTTTTCTTAACAAATTAAATTAAATCAATCTACCATGTTTAAAAAATGAACTAAAGTGATTTTTTTTAATTTAATTGAAATTAATGAAAATAAATGTATCACTTTAAAAGACTAAAAATAAAAACAAACATATTGTCCTAAAAAAAAAAAAACAAAAGAATTGCCTAAAAAAAATAAGCCAATAACAATATTCTCAACAACTCAAAACCTAATAGCTTCAAAATATATTAAATCATAAAAAATTACATTTTTGTATTATAATATACAAATATTACACATGTTAACTTTAAAATTACAATTAATTAAAAACTAAAACTATAAATATGCTTAGTAAAATATGTTTATTTTCATCATTATACATATTCACGACAATTTTATACATATTTTACCAAACATTTACAATTCTGATAATGCCTACCTGCCTCTAACCCATAGCACAATTGAAGCACAACATAACAGAAGTTACAACATAATGCAACAATGCCAAACTAGCCTATAATTAAGCAAAGGATAAGTTTTAAAAATTCCTCCTGAACTGTGTCATTTATATCAAATTACCCCTCGAACTTTAAAACGTATCTTTTGTACCCTTAAACTATACATACTACTATATATTTACCCCTTGAACTTTAAAACATGTTATTTTGCAACAAAATAATATTTGTTACGCTTATTAAAATGATAAATTCATCTGTTTACTCCAAACTGTTAAAGAACTAAGTTGAATAATTGTACGTTCTTTGCTTTTCCTCTATCTTTTTCTTGCTTTTGAGCAAGTTTATTAAAGATAGAACATACGATAGTTTGATGCCTAACTAATTCATTTAAAGTGAACAAGGTATTCATATGAATCCCTAAGTATCATATTTAATCTTAAATCAAACAAAATTTAACAATTTCATCCAAAAAAATAATGTATTTCAAAGTTCGGGTAAATATGGAAAAATATTATAATACAAGGGGCACAATATATACATTTTAAAGTTCGGGATGCATATTAACACAAGGTACATAGTTTGAGGGGAGTTCCTAAAATTTACACTTAAGTAAATTAAGTACTAATGACAACTAATAGAAAGTTTGACAACCATACTTAAAACTAATTTTTTGGTTCAAAACATTGTAGCATATGAAAATTTTATACTGTAATAACTTTTTGCTTTTTTATTATAATATGTAAAAGTTTTATATTATTTGATAATCAAAAACTTGGTTCCAAACGCCTTATAAATCAACACAACTTATCTTCCACCTAAATTTCAGGGCACTTCACAGTTTACACCCACAAAAGTCAAAGCGTTAAAATCCCTTTCATTAGAAATTTTCAATTGTTTGTGTACATTAATAGGTATAAGCTTCCCCTAAATCAGCGCTTTATTACCAAAGGGAGAATAAAAAAAAAACTAAACAAATTTATTCATTTGCCGGTCGGTTTGAAGAATTCAAAACCCTTGTCTCACAAATGGCTTCACCCATGAAAAATCATTCACTAACTGCCAAAGACCACCGACTGAAAATCTGAATACAAGATTTAAAAAAAAAAAATTATATGCTACTGTGATTGCATGTTCTTGTATCGCCAACATCCACCAACTCTAAGGGCCCGTTTGGTTCGAGTATTTGAATAGAGTATTTGAATGAAGATTTAAATTTTTATGAGAGAAAATACTGTAGCAAAATGATTCAAACCATGATTCGAGTATCGAAACAAACGGACCCTAAGATTATTTAAAAAAAAAAAAAAAGAAGAAGAAGAAGAAGAAGAAGAAAAGAAAATAATTCGTTGATAATGAAGTTGAGGAAAAATTCTAGAAAGTTACTGGTACCTCTTTTTTCTTTTAGAAATTATAGTAAACGTAATTTTTTTCAAAGCTCATTACAATGAAGTCGTAAATTTTAAAAATATTTACAATAAATAACTATCAATAAAAAATTTATTCGCTAAAAATATTTTTTTACTTATTCATTTATTATGAGTGAAAAAATTATGTTTTATTAATAATTTTTTTATTCTGGTTTATTAAAAATATTTTCAAAACTTATACTTGCATTAAAAAATTTTAAAAATATGATATTTTTATTTTTTTTTATAATGTGTAAGCATGGATATAGATATTTTATCTTTTCCGACACTTTTTGTAAAATCTTATTGAAATTTTATTTTAAGTGTATTTAACCGGATACACGTGAGATGATTCAGCTCATGCAATTATACATAGATACAAATTCCATTTATTGATAATTTTCCTTAAAAATGATAAATACATATAGTAGAAATTATATATATATATATATACACACACACACATTAGAGAGAGAGAGATCGTCACATTTACAAGGGAGAAAAGAGAGAAATTGAAAAAAAAAATGATTTTTTTCTTATCTGAAAATATCTCACTCCCTAATGACATAATGTATTAGGAATGTCACCAAGACCCCAAACCTTAAACGACTTTTTCCCTTCTCTTTTCCTTCTTTTATCCACGTAATAGAAATTTTGGGTAAATGGGCCCAAAAGTTCATTTCTCAAAAAATAAAAAAATAAATAATTTATACAAATGTCCACAAAACAACACATAACACTTTTCTTTTTCTTTTTTTTTTTCTTTGTTTATTTTTCACTCTAAAAATCAAATTTGCATGAAATCATTCATCCACGTGCCGTCTCCCCTTCCATCGTTCATTTCAAAGATCGCACCAAAAAATTTTGCTTACAAAATAAGAATTGCCCAAAAAGTAAAAAAAAAAAAAATTATCTCTGCTTGCTATTTTTCTCTGCTTTTCTTTTCTTTCTTGACATCTCTCTCTCTCTCTCTCTCTTTTTTTCTCGAGAAAAACAAAAACCCACCCAGAAAAAAGAAAGAAAAGAAAAGAAAAGAAAAAAAACAGGATGAGAAAAACTAGCGAGATTCCCACAGGGAAGGAGAAGAAGAAGAAGAACATAGCCAGGGAAAGTGGCGAAGACGAAGCTGGTGGAGATTCTTCGGAGCTCTGAATCTCAAAGCCTTCTTCTTTCTTCCAACTTTTCGATTCTTTTTCGGGCTTCTCTTCTTCGTTGCACCGCCTCTTTCTTGCTTCTTCGCCGATAATCTGGTATGCTCTGTTTTTTTTCTCTTTTTTGGGGGCTAATTTCTGTTGAGGATCTTGGTATATTTTGTGTTAAGTTTGTTTCAGATTGAGATAGGTTGTTGAGGTTTGTTTCAGATTGAGATAGGTTGTTGAGGTTTTGTTAGATTAATCCCGAACTTGAATGTGGAGAAAATTGATGCAAAAAAACCAAAACCCTAGGATTCTGCTTATAATGTTTGGTCTATCTCTGTCCTTGGTTTTGATTTATGGACTCTAGGTTTGAAATCAATTGGTTGCAGATATGGCGTTTGATCAAAACTCGATTCCAAAGGATCTAAGACCGTTAAACATAGTAAGAAATGTGGTGGAAGAGCCTCGCATTGCACCCGCTGCTACGGCTGGTAGGAGCCCTGAGGGGTATTTTCCTAACCCGGTTCGCAAGATTGGGAGCCCCGAGTTGGCGCCCCTTTTTTACCCGGCAGCTGTGCCAGTATCTGAAGCCGGAATTGTTGGGCTAGGATACGGTAATGCTGTGCCTAGTGTTGCTAAGTGGCGCCCTTGTGTGGGGGTGCCAATGCCGTACCTGAGTGTGAACCCTGTTGTTGGATTTGGTTACGGTCCTAATTTGGTCAACCAGGTCGCCTTAAGTGGTTCTGGAGACCTTGTAAGGAGTACGGCATCGACTGCGTCAGGAGGCAGCCCGAATTTGGTTAATCTGGCTGGCTGGACTGGCACTGATCTTGCTAGTCATGAGGCAGCTAGGATTGGGTATACTCATGTTGTGAGCAGTAGGGTTGTGGGCAATGCAGGCGATCAGATTGTGAGTGATTTAGCTGCTGGGTCCAGTTATGGTCAGAATTTGGGCAGTCGATTTGGTGGTAATGCTGTCGATCAAGCGAGTGATGAGGGTGGAGATGAGTCAGTTTCAGGGAAGAAAGTAAAGTTTCTGTGTAGTTTTGGGGGCAAGATTTTGCCTAGACCGAGCGATGCAGTGTTGAGATATGTTGGGGGACATACAAGGATTATTAGTGTCAAAAGAGATTTGAGCTTCAATGAGCTAGTGCAGAAGATGGTCAATATCTATGGGCAACCTGTGGTTATCAAATATCAGCTTCCTGATGAGGATCTTGATGCTCTTGTGTCAGTTTCGTGCCCTGATGATCTTGGCAATATGATGGAGGAGTATGAGAAGTTGAGCAAAAGGTGTCCAGATGGGTCGGCTAAGTTAAGAGTGTTTCTGTTTTCTGCCTCAGAGCTTGATCCGACTGGTATGGTAAAGTTTGGGGATTTACATGATAATGGGCAGAGATACGTCGATGCAGTGAATGGAATTTTGGATGGGGTTGGTGGTGGTGGTATCACAAGGAAGGAAAGCATGGCAAGCGCAACATCAACACAAAATTCTGATTTTAGTGGGGGCGAGGCTGTTGATAACTCAATTCCCAGTCAAGCGGATACTATTGGACCTGTATCAACAAACGTATTATTGCGGAAGCAGAATTCAGGTAATTCGGATGATGCATCTCCAAGATTGGTGTGCGTGGATCCCAGCCCTGCAAGTTTTGTTGAGGCTTCTGCAGTCCCATTGTACATTCCCACGGGTAAGTCTGGCCCTCCGCAAACTTCGTCTTCTTGTCTGGAGATTGAGTTAGAAAGGTCTATTCCTGCTGCAGTAGCGCAACAACAGTCGGGCTTGCAGCAACCTGGAACAGAAATTCCAACTCCTTCCTATGTGCAAGCATATGTTGATCCTCGTCAGGAAGTTTCGAATCAATCAGATTATTTGCAGCTTCCGCCCCAGATGGGGTTTCCAAATCCTCAGCTATTGGGGCCTGCCGGCCCCGTGTATACCCAACAACATCTTTATGGAAATGGTGCTGGTGTTTTCTCACGTCGATTTATCCCTGCGGTGTGCACAACAATGAATCCTCCATCTTCTCATGTTGGTATAAGACAAAACGTGGTCCAACAGGTTATTCAACCCCAACAGAGTCGATTGGATACTTATGTGGATGAAAGAGCATTTGGTCCAAGGGTCATTCAGATGCCTGTTGAACAAAGTTATAATTCATATCAGGTTCAGGTTCCCTCTCCTGTGGTAGTAGGTAATTATGGATTGCATCAGGTTCCAATGCCAGAGCATGTTGTGTTCTCTGATGGTTTGCTTCCCCACCAACAGGTAATGGTTTCTGAGAAAATCTCAAGGTTTGAGGACTGTTATATGTGTCAGAAAGCATTGCCTCATGCACATTCTGATACTGTCTTACATGGTCAGAGAGACAGTGGTGCAAGCTCTTTGTTGGATTCAAACTCAACTTATCATAGTCTCCGTTTGGACGATTATTCGAGAGCTCAGCCAGCGACCAGAGTTGTAGTAGGTAGTGCTTCGGGGGAAAGCACTCTTGATCAAGGAGAAGCTCGACACCGGGTCCTTGTTCATGCGGATCCTCAAATTGGAATTCTTCAACCTGAGGCAAGTGCTTTCATTTTGCATCCTGAGGCAAAGCTTGAAAGGGAGAGAATTAATAACCAACACGTAGATCATGTTGAGAATAATAGAGTTTCTGCTCCTCAGGCTGTTCTTGGAAGGACTATGGACGTACAGCAACCTAATAGTGCATTCATGGTCAGTAGCCCACAGTCTGCTCGAGATGATTCCAATCAGCAACACTCTGTTGCAGCTCAATACCTGGCTAAGCAGGTTGCCTTGAACAAATCCGTTGCCGGGGATATGCCACCTGCTGGAGGCATTGCTGTTGAAAATTCAGATCGGTTGATTCAGGAATCTCCAAAATCTCCAACAGAGTATTCTAACAAATTTTCTGTTATTGTTCCAACTGAAGATGCTGTTGAAACTTGCATTTCATATGACCAAATGAGACCAATTGAAGGCAGAATTGAGGCACTGAGGGTATCCCCCATGGAAATGTCTGTCAGTAATGAGCAAAGTAGATCACCTGTTGACAAATTTGGGGGTAGTCACAGTATACCAACTGAAGCGCTGCCTTGCACCTCTACAGAACCTCCGCATATTCCTACCTCACGGCTGATTGAATCATATGAGGTGGCACAACTACCTCTGTGGGGTAATCCTGGACCTTATGTACAATCAAAAGTCGGAGGTCTTCCGCTGGATTCTAATGAAGTTCACTATGGTAATCCTGCATTTGCTGGCATGGACACTTTTTCTTCTTTCTCTCCACCTAGTAGGACTGCAGATGTTCAAGATTCTTCAGACTCACTTTTCAGCAATCAGGATCCTTGGAATTTGCGGCATGATTCTCATTTTCCACCTCCTAGACCTAATAAAAGTCCGTCAAAGAAAGACCTTTTTGCCCCTAAGGACCCCTATTGTGATAACCTTTTGGGAAATGGCACAGAACTAAACACAGTGGAGGATGGAATTCAACAATCATTGGGCATTCTGAGCAAAGACCAAGGGTCAGAGAATGGTCAGTCGGTGAAAGGTTAGTGATATGTGTTATTTATTTATTTATTTTTACAGAATATTTAATCTTTATAAGTTTCAGTGGTATTCATAGTTTTCTATTTTCTGTATCAAAGAATTAGGCTCAGCAGAGGAACAAATCAGGAATGATCTTCAAGCTGTTGCTGAGGGTGTAGCCGCTTCTGTTTTCCAATCAGCTACATCGTCAAATCCCGAATTACATGAAAGAAATGAGATGGCTACCGAGTCCATTCAAGATCAAGTTATTGAAAAGAAAGTTGTGGTAATCCATGTACATATTGAGCTTGTAACACGTGCACAATCATATTTATCCTATTTCCTCATTTTCTTATTTTCTTTCAGGATGTTAAGACCAAAATCCCAGAGCGAGCAAATATTGGTTTTCCAGTATCTGATGGCATTGGACGCTTGCAGGTTAACATTCACATACCTCTCAATGTTTTGCTCTTCATTTGAGGCTTTCCCATTAATCTAAAAGTATATCATCTGGCAGATTATAAAAAACAGTGACCTCGAAGAGCTGAGAGAATTGGGTTCTGGCACCTTTGGCACGGTGTATCATGGGAAATGGAGGGGTACTGATGTTGCAATCAAACGGATCAATGATAGGTGTTTTGCAGGAAAACCTTCTGAACAAGAGCGCATGGTATGCGTCTTTCAATTGAAACACAAATTTCCTTTGTGATTGTTTTCTGAATAGCTTGCTCACTATGACACTAAATGACATCAGAGAGATGATTTTTGGAATGAGGCCATCAGGCTGGCTGACTTGCACCATCCTAATGTCTTAGCTTTCTATGGTGTTGTGCTTGATGGTCCGGGAGGTTCTGTGGCAACAGTGACAGAGTATATGGTCAATGGTTCTCTCAGAAATGCTTTGCAGAAGAAGGAGAAGTAATGTCTCCTCCTTTGTTGTCCTTCATTTATTTAATTTTAATTATGGACTTCCATTGACTGAGAAATATCTGTACCAGGAGTCTTGACAAGCGCAAGCGTCTATTAATTGCTATGGACGTGGCATTTGGAATGGAGTACCTGCATGGAAAGAATATTGTGCACTTTGATTTGAAAAGTGACAACCTACTTGTAAATCTTCGAGATCCTCACTGTCCAATTTGCAAGGTCAGTGACTCTGTAATTCTGGTGCATGTTCTGTGGTAAATTTTCTCTTATGAAACCTTTTCAAGTGCATTCATTTCGATTTTTCTGTCACATATTCAAGCAATTTCTTATTCACTTAGGAGGAGACTTGTGCTTTATCTGTCTAGCATCTTCGTTTCTAACATAATGTGAGCTGATGAATTCAAGGTGAAACTGACTTGGCATTTTACGGTGGCAAAATGAGTTAAAAAAATATTTGCTAATTTATTATTGGGAAGTTTATTTATTTATCTATATATTTTTACTGATTTCAGTTGTAAGCTATGATTCCTCAATGCAATTTTATGACATTCTGTAACTTGGCATTTACTTATTTGCTTTTCTTAAGACATTAAATCGCACATGCTTCTAAAATCAGGTTGGCGATTTGGGCCTATCCAAGGTGAAATGTCAGACACTGATCTCTGGCGGTGTGCGGGGAACACTTCCTTGGATGGCACCAGAACTTCTGAACGGCAGCAGTAGCCTTGTTTCTGATAAGGTTTGCTTAGATCTTGCTAATGAGAAAAACAATTATATTCCGCCTCTCACACTTTTCCCCACTATATGAACCTCAAATCTGTGTTGTGCTTTTTTTTTCCCCCCGCAATAGGTTGATGTGTTTTCTTTTGGTATCGTTTTGTGGGAGCTCCTTACTGGAGAAGAACCATATACAGATTTGCACTATGGGGCCATCATAGGTAATATTCACCTTTATTATTATTATTATTATAGTTTAGTACTTGCATTGTTCAAATCATCCAGTTCCCTAATAGTAGACTTGAAATTGGAGTATTAAATCAGTGGTCCAAACCTAATGCAGGTGGTATTGTGAGCAACACCTTAAGACCGGCAGTCCCAGAATTTTGTGACCTCGAATGGAAATCACTCATGGAGAGATGCTGGTCGTCAGAGCCATCCGAGAGACCAAACTTTACTGAAATCGCGAACCAATTACGTGCTATGGCAGCAAAGATTCCTCCCAAAGTACATGGCCCTCCGCAACAACCCCCCACAACACAGCCTCCTATTTAAAATTGGAACCCCTGTGAAAGTTTCTTCCTCTTAATTCCCTTTTCAATTTGTTTCAGGCTGCTAACAATAACTAATGTGCTTCTTTTTTTTTTTTTGTCCTTAAAATATAGGTAAAGTTTTGTTTCACATCATTGTTTCCCCCCTAGAAATTTTAGTTCTTAAGAAGTGCCTTGGGCGTTTTTTCACACCTTGTGGAAATAGTGTGGGCTGTATAATTTTACCTATTACTGAGGAATGTGGATTATATTGTTGCCATTTTGTCCTTTTTCAATTCGTTCAATATTCATCGTTGAATATAGAAAGTGTATTTTATGATGAGATGTGTTATTATTACTCATTACCTATATTTTTCATCGTTAACATATGCTGCATAGTCATACCTTTTATTTGGTGGTTTCCTATGTGATCTGAACACTTTAATAAGAATTCCAACTTAATTTGGAATTCCAGTTTTGTTTTTGTATATACGTACTTTCTCTGCTTCAAAGGAAGAACGAAGACAGAGGAAAGGCTATTTCCATGGCATGCGAGGTAAAGCAAGGAACTATGAACTATACTATTCTGGTTAATGGGTTCAGGTGGATGCATTCTCAAGATTGTGAAGATCAACGCTATTACTAATGAGTTAGGGAACACAGACCAAGAACACCGGATTATGAAGTTAAACCCATGCGTCTCTTTCTTCTTGTGCCGCCTCAACAGTGGGTATCGAAGGGCTAGAGTTTGGCACCGCCTATGGGGTTGGTCTTCAGACTTCTTGCCCCATGGGAGGGTGCTGGAATGATGCAACGAAGAAGCCTCTGAGGAGAGCTTGGTCAAGAAGTTAGGGGGTTTGAGGGACCTTACTTTGATGTGGGTTTAAACACTACTTCCGGCTGCACTCAGACGTTGGCAGCCTCAAGGCTTAGGTGGCTCGCTTGTGTGATGGTTGTTGAAGGGGGCGGGGGAGAGGTTTCTCTCTTCATGGTTTGGAGGAGTGATGGTGCTCGACGCCAGGGGCCATATGGAGCAGCGAGCTCAAGGATGCAACACCCCTCTAGATCTGGAGGGTTTATCAGCGATGGGTCCTAACTCGATGGTCGCCTATGTCTTTTACGGCTTTCTTTCTGCTTGTCAGCAGTGTTGTGGCTTTCTCACTCTTGCCAACAGTGGTTGGCTCGTTACCAGAGGGTTCATTGATTTTACTTTGGTTTTACCTATTTGGTTTCATTTTTGTGTTCATTGAATAAAACAATGATGTTTTCACCATTTAGTTTTAGCATGTTTTCGTTGTTTTGTTTGTTTTTTAGTGTAATATCAGAGGTGGTGTCCCCACCTTCTTGCATTGTTTTTATGTCTTGTCCTCAAGTCATTATCATTTGCAAAGTTATGTGTGGCCTTGGTGCTTTTAATCTCTTGATCTTGACCGATCGAAATTATTAACCGTCTATAATAGTGCATTTAAAAGAGTTTGTGCTCAATTAGGCGTGTACCTATTTGGTTTTCTTTTGTTGGAACTAGATATACATATTACCCCCTTGAGCGTTTCAATCATGCCTATTGGTGATTATGCTCTATTATTGGGTTGAATCGCTAAATATATGGTGGTCTTTCATGCCTAAATTGATCTTCATAATGTTCTAATTTAGAATGCAATACCATTTAAAAAAAGGGAATTATAATAATTGTCATCTTTTAAGATTCGCATTTTATAAATGTGATATATATTCATTTGTAGCATAACTTAATATGTAATATAAATAATAGTATGGTATAAACTTTTACAAGTGTGATAAAACTAAACACAACTTTCAAAAGTGTTACGTAACATGTAAAAAGTTCTTTGATTTTCTAGGTAACTATTGAGTTAATCTTTGTGTCAAGTGATTTAAACCTAAGCCCTTCCTTTATCTCTATCTTTTCTTTTTAAAATAAATAAAGACAAAGGCTAAGCCAAGCTTATTTTGCAGTTTTTTTAGGATTAATTTAAAAACACCCTCTAAACTTTGTACCCTAATTCAAGTTCCCCCTGAGCCTTAAAAAGCATTCAAATCACCCCCTAAGATATACAAAACCTTCATCAAACCTCCTCCAGTCCATAGCCGTCTATTATACTAATAGAAATGTTGAGCTGGCTTAAATTTACAGCTTAATAAGGGTTAATTAGTAAAAACACAATGGCACTAGGGAAAAAATGAAAAAAGGAAAAAAACTGTCTCGTTCAACGTGGGCATAAACTTAGCAATAATATTTTAACAGAAATATAACCCAAAAAAAAAATAAAATTCATCATCTTCATTTATATTGTTGAAGCCTCTTGAAATTCGTGGATGAATCTTAGCTGAGATGGCCTCAACCTTCATCAATATCTTTTTGAAAAGTTCATAAAGTAAGAAAAGTAGCTAAAATAGAGTATAAACAAAAATCATTCTTCAGAAAAAAAAGAAAAGAAAAAGAAAAAAACGCTACCCATTAACAGAAACCATTTCTATCTTAATCCTCACATCCAAACAAGTCTCTCCACTCTCTTAGCACCAGAGTCACAAAATCAACTATGGAATCCACTCCATTCAACAAGAAGATTATATTTCCCAAACCCATTTTTTGTAATAATAACATGAGCCACTCCATTCACAACTTGAGTATATTTCCAAATCCACATGTGCAATTATAACTTTGGCCTCCATGTTGACTAAATGAACTGCTCCTCAGTCAACAAAACAGGGGCAAGACCTATTATTTCAGAAATCAGGGGAAGAAATGGTAAGAAATGACCTTTTTTTAATATGTTTGACAGAAAGTGATCCGAATCATTTTTTCAGTTATAAACAGTGTGAAACTTTCACATGTTATAGTAACAATAAAAAAATCACTACAATATAAAGCTCTTATATGTTACAATAAAAACAATTCTAATCAACAGTTCTAACTATTCTATTAACCACCCAATTAGTGTTTTGGAAGGAAAGGGTATTGATTTTGTGTAAATGTATCTCAACCTATAAATTGAAGCCAGCTCATAGTTCTGCCAGTAAAATACACGGTTGTGGACTGAAAGAGGTTTAGTGAAGCTTTGTTTATTTCAAGGGGTGATTTGAATGCTTTTGAAGGTTCTGGGCATATTGAATTATGTTACAAAGTTTAAGGGTTATTTTTAAATTTTAAACAAGTGACTTCATCAAGCACTGTTGGCTCTTTGTAAATGTCGCATTATGTGGCTTGCGAGGCTGACCAATTACTCTACCGCGTAGCATATCCCTGCCGAACGTACTCGTTAGTCGTCAACTTCACACCTAAACTAGTATTAATGATTATCATTTGTTCTCTTCCCTATGAAATTCTTCCATAATCTTCGTTTAAAAGAAAACGAAAAAGAAAAAAAGAAGAGGAAAACCCGAGTTAAGTTGTTTGAGAAAAATCTCCCACAAATCCAATCAAAATAAGCCACGTATGCATCACAAACTCGACAACATTTGACTCCTTCTCCCAATTCGTACCATCTCTTGTACAACTTCCTGGAACAAGATTACACACTTCTCCCCAACCCCTCTCCTTCTTTGATACTTCCTCTCCCCTCTATATTTAAAGACCATTTCTTTCAACTTTTCCTAGTCCCCTCCTTACACGTAAACTCCTCTCTCTCTCTCTCTCTCTAAAATGGCTCTACCAATTTTGAAAGAAGACCAAATACATGACTATGAAGAAGATTCGGGTTCCGCAACTGGGTGTGCTTGTTTTCGGTTTTTGGGATTCAAACGGTTGAGAAGAAACCAGAACGACGGAGACAAACGACGGCTATGCGAAGAAACGACATGGTGGGTGAAGAAGATGAACAAGGTCAAGGAGTTGTCGGAGGTACTTGCAGGGCCAAAGTGGAAGACCTTCATCAGAAAAGTCGGCGGCTATTGCAAAGGAAAGAAGCAGAACAAGGGTCGGTATCAGTATGATCCTCAGAGTTATGCTCTCAACTTTGATTGTGGTTTTGGTGTAGAAGAAGATGATGGTCCACTTCTTGATTTCTCTTCAAAATAGGTCGTTATAGTATGATATTTTATGTGCAAATAGAGAAATGATGAATTTCATGTTCTTCTTTAGAATAAGAGGTTTTCTTTTGGTAGAAATTATGAGAGAGGTTTTCATATTACCTTTATATTATTTCTTTTTTTCTTGCTGAAAGTTATACGAGTCGGTCTAGTAAATAGATTTAAATTAGTATTTAATTTGAGTTAATGTGATCTGAATTAGTGATTTAAATTGTTTTTTAATTTTTTATTTGGATGTGGTAAGTTTTAATTTGAATATGAAATAAAATTAAAATTTGTGTTTGGATAAATAGTGAGGATAGTTTTTGATTTATTAATAAATCTAATAAAATATTAATGTTAATGATCTTAAAAAAATATGCAATATGAATCTTGATTTATTTATCTCTTTATTAGAAACACAGTGAAAAAAAAATCATCAATTAGATATCAAATGAATAAATTATGATTTTTTTTCCTTAACTATAAGAGAGAATTTTAGTTTTTACAGTAGCAAAAATATCCAAGTATCAAAAGTTTAAGGGGATGAAAATTCTAAAAATTTAAGTTCTTGGTACTCATATGATTCAAATTTTAAAAAAAATAAACATGTATCTTAAAGATTCTTAATATTCAAATCTAAATTTAAGTCTATTAAATTTAAAAAATACTTTGAACCAAACATACCCAATAATTCTTTCCAAAAAAAGAGCGTATATTTGGTAAAAGAAAAAAGAAAAACACGTGCTCACATGAACATTGATTTGCTTTATTGGATTGTTTGGATTATTATTCTTTTTAAATCTCATTATCTAAGTTTGTCTCATCAATTTCTACATTAATCGCCTTCTGCTAGTGTAGCTTGGTAACCCCACGTTTAGAGTTCGCATTTTAATAGGCCCTTAGAAGTTGGAACCAGTAATTGTAGTTTAAAAACTATAACACGCAAAAGTTTATATTGTAACTTTTTATTATAACATATAAAAATTTTATACTATCTATTGGTTAAAATTGTTCTTCCAAACGAAACATAAACTAATAAAATAATTGCTCTGTTTTTTTCATAAAAGATGATAATAATTATTATCGTTCTTTAAATTCAAAAAGAAAAGGAAAATAATAATAAACTCTAGTCCAAAGCAAACTGGTTGCCTTCACCACTTACTAGTACCTCTAGTCCATACAACCATTTTCTTTTTATTAGAGACATTTCCCCTCGCTATTGTTCATACTGACTTATCAGTTGCGACATTCTATTCTTAATTTTCCAATCTCTACTTCATTCTGCTTCCACAACTTACAGGCTACACTTCTTACAATGAAAAACTTACAGGCTACAACCACTCTCC
This sequence comes from Artocarpus heterophyllus, assembly GCA_025403435.1. Lineage (NCBI taxonomy): Eukaryota > Viridiplantae > Streptophyta > Magnoliopsida > Rosales > Moraceae > Artocarpus > Artocarpus heterophyllus. Next base: position 15,869,152 of record CM046332.1, on the reverse strand, counting down.
TTTACGAAAATACAGAAAGACACTTCAATACTCTGGATTAGACATTCAAATAACAGCAGAGAAAAGATTATCCGAAACTTTTTTGTTGCATTAAAAAGAAAACGCCTTCGCGCGGATTTGTACCCTGCAACGGACAAGCAGCGTTGAACCAACCCGCTTATAATAGGCTAAATGGCCGTCAAACACTAATTATTTCCTCCGGATGAGAAAATATATATTTCTCCAAACTAGCATTTCTAATCTTCTCTCCTCACCGGTCTTCCGGTCCATAAAATATTTTACACTAATGTTAACCTCCCATGAACTTAGAGCCGAGTATCCACAAGGAGTGTAGATAAGAGGAATTCCACCGTTTTTACTTGACATCTACACGAAATTCTGGTTGCTGGTTTCACCTGCATTACTTCTAAAGTTTCCGCAATAAGCAAACCATCCATGAGGTAAATTTGAGATAAAAACGGAAAAATGGGTATTAACTATCATCCTACCTCTTGCGTTTACTTTTCGAAGAAGGCGACGGTGAAAGGTTATTGTGCCAGTTTCTTTTTCTTTGATTTATAAACCAATTATTTATCTGCTTCAGTTGTAAGCCTGTTTCCTGAACCAGTCTTGCCTTATCTTCCTCCTGTAACAGAATTCGCAAGAAGAGAAAAGTGACAACAAAATAAAATTTTATAGACTTGCTAAAGTGATAGCTAGGGATGGTTAAGCTAAATTTACTGTGGGGTATGGCCACTTAGAATGTGTTTGCCACCAAGTTTTCAAGAGGGAGGTGGTATCACCCGGTAATTTCCCGGCTTTTCTCTTCCGAATTATTTCCTCTCTAATGTCCACGATCTTCTCCTTGTAACCCTGAAAAGCCAAAGTCTCAGCTTCAACCTACATATGTCCAGATACCTAACTTAAAAGAGCATATATTTTTACCTGTTTTAGTTCATGCTTCAATTCTTCCCTCACACGCTCTATTAAGGACCTCTCAGTTTCAGTAGGGATGAGAGGACCAAATCCCATACTATCAGGCCCATCCAGACTTCCATCATATAAGTTCATATCACTATCTACCTGGTCATCATTGTCATCAGACATTGTTGCCCCTGTGCCGTCACCCGGAGATACACCTGTTGGTGCATCATACATTATTCCCAAATTAAAGCAATTTATTAGCTTTCTATCATTTTGCAGAAATATAAACGAGAAAACATATGAAACAAGAATATAAACAAGAAAACATATAAAAAGAAGAAAGGGGTTATAGTTGTATTGAGTGGATTAAAGCTAGGCTATAAAGAATTTAAATAAGTTGAGCATAAGAAACAAGAAAAAAAATTAAGAGATTCTACAAATTCAACACAAAATGAGGGAAAGAAGCTAGTCTTTTACACCTGGCTAGGATAAGGAACAAAGATTTCGTTGTGCACCCCTGATTACTGTCACCTCACAATCTTATCTTATATAGAAAAAGGGTAAGGGACAGATTTCAGTTCACTTGCGAAATTAACTTGGATAAATCCATGTGTGCACCTTACTATCTAAGTGGATACCCTATCCAAAATAGACCTAATTATAACTAGAAGTTCAGAAACGGCACATTAAGGACCATTCTTTGATGGCATAAATGATAAAACAAAATTATACTGAAAACTCCAAGTAGCATTAATGGAAACCCGATAATCAAAGATGCTGCTGTCCACCAAGGGGCAGTATACAACAGCACAGCCAAGGTAGGGGCATTTTGGCTTTACGGCCGTGATTTTATTGCTCAAACTCCCTCTTCGAATTTCCCTGCATTGGGAAAGAAAGAGAACAGCAACATTGACTTGTGACGGATATGACAGAGGTTACCTCTAGTCTCCCTCTGCATGCCACTTCCTCTACTACAGGAAGGGGGACTAGCAAGTCATGATCCGGCAAAATCATTATTATTGGGACTAAAATAAAGAATTTGATTTACCTGTTAAGCTTTGTAGAGCTTGCTCAAGCTCCCAACAAGCCATCACTGCTTCCATGGCATGAACACGGACGTGTTGCTGCAATTGCTCTTTAAGGGAGCAGAGCAATATAACATAATTTGTCTGCCATACAGAGAAGGGAACAAAAATTATGTCAAATGAAAAATTAAGGAAGAAACAACATTACTAATCATAAATGAACATCTGAAGAATGTCACTTCACATGCACTGAGGGTTTTTTTTTTTTTTTTTAAATGCAAACTTTACATCAACTGAGTTGGACCCCAGTCAGCAACAAGTTTTGGAATGTGATACTTCTTCAGCTTGACTTAAGTTAAAGATGTAATTCAGCTTTGAAGAAATGCTGACTTTGAAAACAAGCTTTTCAGATCACATAAAGTGAATAAACATGGACCGATTATTGATGCTATCTAAATTCTGATAGGAAACATTTATCTCAACAAACCCACAAAAATAAATAAACAGAGGAATAAAGAAAAAGTAAAGAAAGATCAAAGACTTTGCAAATACTTGATGTTGGTTGTTCATGACCGAACAAATTCTACAGCAAGCCAAGATTGAGAACAAGGTATCTATCTACAACTGGGAAAATATGATAGCGTTAACTTAAAAAGAAGATTCTCCAAAGCACAATCAAAGTCCATTAAGTGTACTTGACAGCATGTTCCCTCTTACAGTTCAACAACATGACACTCTGATTAGCATCTTAACAAGCAAAAAGCTTGGTACTATCCACACAAAAAGACATAGCTCCAGTTTTATGCTAGCATCATAAATAGCATTAATTCTGTTTGTTTAAAATACGAATCGCAAGAAAGTCCATGGAGTTGGGAGTCTAATCCCTTCTTTCCTTCTTCCTGGGCGAAAACAATTTAATATTGAACTTTTTTTGGCTGAAATTTAATATTGAACTTGTATTGACATAAAGGAGCAAAAGAAAACTTTGTATTGTTGCAAATATATAATCTAACAATAGATAACAGTTCCAAAATTACGCATATAGTTCAATAAAATTATTATTAATTTAAGATTCTCATTAATGAAAACAAAAATCCAGTTGGAGAAAACCAGAAAATATTCTGATTTATAGCTGAATCAAGTTACATTCCCATCGATCATATATCAGTCTAAAAATCAATGAAAACTAAAACCCAGTTCCAAAAAAACCAGAAATTTTTTAGATTTAAGCTCAGCTAAATCATCAATACACGTTCAATAACATCCAGAAAGAGACAATTTTCCACAGAAAGAAAAAAACTCAGGTATTACTTTCTTAGAAGAAGAAAAGCAAAACAAGAAACAAAAAAGAGAGGAAGAGAAAATTAACACCATTAAAGCAGAAACTTCAAAACAGAGAGGAAAGAGGATATAAGAATTAAAACAAACCATGAACTGATCAAGCTCTTTCTCATCCACAACTTGAATAGCGCCGCCGGCGCCGAGCTCCAAGTACTTGCTGACGACGCGTTGAGACTGCGAGAGCTGCTCGTCGATCCTCGGCAGCTGGTCGACCGGCGTCGCGATCCGCAAGCACGAGACATGGGCCGACAGCAACTGCTCGTACAGAGGATGTCGCAGAATATCCGCTTTGTACCTAAAACCCTCGCTCTCTTCCCCATCTTCAACCTCTTCCTCGTCATCATCCTCCTCGTCGCCGTAGCCTCCATCTCTCCGTCGATCGGACCTCCGATCCCAGCAATCGCCGCCGCTCTTGCCCGCCAGAACGTCGTCGTTTTGGGGGTCGGATTCGGAGAGCAGATGGAGGAGGTTCTGCTGCCTGAACACGGAGTTGTTGAGCCACGTGGGAGCTCCGGCGGCTCCGACTTCGGCTTCGTCGGTGTCGGCGGCGGAGAGAGACAATGGCTGGTCGGCAAAATTCGGCTCCTGGAAGGCCATCTCGTGGGGCATACTGTTGTGATGATGAAACGCCATTTTTGGCGGCGGTTTCAGTGCATTTGATGAGTGAAATCGGCGGTTTGGGAGGAAGGAAGGTTGAAGTTGAGCTCTTTCGTAATGGAGTGGGTGGGCTTTGTGGAGTAGGAAAGTGCTTCTCTCTCTCTCTGCTTTGGGAATTAGGACAGAGGAAAGAAGGTGGAAGACGACTTGAAGAATTAAATCCTCAAAACAATCATTTTTGGCACTATGTGGTGGTTAATCATTTAAAAACATAAAAACGTACCATTTATTTTTGAAAAGAACGTTGCATAAAGCAAAGGATGGTAAAACGGGTTGACGGATCGAGTTTATGTTGGGTTGGAGTTAAGTTTTACAAAATTATGTCGATACTAATTCGATTTGTGACATGAACGGGTTGAAAATTCTCAACCCGAACACGACCTGTTTTGACACGGGTTAACGCGAATACGACCCGTGTCAACCTGTTTTTTATACACAATGTCAAAAAATATGACCCGTGACCCGTTTTTGACCCGTAACTCGATTATGATCCGCAATCCGCCTCTAACCCGCCTACATTAATATATATAATATTAAAAAAAATAAAATTAAAAGAGTTTTATACCACTTCAACAAGAAAATGAGTGATAAGAGAGGTAGGGTTTGATATTTTAAGAGCTTATATTATATATGAAATAATATTAATTTTTTTAAAGTTAATTAATTAAATACGGGTCAGAAACGGGTCATTTTCATGTCAGACGGATTGACCCGAACACGACCTGTTTTTTGACGGGTCGACACTAAAATGACCCGTGGTCAAATTTTTCGACACTAACCCGCAAAAAACCGTATCAGATTCGTGTCGTGTCGTCGTGTCGCAACCCGTATTGCCAGTCCTGCATAAAGTAATAATATATTTAATCTGCTTTAAAAGGTGGACTATACGTGAGACTAGGGTTTATAATTTCAGGAGAAGTGAGATTTTAATTTTATGAGAATAAAAAGAATGTCTTTGTTGTTATAAGGTATTAACGGTGTTAAGTATTATCTTTTATAGGATTTATAAGTAGACTGATTTTTTATTAATAATGATGTTTAGCGTTAATGTTGTCTTTTTAAATATTTTTCTTTTAAAGATATAATTCTTTGTTTAGTTTTGTTTTCAAAATAATTTCGTTTTGGGTATGAAAATAGAAATGAAAATAATGTTAGAATTGTTTTTAAAATTGTGTTTGGTTATTTTTTTAAGACATTGTTTTAGGGAGAAGAAAAAAGTGAAACGGTGGTATCAAATATTTTGTAAACAAAAATAAGAAAACAACTTTAAATCATTTTCTAGTTCCCTCGTAAAAACTACTCTCACCATTTTTTTTTCTTTTTTTGCTTTCTTTTTAGTTTTCAAGTTGGAAAACATTTTCATTTTAGTAACTCAAAAGACGTACAAAATCATTTAAAAAACAATTATAAACATTACCAAACACTTTAACGTCCAACTTAAATTAATTTGCGAACATTACTTAACAAAATGAAATTTTGAAAAATAAAGAAACTTCCATACTAGTTTTGTTTAGTTTGTTGATTTTATTTTCTCTTATAGTTTTACAAAATTAATTTTAGATTTTTTTAGCTACTGTTTGGTTGCTCTAGTCCTTTGGAAATTGAGGAATTGGATGATTTTGCCCGCCTTTTATATCAGTTCCATAGCGATGGTTATCCTAATAACAAGAAGGTCGGGATGCAAACTGAAAGGAAGGATCTAATCGAGGTAAGGGCGGCTTTAAGAATAAGTTAGATATTTGGAGGTTTTTATAGTAGAACCTAAAAAAATAAAAATAAACTATTGCTAGGTTTTTGTTTCAGTCAGGGGTGTGTGTTGGAAACCTTGTTAGAACTAAAAAGTTATAATATGTGAGAGTTTTATACTTTAGCAAACTTTAAGTTTTAACTGTAGCATGTGAGAGCTTTATATTGAGCATATAGAATTTTTGTGTTGGAATGGATTTCCCAAACAAAGCCCAGATTTGTATAAAAAATTGTTGTTATTCATATTTTGGATTTTAATATGATTTTGACTAAATCCAACAATCAGAGACATGAAATACCAATATGAAGTCTTACTGTAAAAAAAAAAAAAAAAAAGACATTTTATATTTAAAAACATAATTAGGGTATTGTAATGATAGTTTTAAAAATTATGAGATATCATTTTAAATTTTCTAAACAATAAACATTTATGTGATATTTTGAGGGCACTTTTCCTATGGTGTCTGTTTTAAAACCATTGGTTGGGTCAAACTTTTTTTTTTTTTTTTTTCCAAATTTGACGAAGGGTGTTCATGAAATATACAATCTGTTCAGTATCTCTTAATCTATAAATCTAAATTATATATTATGTAGTGTATATAACAAATATATAAACTTACACTCCTACAGTACTGTGTTTGAAGTTTATATGCTTAAAAAAAGAAGCTTAACTTAATTATAAAGACCAACATTATTTACTCATGTCTTTTACTCATGTCTAAAGTTTATATAAATTTGTTGCTCGTAATGTTTTGTAATGCTATAATTTAGTTCATTATCAAAGACTTGTCTTATATTAGGTTATATTAGATTTTTTAAACTCTTATGTTATATTTTGTTAATTTTAATTGATACATTTTTAATAAATTTAAAGGCTCAATCTATATATCTGTAAGATCATATTTACAAAATCTGTAGTTTTTAGATTGGATTCAGATGTTCATATATTGGTTTCAAATTGGGAAAATCCTAATAAGTTATGTATAGATTTGATTACAAATTAACTCTTAATTTATGTAATCTGATTCACAAATATTCTTATATTTGATGCTTAAAAAATAGATACATATTAATTGGTATTTTTTTTGTGCATACAAAGAAATTTCATATTTAAGGAAGGGGGGGGGGGGGGGCGGGGAATATTTTTATATGATATGACGTTAAATTCCATAATACCCAAAATAACAAAAGAAAAACTAAAAAAGTAAAAACAAAATAAACCAAATTTTTTTATGTTTGTAGGAAAACTTGGTGGGAGTTTATTTCATCATCATCATCATTATTTTTTTTGTACCTATGTACGCATGGACCAATGAGGAAATCCAACGGTTTGTTTTCTGTACAAGTGGGCTAATATTATTAAGGTTTTTTCATCATCATCATCATTGTTAGTATTTTTATCTTTGTACGCATGGATCAACGAGGAAATCCAACGGTTTGTTTTCATTACAAGTGGGCTAATATTATTAATCATTTGGTGATTGACACGTTGACAATGCGTTTTTTACGGCTTTATCGTTTGGTCCTTTCGTTTGTTGCAGTTCTGCAACTTAGTACGGCAGCAAGGGTAAAGCCAGCAATTTAAAGCATGGTACGATAAGAGGATAAGAAAACCACGTAAGATAAATATGTTTAAATTATATATTTATTAATAAGGTCATAAATAAATTGACACAAATAACACATAAAATAAATAGATTATATTTATGTCAATAAATTTAATACGTTTTAATACGTTTAATTAAACAGGTCATAATTATACTAATACGACACGACACAAACCTACCCATTTATGACACATATAAACCAAAAAATAAAAATATATAAATTTTAAATATAAAAATATATAACACCTAATCCCACCATTAACCCTAGGGCTAATCGTGTGAGTTTAGATTTTTTTGTCTTTATTAATTTTTTTTCTTGTCTTTTTTTTTTTTAATTTTCAGTTGACTGGGCCATAAACGTATCATATACGTGTTTTTATTGTGTCAACATGTCACGGCCTGTTTAATAGTATCATGTTGAGTTAAGCGTGCCACATGCGATTTGTGATAGTGTTTGAGTTCCTAGCATGTTTATTAATCGTGTCATGTTCATATTAAGTCTATTCATATCGTGCTGCAATCATGCTAGCCCAAACATGACATGCAAACATGAATTATTAGACCTAAGCAAGGTTGATAATGGTGTTTCCTAAGCAGAGAAAAATTTACTTACAGAGCATTTAGAAGTATTGGTAAGAACCAATGATTTAAGTCAGTTTTGATTGGAAATATTATAGCATATGAGAGCTTTATACTGTATACACTTTTTTTGACATTGTATCATATGAGAGCTTTATACTATAGCAACCGAAAGTTTTGGTTCTAACTCACATTGTCAAACATCACATCATATATAATCTTACTACATAACCTAGATGGTAAAAACTAAAATCAACATTATTATTAAAACATATATTGTAGTATAAAATGCAAATATCATAATAATAATTACTATTTAAATTTGTTTTTTTAAGGATACTCTAAAAAAATTGCTACATTTTAATTACAGTTTTATAAACATAACATGTAGTGTAACTTTTACATTATAGTACCACTTTTGAAGTCTGGATATTCAATAGTGTCAGTGCTTAAATTAGGTTCATATCTTCTTACATAAGAATGATATATTCTAGTACCAACTATCTAAAAGTAATGACCTTCAATTCTCTAGGTGAAAATTAACAGAGATGATGAAAAGCAGAAGGAAGGCACGAGACATATCATGAAAAACAGTTTTATCATAGCACATGAGATAAAGATAATATAGTCCGTTAGGGGTAAAAGAATTTGGGACAAAGCATTAGCTTTCATTTTATATATTCCACATAATTTTAAGGCCCTATGCATCCATTCCATAATGAGATTTTCATGATATTTATTAAATTTAAAGAAGGAAATTGAGTTTCTATTTTGTATTTTTAGAAAAGATAATAGTATTCTTTCATGGAAGAATTTATTTATTTTTACTAATCCCCTGAAATTTATTTTCTATTGCCATAAATGGTCAAATTTAAATAATAAAAGGTGTATTATTCTTAATATTTTAATATTGAATATTTTACTCTCCTAACAATATAAAATAAAATGTAAAACAAAATGAAACACGAAAAAAATGGTTAAAAAAGGTTTTCTTTTTGGGAGAAAAAAGGAAATAACAATTTTTGAAATTTTTTTAAAATAAATTGCAGATTTTTAAAATACTTGTAGTAAATAACAATAAAAAATTTTAAAATTTACTGGTAAATTTTTTTATTCATAGTAAATAGATAAGTAAAAAAAAATTTACTATCTAATTTTTTTTATTTACTCTACCATTTTTCCCTCCGTTTGATCCATACCATTACATAATAAAAATCTTATTAGTTATTAATTAATATGTAATTAACACAAACATCTTTATGAGTATCAGTTTTAAAATAATGAGGTTACATAGAAAAAATAAATAGGGACATATCTAAAGAAATACATTTTAAGAAAACATGCATGGAAAAATTATTTAAAAGAAGCATATTAAAAAGGGACCATAATGTATTGTGGATAATCTTTTGGCAAAATAAAAATAAAAAAGATTAAGCATGGACACTTATAAAAGAAATTATATTAAGAGGAGTAAAGTAAGGGGAAAACGTATATTAAAATTGTCACAACAAGGATAAATTAGAGATGTATTTATTAGAAAAAAAAAAGTTGAAACGATGACTTCAAAAAACTTTTTTATAGTAGTTGGCCAATTAAAAAAAACTCAAAAACATATTTTAATATGAGTAAAATGTTTCATCCAATCTCACTTAGAACGAAATGACATTTATGATTAAAACAATATAGATAAGAGTGCAACCGGAAAGGAAAATATTTAAGAAAATATTTAAGAAGGGACATATTTTAGAGTAATCAATTAAGAGGCTTTATGAGAAAGTAATAGTTGAGATCACTGAACTAGTTTTACAATAGGGACAAAATTGACCAAAAAAAAAAAAAACTTAAACATAGTTAAATTAGAGAAGCAATATTTATAAGTAAAATAATAGCTAATAGTATCACTAAAAATAGTAGATTATATAGGAGAAATAAATTAAAAAAAATTATTGTGATGATGCACATTACAAAATAAAAGGTGTGAGATTTTAAGATTTAAAAAAAAAAAACCACAAAGCACTAAACTACAATATAAGAAGAAGGAAAGAAAAAAGTAAAACAGGAAAAAAAAAGTAAACTGCAAAAGCAAAAGAGAAAAAAAGGATCAACACTTATTTGGAGAGAAATGATAGGTTGGATTACACCTATATCTAATCCTAAATTGAATGTAATAACATAGGATGTAAACATAGTATCTATTTAGATACATTCAAATGACTCCTTCTATATTACAACATTTATATACATCAAAGATTATAAAGATAACTTTTTTCTTTTTTTTTTATAATATAATAAAAGTAAAAATAGAAGCCTTTTACGTTTTAAAAAAATATTTTAGATATAAAAATCGATTTTTGAACATACAAATGTCCTCAACATATTTTTCAATTTTAACACTTTTCTCCTTTTTTAGTAACTAATTTGAAATTAGAAAAATGGAAATTAGGGGGAAAAAAGATAAGGTTGTGTCTTTGGTGCAAAATATCATTTGAGACCTTTTTTTTCTCCATTATTTTAGACCAATTATATAAAAGCTGACAAAAGATGTAAAAGACTTTTATGTTTAAAATATCGACTTGTCACTGGTAAAATAATATTTTCAAAATGTTAAAGTACAACTCTGACATTACCAAAAACATGAAATTTGGATTTTACAATTTTAATTGAGAAAATTACATCTATTAATACATAAACACATGTACGGCTTTGGCCTTCAGTTACATGCATTCAAAAAACAAAATGTGAACATGCGTTTCTCAGAGGCATTTATATTCAAAGATATTATAATGAATGTCATCAATGAAACATAATATTTAATTAGATTTAATTAATAAATTTATTCTTAAAAATATAAAATTTTATACAAATAGTAATTTTTGTGAAAATTATAATAAAATATGAATGAGCGGTATTGATTGTAAATTTTATAGCATATGTAATGCAATGGTAGATATTGTAAAATACAAATTTTATGAGTTTGATGACTTAGAGATTTGTGCATAATATCCATAAAATGAATTTCATGTCACAATTGATTGTGAAATTATGATATAAACGAATGGATGATTAGAATGTAATAGGACATAGAGATTGTCCAAACCCTAACCGGGGGTAGAAAAGAGGCCAGAGCAGTATAAGAATACTGCTAAATAAAAAAGCATATACGAAAAATGTCACGATTAGCCTCCAAAAGTGAACAAAAAGTAAGTTAAATATTTTTATTCATTCTAAGGATAGAAAGTACACTGAATTGACCACGAAAGTATAGGAAAAATACTGTGTGATGAAAAATTTCACAGTATAAATTTTTAATTCCATAAAGTGGACATTTGCTTGAATTCTATTGGGCCAACAAGCCATGCAATGTAGCCCAATAAGATAAGGACACCTAGGGTAGTCTAATGGATGACCATGAGTCATCAAATATGATAGGAAAGCATTAATTACAAAGTTATCACAACTTTTCTTTTCCTTTCTTTTCCTCCAAGATCCAGCAGCCATAACCAAGCTTCAAAAAAATTTTCTCAGCCTCCAAACTTTACAAAAATAACCCCAAACAAGTTTTATAAGCAAGTACAAGGATTTTTTACAAGTTTTGAGGTAAAATCCTAAATTTTTTAATGAGTTTTCAAGGGATTTTTCATGGGTTGAAGAGAGAGATTAATCCATGGTATTTTTGTATGGAAAGGAAGCTTAGGAGGGAGTTCAAAGGGATTTTGAAGGCTTGAAACCAAAAGGGTGTTATTTTGGTAAGTTTAAAGTTTTAAAGTTTTGAAATTTTATGGATTTTATTTTGATTTCTATTCTTTCAAACCCATGTGGGTTCTTAAGCATGTATTTGCTGAAATTTCATGCATATGTGAAGTATGACATGTTTGAGTTGTGAAATTTTGATTTATGGTGCAAAATGGTAATTTTTGCAAAAAGTTTTATTTTTGTAAATTTAATGTTAGTTTTAGTAAAAGTGATGTTTGAGTTTGAGCATGAGAATGTTTTGATTAAGGCATGGAATGGTTTCTACAAGGGTAGAATTGCAAGTTTGAAACGGATTTTTGTAAAAATGCCATAGGGACTGAATTGAAAGAAAAAGATTTCTCTCGACAGAATTAAAAAATGAACAAAAACACCTTTGTACAGTGAGATTTTGGGCAAAGTTGAAACATAAAAGTTGTAGATCTCGACAAAACTGTTAGGCATTGCGTATGGTTCGTCGAAAAACTCAGTCGTTTGTGAGATTTTGATTTCTCAAAGAATTTACGGAAGTTGTGAAAATTTTTAAAAATGGCAAAAACGTCATTTCTCAAAGGATTTTGAATATGGTACTTTGAGCAAAAATGATCCTTGAGAAAAATAGAAATTTTTGATGCAAAGAAGTAAATTTTAGTCTCGGGGGTAAAATCGTCAAAATTTTCAATTCAAGGACTAAACAAAGTTTTATGAAAATGGGGCATAATTGAGAAATAAAGAGATTTGACCTACTAGGGTGTTATTTTGAAATTAGTATGTGGTTATTTTCATAAGAATAACGAAATCGAGCTCGGGTAGGTTAGTGGACCTACAAAGGGCAAAATCGTCATTTTTGTCCAAATAACCTGAACCTCTTTGAAATGTTTCCAATGGGATAAGAAAAAGACTAGAAAGGTTCCCGCCCTTTGTTAGAAACGACAAGGTAAAGTTAGATAGAAATAAGAAAAATCAGTGGTTTTTAAAGTTGTACATAGTAATGCAACTCAATTTATTAACTAACGGATGTTTCGTATCGAAACATAGTGGAATTTGGCTAATGGCTTTGTAATTGGCCAACAGGATCCTAGGAGTCTAGGAGAAGGGAAATCGGGATTAAGTTATCCGACATTCGCATCAAGTAAGTACCCATCCAACCTACAGTATAAAATTGTAGGCTTAGAGTGTAAAATGTGTATATGTATACTTGTGTGCATATCAATGTGTATACTTGTATGTATACAATGACATAAGTATTTATATAAATGAAAGGGTATACTTGTGAGTATATGGAATATATATATATATATATATATATACCTGAGAGTATATAATGACATATACCTGAGTGTATATGATGATCTATATCAGTGTGTATATTTTATGTTAAGTACCTGTGAGTACATTATGCTATATACATGTACGTATATTAATGTGTACCAATGTGTATATTTTATGTTAAGTACCTGTGAGTACATTATGCTATATATACTTGTGCGTATATTAATGTGTACCAGTGTGTATATTTTATGTTAAGTACCTATGAGTATATTATGTTATATACCTGTGCGTATTTTAATGTATACCAGTGTGTATATTTTATGTTAAGTACCTATGAGTACATTATGCTACATACCAGTGCGTATATTAATGTGTACCAGTGTGTATTTAAAGTATGTATCTGTGTGTACTGTCATACAAGAGCATTTATGTTATGTATAACATATGATCATCACTTCATGCATGGTATGATAACCATAATAAGTGAATTGGTAAATGAATCACCAAAAGTTAAAAAGAGTGTCGTACCGACTCCTAACTCAAGGGGAGTTTAAAGGATATGTTATGGTCACGGTGTTACGTAGACTTAAGTGCGCAATGGTACGAACACTTGGGCTCTAGTTAAAGATAAGAAATGATAATGATAAAGAAGGATTATAAGAAAGCATAATGAGATCATGCATTTTATCGAATGTACATATGGGTTTATATGGGACTTACTGGGCGTTAGCTCATTAAGTTTTTCATGCTGTAGGTATTCCGACAAAAATGTCAGAATGAATCATAATGATGAGCTGGCGGATGGATGATGTGTGCAGACTGGGTATGGTTTCCGCCACAGTATATTTTTCGCTATATGGTGTTTTAAGATATTTTGAAAGTAATGTTTGATAAGCTATATTGTAAAAGAAGGATGATTAAGTAAACACAAGTATATGTTTGTATTTCAAAGTTGTTAAACTAATATATGTACAGTATTTATTAAAAAGAAAAAAAAATTCCTAAATTTTTGCCCTAAAGTAAGTAAGAAAGAGTTGATCATAGCCCAAAAAGGCAGGTTGTGACAGATATGAAGCTGAAGAAAATTACACTAAAAAGGCGACATTGCGTGGATATTTACCATTTTATATAGGAGTATTTACCTTTTTATATCTCTTGTTTTAGGTTTATTCAAGAACTATATTTTTGATTTTTTATCTCATTAAATTCATACTGTCAAATTATATTTAATATACAAATTTATATCTTATCTTAATCAATAGTAAAAGAGAAAAAAATGAACAAATTATCTTTACATAAAAAAAAAAATAAAACCTTCAAAACAAAGAAGAAAACAAAAACAAAAACACAAAAAACATCTATTTAAGGGTATTTTATGCATTTTTTAAGTGAAAAGGCTGTAAAGTTTTTTTTTTAAGCTTTTAAAGTTTTCTTATTTTTCAGTTTGAGAGTATTTTGGGTAATTTCTTAGGTTTAAATTGAAGATTGATTAGAACAAGATATAAAATTTGTACAATAAATTTAATCTAAAAGCGTATATTCTATGAAATCAAAAACCAAAAGTATAATGTTTGAATAAATTTAAAATACAGGATATAATTTGACAACTCAAATGTCTTCTAACATATAGCATTAAATATGTGTTATGAATGTTTCTTATCAAATTTTACAAAGAATATGCGTTAGAAATGTTTCTCCTCAAATTTTATAGTGTCATTTGATGAAGACAGATTCTTTGAGTTAGCATGATACATAATTTTTCCCTTTTTTTCTCTTAAATTATAAAATATGGCATGACAAAACCTTATTTGTAGCGTGCAATTTTGAAGTGTTAGATGTTAAACTATTATACTTATTTTTGTTTTAATATGAGCAGATGTTAAAAAAAAAAATGTTTACAAAATAAGAGCTCATCCACCAACCTGCGATTCCTTGACACCAACGGGAGGAGTCGACTCCAACTTGTTTAGATGCGGATCTAGTTAGAGCTTCAAGATTCGCATTTCATTTAAATAACGCTATTTCTTTACGGTACAGTGCACAAGATTCGAGAGGATTGGATTGAATTAAATTTTAATATTTTGTTTGGTGAAAAACTTTGAAGGATTGGATTGGATATACTCTTATTCAGTCCATGCTTGTGTTAGGATAAATGCCCTTAAAGCATATGATGTCTTATAAAAGATATATTTATAAATGAAAAAAATAAATTTATTCATCATATTTGCGTGTATCTATTTTAAATATTTTATGAATATTATTAAAATTTCATAATTATCTATGTCACCTACATAAGCGTAATATACAAGAGGATAATATTTAAGCATGATAATTAAAATTGTTAGTAACATATAATTAATTATTCAATTAAAGTACATAATCTTTAATTAAGCATTACTAGTGCAAATCATTTCCAATAAGAATGGAACAGTCTTATCCAAACTATTAATATTGTGAGTCATTAAATGATTGCATTGTATATAATGAGATTATGTAGAATCGGAACATGATGTGATATGAATAGCTAATAATTTTTGTTAAATATAGCAAGTTCTAGTCACATCGATCGATAATCATATATAAGACAATTTTAATCTTAAATTATTAACAAACTCCAATTTATGATTTATGTCATTTGATTTACTCTATATGGATTTGAGAATCTAATCTTATTCCTTGTATCTTGGAGGCATAATAAAGTAAGTAGCCGATAATGTTAATATTATAAGAAATTCATTCCTTTTATAACAAAAGGCAGATAAATAATTTTCTTAAGTTTTGATTTGGGGATTGAATAATATGAGCTCTCAATTTGTGATTAAGTTTATGAATTTATTATTTATTCGAGAATCAATGGGACTCAATGATAAAGAAATAATTTGAAAGGTTAACGAATTTCACTAGCTCTATTATGAATGATTTATGGATGATCAATTTATATATAATAGTTATCAAATGGATGACTTTAAGAAATGAGTAATTAAATATTTATAATTTTAAGAGTGCAGTTTCAAGTATTTATTGGAGTTATATTGGAATTAATAAAAGAGTAATATATTAATTAAAGAGTATAATTAATATATTGGTTTTATTGAAACTTGAAATTATGGGTCTATTAGTCCCCCGTCAACCTTGTAAACATTGGTAGACAAATAGAATTATTGGTTTAAATAATTAATTTAAAATTGTGTGGGTCCAATTGTGTAGGTCCCACTGTGTGTAGCGCCTAAGCTATGATGGAAAAGTCCCTTGTGCACATTAAAGCTTGTTTACAAAGATTTCATATTTAATATTTTCTAATTTTGAATAAATATGATTTAATTCAAATATATAAAGTTGAATGTGGGGACAAATGAGATTAGGTAATAAGCAATATTTTGACGTCTATCACTGTAATGGGAATGAGAAGTCTTTTTTTTTTTCAATTAAATATTTGATATCAAATTAAAATAAAAGGACTTCCCCTAATTAATTAGTTCCCATTCTCTATAAGTAGAGGCCTCCTCTATATATTAGATACACTTGTGAGTCTTAGAAAGACTAAGAGTACAATGCCAAATTCTCCCCTATAGTAGGCATGTGGAGAGAGAAAGAGAGAGAAGAAAAGTTCTTCTTACCAAGACCCATTTTGCTCATGTATTGAGATTAATTGGTGATTTAAATTAGTTGAGTGATCATTTAGAAACCATATTCCTTTTATGCCCAACGTTTGTCCATTCAGTGTCGAAGACTAGGCAAGAAAGACGGTGGTTTTGTTTAAAAGAACGTCCTTAGCAAGCCACTTGTTTCTGATTTATTTCCATTCATTCCGATAAGCAAGATTAGTATATTTATTTAAATGTTAAAGTAATATAATATATAGCATTTTACGAAAGTTTAAAAAGTTTTTTGTTATACACGATCTACACTATAACCATGTTTCTACTTTTTTTTTTTTTGTGAAAATTGTTTTCCAAAATCAACAGCTTGAATCTTTTTCTAAGGAAACTAGGCAATCTCTTGCTAAAGCATAGGATTAAACACCACCTTTGTACCTAGTGAACAATTTTAAGAATCTATTTGCAAAAACATAAAATTTAGTATCAAATTATAATTTTCTAAAAATGAGAGGTCAAAATATAATTTTTATTTGACGAAAATATTTTTATTATATATTGACCTAAGTTTGAAAAAAATACAAAAAAAATCCATATCATAATAACACAACACCAAAAGAATTGGATCAGCTACAATTTTATCTGACAATTTCTAGTATATTTCAATTAAATCCTCTAAAATTATCATATCTAATGTTTTCCTATCATGTACAGAGGATCTAAGTGTATTACATGTACATAAGATAAGTGCCCCGAACCTTCCTGTGTGCTTAATGGGCGGGTGCGAGGAAGGATAACCAACGGCAAACTCGACCTCTTTTTTTTTTTTTTTTTTTAATTTACCCACTTAATTATTTATTTCTTTAAGAATGTTAAGACTTAAGTAAAGGTGCGATGATGAAAGTTATAGAGTGGCGCCTACAAGGGTGATTGGTTGTGGTCAATGGTGAGTTGCATTGCGGGGTGAGCCAGTGCGTTGTCGCTACCACACAGGTCACCTGAACACTGCTATTCTGAAACATGCCGGCAAAGTATAATGGCCCCCAACAAAATGAAATCACAACCCCATTATTGAGCTAGGTGCTCTTTGGTGGTTCAACTACTACTACTACTATTATTATTATTATTATTATTATTACAGATTCAGACTCCATCCACAAAGATTCTAACATCATTTGAGGTTGTGCTCATTCGCTTCCTCTTCTTTTGTTTTTAGCGATGAGTGATTTGAGTTGCCTTGACAATAATATAATATTAGTTAAAACTAAGTGGTTAAAAAAGTTGTAACACATGAGAGTTTTATATTATAGCTTTTTTTTGACGTTATAGAATATAACAGCGTTACATTATAACAACTTAAAGTTTTGATTAAAAATGACAACACTGAACACTTTTCAAGTGATGAGCAAAACAACTCAACCCAACTACTAGAGATAATGATCTCTATTTTCCCATTGGTTATATGTTACCTGCTTACATGGATATTTGTCACTGAACCATGAAAATTTTAACATTGTTGAAAAAAAGTTCTTTAGAAAAAAAAAATATCAATATCATTTGAAATATAAAGAATATTATTGAAACTATAAAACATTATTTCAAAGCGTTTTTTTTTTGAAATTTTAAGATAGAATAATCATCTAAAAGATATATAAATAAACAAGTATTAGACAATAAATTTCATATATGTTAGATATCTTAATACCGAAAGAATTCTATGAATGAAAAACTACATATTCCGCTAATCGTTGGCTTGAAATGACGCTAATATGCTCAAATGAAGAGATTAAAAAATTCCATATTCATCATTGCTGCCAAAATGATAATTATATAAAATAACAAACATGAGAAGTGTAGTACCTATGTTAAACAAATCACTTAACCATCCTACAAAATTTTGATGAAATTGAAAGAAGAAAAATAAAAACACATAACTGTTGATATTATATCTGATATTTTTCGATATTCTCTTCAAAAATTTTCCAAAATTTTCCTAAAACTTGGTACAAATTACACAACAAACTCATTGAAATGGATATTTCAACAGATATTTTCCAATGGTTCTCCAAAAATTTTTTCAAAAAAAAAAATCATATCCAAAAGATACTTTGGACCTCCAAAACACTGAAATTTTGGCAAAACTTTGGTCCGTGTTCATGATAAAATAAGCACCAAGGACAGTTCTATAAATGTTATAACTACCACCTTATTGGAGGATACAACCAGCCATTTAAGAATTTCAACAAATCTTATGACTGATGGCTGCGTCATAGCACCGAAGAAAGACCTAGCAAGGCTCTTACTTCGCTTCGAAGGATCAATTGCCATTGTCTGCCCGCAATAAGATATAAAATTATGCCTCTTATCACCTGACTTAGATTGAAGTGACTTTATATTTAAGTCCTTTCCATTTTACTTGGAATCATAGTAGATTGACAAGCGACTGAACGACACATGAAAACACCAATAATCTTTTAATCATAATGTTTTTTTTTTTTTAGTTTTTGTTTTGATTTTTAAAGTCGTTTCTTAAACAGGTTCCTTTCCATAAAGCTCTACAATTGTTTAAAAAAAATAATAAAATGAATTATAAAATATGCTTTACATAATGTCGTATTTGGTTCGAGTAATTGAAAGAAATGAAAAAAAAGAAGAAGATTGAAACTGTTGTTTAGTTGGTTTAAACAAAAAGAATGGCCATTCAAGATGAATGGCCTTTCCATCGTTTTGGCTGAATAATCATTCCTTTCTTCCTTTCTCACGTGGAAGGAATACACGTTCTGATATTATTTTTCCCTAAAGTTACTTTCCACTTCTTTGAACACACTAATAGCTCCCTCTTCCCCCATCTCAGCCCAACAACCTCCAACGCCCTAGTGCCGCCCTTCTCCTATGTCCACCCAACGACACTTCCTCTGATGACTCAGCGCCGTCAGCGCCGCCGTTGTACAACCATTGGCCTCCCTCTCTCTCTCTTTTTCTCCTGTCAAGATCGCCGCTATCTTCTCCTTCAAGGTGGCTGCTTTCCTCCATCTAGATCTACTGTTACTCTCCTTCCCGTCCCAGATCCGTCCCTGCTCTTTTCCCCTCCCAAATCCACCGTTGCTCTAAAAATGTTATCAATTTACCCATTGATCGCTCTTGATATTGAACTCATAAATGGTGAAATGCATACTGAATCTCTTCATAGCAGGGATCAATTATCCAGAGCTTCATAAGATTGAGTATTTTGACGTGATGTTGATTGGTGGCTTCAATTTCCAAAAGTGAGAGGTTTGGTTTAGGAGTCCAGGACTTTTTCTTTTTCTTTTTTTTCCCCCTTTTTTATAGGTAAGTTAAGACATTTTTTTAAGGGATGTCTTAGACATTTTTGTTAATAATTTTTTTTGTTATATTATTAAATGACTTTTTTGGGTAAGCAAATTAAATTATTCCCCATCGGTGCAAAATAATCGGATAACTGTGTATGACTAAATAATATGTGGGGCCCATTAAAATGGTATTAAAACTTATGAACGATAGCAAAGATTGTAAAACTTAATTTTTTTTCTATGAAAGAAAAATCTTAGATCAAATCCTTTTTCTTATCCCTTTCTTCACCATCTCCACCATCAAAATCATAGGGATTTTGGTGGACAAAACTTTGCAAAGCTGTTAGCACACGAATCCAATGTTTCCTCCCCACGGTACCACAAACCAGCCTCCTCTCTCCATGATGGGATTTGGGATCAAGGTCGAGGTCAAGATTTGGGGCGGGGTTGGGGTTGGGGTCAGGTTAGAATTCAAAGTTGGGTTTAGGGACAGGATTTGGGATTGGGGCCAAGATTCAAGGTCAAGGTCAAGATTCGAAACTATTATTGTGGTCAGGATTCGTGATTTGGCATCGAGGTCAGAGTCAGGATTCAAGATTTGAGACTAGGGTTAAGGTCAAGATTTAGAGCAGAGGTAGGGGTTGGGATTCAAGATCATTGTCGGGATCGGGACTGGTGTCAGGGTTAGGACTGGTATTGAGGTAGAGATTTTGGGCTAGGGTCGGGATTGGGATTTGAGATCAGGATTGGGGTCGAGGACAGGATTTGAGACCAAGGTTGAGGTCAGGATTTGAGACCGATAATATTGACCGAGGTTGGGGTCGAGGTCGCGATTCGGGGCCGGGATTTAGGACCAGGCTTGGGGTCAGGATTTGGGACTGGTGTCAGGGTCAGGATTCGGGGTCGAGGTTGGGACTGAGATCAGGATTGGGATTTGAGGTCGTGATTCAAGACTAGGGTCAGAGTCAGGGTCAGGATTCAATACTAGGTCTAGGTTAGGGTCAGGATTTGAGGAACCCGACCTCTACCTTACCTTAGCACCAAATCCTTAATTCGACCTCGACCCGAGTAAAAAATCCTAACTTTTATCCTAACCCCAAATCTTGACTCGACCCCAATTTCAAATCCTGACCCCTACTCTAAATCTCGACCCCAACTCTGGCCTTGAATCCTAAAGTTGACCCCCATCTGGGTCCTTAATCCTGACTTGAAATCCTGACCGCAACCCTAGTCTCGAACTCTGACTTCAACCTCGATCTCTACCCTGTCCTAAATCCCAGTCTCAAATCTCAACCTTGATCCCGCACTCTAAAGGAATAATAAATATAATAGGATTTTTCATTCTAACACATGAATAAGAGGCAATGTTAGTTAATAACTGGAATCAAAATAGAATTGTCTTGGTGAATGTGTATGCTCTAGTGCTTTATTATCATTGAATTTCCATTAATTAAGTTTAACCTTTGCTTATTTTTTGTTTATTAATTTTTTATTTTCCATACTTTCAATTCAATATATTTTTTCTAAATAAAATTAAGACTATTATAATTTCAGTTTTTGCTAAACTAATCCTCATGGGATCGATTCTTTCTCATCATTATATTATTTGAGTTGATTTGTGCACTTGCAAAATTCTACATCAAGTTTTTGGCGCCATTTTCAGGGATTATTATTAGCAATATTGATACTAAGTGTTATTGGTTTTAATTTAGATTTATATTTTTGTTTATTTGTTATTTGTAGGTTTCTTTTGTGCATGCATTGATCTAAAAGCCTTACAAACTTTGATCCTGAGATTGAGCAAACATTCCATAAGTGCCATTGGGAGAAGAAGAAAAGGAAGCCTATGATTGACAATATGACAGAAAAGGAAGTTTAAGCTACAACAACTCACAATAGGGCTGTGGGGGATTATGCTATTCCCAATGTCGTTAGAATTCCGTCAAGCATTGCTACAGCAGCTATGGAAGCTAATAACTTGAAGCTCAAGCTTAACTTCAAGCTCAAGTCGGCGATGATTTCCATGATTCAAAATACATGCCAGTTTAGGGGGTTGTCTAATAAAGATCCTAT
This sequence comes from Artocarpus heterophyllus, assembly GCA_025403435.1. Lineage (NCBI taxonomy): Eukaryota > Viridiplantae > Streptophyta > Magnoliopsida > Rosales > Moraceae > Artocarpus > Artocarpus heterophyllus. The sequence goes on along the minus strand of CM046332.1, from coordinate 15,847,313 downwards.
TGCTCATATCGCACAGTTCTTGTAGTTGTGTGACATTATAAAATTCAATGGAGTCTCGACTGATGCTATTAGGTTGAGGCTATTTAGTTTTTCTCTAAAAAACAAGGCTTAGAGTTGGATCTATTCTCACCCTTTAAATTACTTCACTCCTTGGGGTGGTCTTGCTCAGAAGTTCTTAGCCAATTATTTCCCACAATCGAATACTATTCAGATGAGGAATTAGATAACCTCTTTTCAGTCGTATGACAGGGAAATTTTATTTGAAGCTTGGGACAAATTCCAAGAATTGTTGAGGTGGTGCCCCCACGATGAAATTCTAAAATGATGACTTTCTACAATGGTTTGGATATAAACAATGCAAAACTGGTAGATGTAACTGCAGGTGGTGCTTTGATGAGGAAGAATACCGATGAAAGCTTTAACTTGCTAGAGGAGATGGTGTCAAATGATTACTACATTAAGAAAAGAACACTAGCAAGGAGACCAGCAAGAGTGCTTAAAGTTGATGCATTGGCGGCCTTAACAAGCCAAGTGGCTGCTTTAGTGAAGAGATTGGACACGAGGAATGTGAATTCAGTGTACAACCCAATTCTTTGTTGTGAGCATTGTGGAGCACATCATGAAAATGGGAGTTGTTTGTCAGTTGCAGAACAAGCTCATTACATGGGAAATTATAATAGTTAACAATGGAATCCCAACTCCAACACTTATCAACCTAGTCCTAGGAATCATCCAGACTTTTCCTATCGAAACACTCATAACGTCTTGAACCCACCCTAGGGTTCTGACAACAATCGGAAAAAAAAATGCATAGAGGAGAAGTTTGCTCAATTTATGTTAAGTATAAAGCAACACATGGATGAAACCAAGAAATATATGGCAAAAACCGACATTCTTCTAAGTAGTCACTTAGCTGCAATTCGTAATCTTGAGGTGCAGATCGGGAAAATTGTAAGTTCTCAAGCCCATTCTTCAAGAAAACAAGGTGCTCTTCCAAGTGATACAATTCCAAATCCCAAGGAGTAACATAAGTTGATCTTTACTAGAAGTGGTTAGTAGTAATAAGATCTCCCAAAGAAGTGTAATGAGGAGAAGGAATCGATTGTGGAAGAAGATGATATGAAAGAAGAAACTAAGTAAGAAGCAACAAAGCAGGAGTTGCCAACGATAGAAAAGTATGAACCTAGAATTTCTTTCGTAAGAAGAATTTGGATAAGCAATTTGCCAATTGGTGATTAAACACACCTACAATTTTCTAACGAACATAACTTGGTGGTATTCTGACCATCAACTATGTAATTAAATTCTCCTTAAAAGATAAAGTAACACTTTTGTTAGTTCACTCTACTACTAAATATAGAAAATTTATCCTAGAACATCAAGTCTTAGTTGGTCATAGGGATTCTATCCATAATACCTAATCACTACTGAGGGCTCAGTGTTTGACTCTACGGTATCCAATCTTGTTTATTTCATAACTCTTGCCCATCTAGAGGCTTTATAAACTAGAAGGAGAGTACTTCTATTTGAGATGGTCTTCTTAGCTTAGTAATTAGATGGGATAAGACTAGTATATTTAAGAATTCTCTATTCATGTTCTTAAGAGAACATCTTTATTAACTTATCTTAAATTGGGTTCTCTGCCTATTAATGACTAGGTGCTATTAAGTCATATTTCAGGCTATGTCTTTCACTCAAAGTTTCCTAACGGTTTCCCCTTGTTCTGGCTACTCTATTTGAGTTGTATATCTCTATTTAGAATGATTCAGATATTGAACCAATTTGAAGGCTTTTCTGTTTGAATTTTTGAATTAATAATTCAATGATAGTGTATTATCATTCCCTTTATCGTATAATGTACTTGTAACTTTACTTACACCTCATAGGTTAGTAAAAACAATCTTTGCTTCCACATCCTTTACTTAATATGATCTTAATTTCTCGTATAATGGTGTTCAACTAATCCACATAACTGATCATTACTAAAAATTGTTTATTCCACGATGGTTTAAAACGATCGTGGAAAGTTTTCACAATGGGTAAAAAACTATTGTGCGATCTAGCATCATAGTAGCAAGAAGGGTTTCCACGATGGTTTTTAAATATTGTAGAATGAAGTTTTTTTTTGGCAAGATAATGAATTGTTACGAAGCTACCACAACAGTTTTTGAAGTAAACCATCATAATAACTTTCACTAAAACCATTGTGGTATATTCCTTTTGCATGACAATTTATAATAAAAACTGTCGTAGGAAATTGATCTTTTATGCAACTTTCACAATGGTTTTTGTATAAAACCGTCGTATTATATTATTCTTTCACAACGATTTTTTTTATTAATCCCTTGTAGAAAATTGGTCAAAAGTAAAAAAAAAAAAGGCGTTCCTATGGGTGGTCAGTTTCTTATATTATCCATTAATACAAGGGCCTGATTATAAAATCATATATTTACAATTTTTACAATACATAGTCAAATACACAAAGTTTCCAGTTCACTAACTACACCTAAGACACCTAGTTAAAATATTTGCCCACTCAGACCTCATGTATACTATCACTTATATAAAATTCATTTTTTGAAAGCACAGATAAACTATTATTAATAAAAATTATGCCCTGGATGTAACGTAACATAAAAAACGCATTTGATATTGCTTTGTTGCTTGTGACGCTTGCGGCGGGTATATATTGTTTGTTGTTTGATTGCATTGTTGCACCGACTTTTGCTTCAAGCTTTCCAATCATTAAGGGTCCTAATGATTTGTCAAAATAAAAAAGAATTAAGCACAATTATGTAATATATATCAAAAGTATTTTACAACAAAAATTCACACTTACATGTTAGTAACTTCTACAAAATCTTTACGTGATGGGCATCCAAAGGGATCAAACTAATATACTTAGTCCTCTCATGGTGAAACAAGTGCTACCATCCAATGCTCCCCAACGTTGTATGGCATAAGTATAATTTCCTTCTCGGTGCTTGACATAAATATAATTTCCCCAACATTGAATTGGGGCTTGACTAATATAAGTGCTCAAATTTTGTAATTAAGTTCAAAATTTATTATTTTTTTAGAGAATCAATGAAACTCAAGGATAAAGAGTTAAAAGATATGCACTAGCTTTAATCATGAATTATTTATGGAGTATCACTTTATATGGCATGGCTATATCAAACAAACAACTCTATCTATGAGTTAATATATATATATATATATGTGATTTCAAGAGTTCAATTCTACATTTTTAATGGAACAACTATGGATGCAATAAAAGAATAATATATCATTTAAAGAGTTTAATTAATGTATTGGTTTTATTAGAGCATAAAATTATAGGTCCATTAATCTCCCCGCCATCCTTGGAAACACTATTTGAACAAGTGGTATTTTTATTTTAATAACTAATTTAAAATTATGAAATTATAAATTAAATCACTCAAAATAATTTAATTATGAATTACTTTATAAATATTAAATAATAAGATTCTTTAATTTAATAATTAATTTTGGATGTCGTAGTGTGGGTGGAATCACAGTGTTGGTTCCACCCACACTGTGTGTGGCACAAGGCACAAGGAGATTCCCTATACTGTGCAAGCTATTTGTTTGGAGGGTTCAAGGGGTTTGAACTCAAATTTTGAGTTGAGCAAGTGTTTGGTTATACAAACTAAAACCCAACTTGAAACATTGAAAAGACTACTTGAGCCCAAATAAAGTCCAAACTTAAATTTACCTCCCCTAATTTCAAGATTTTTGAGCTCAGCCTTTCCCACATATGAGAAATTTTTTTACTCCACTTTTTAAACTTTGTATCTCAAACATAAAAAATTTAAGTGGTGAGTATTCCCGCCTGTCACGCGGGCGACCCGGGTTCCATCCCCAGCAACGGCACTAAAAACTTGTTGCGAAAATCTGCAAGTGCATAGAATCGTAGACAAGTAATAAAGAGTGAGTAGAGTACCGTTTCCACGATGACTAACTGTCACTAAGTACCAAATTACTTTAACTTTAATTCTATTTGAACAACTGAAATATGGGAAACAATGGAATGATGAAATGGTAAACGTAAGACAAACTAAATGAATGAAAATTGAGAAATTGCAACTTTGACAGATGAGAATTCAATATATTAAGACTTCTAGGGTTTCTGACTCACCAGATTAATCATATCTACTTTGATCTAATTTAATCAACTGACACTTATTCCTATGCTGATAACGAATTTCTCTTAGGTAGTCATTAATCTTTCTTAAGCATTAATAATTTATCTCAGTTAGCAAATTTTCTACATCTCTGTGGAAACTCTAAACTTACCAAGATTCATTACGATCAAGAAATTCATGGTGTTACACAAGTCTCATAGATATCTCTATCCTATGATGATCTCATGGCATTCAATCATGGTCTAATTTAATTATCGCTTCTCAGCCTCAAATTAAATCAAAAATCATGCAAAAGGCGCGTAAACTTTTACAGGCATTAAGATTATATTAAACACTCAACATAGATACTGAATAAACATCAAATTGAATTGAATTAAACAAAAATGAACATTCATAATTTGGCTACATCGTAGCCCTAGAACAAAGAAAGTTTGTTCATAATGAAACTAAAAATCATTCGAAACAATCTCTTAAACATGAGGAGTAGAAGGAAAGAACTGTATGTTTGGATGGGAAGATGATTCCGTCTCTGGGTTGCACTGATCTTCTTCTCCAAAGTAGTGTATGTCTTCTCTCCTCTTTTCTACAGTTTCTCTCTGTCAAAATTCGTGCTCCAATCCTTCATAATGTTCTATTTATAGGCTAAGTTTTAAAATGGCAATTTTGGAACAAAATTATACTAGAATTTGAATTGCGATTGCAATAGCGCCTAGGCTTGATTTTCTGGCGCCTACGCTTCATTACGGCGCCTAGGCGCCATGATTGTAGCGCTGTGACACCCGTTATTCCCCTAAGGGTATTAAGGTAATTAGATTAATTTTTAGTATATATATATATAAAAAAAAAAATCAGAAAATCTCTCATAATTAGAAACTCTCTCTCTCTCTACTTTCTCTCTCTAAAAAATTCTCTCTCTCTCCTCAAAGATCGTTTGAGATTTCGGCATCCGTTTTCGACACCTCCCGCACCAATGGAAAGCTCTCGACGAGCTGAGTCCAACGAGGTGCCGCGCCGCCCAAAACGCCGCCGGAGGAGACCACACGCGCCGCCCAAAGTGGCGGCAAAACCCATTTCTTTTCGACGAGATATCTTCGCCGTCCGACGTCCGATCGACGTGATTCTTGTTCCTACACGACCACCGTGATGAGAGGAACAAAACCCACCCTTGGTGGCAGCTCAACAACCGCCGGATTGCTCTGCCCGCCTATTGCCGCCGTGCACCGCCGCCCCCATGGTGGAACTCCGCCTTGCCGGAGGAGGTGACTGACACCACCCCTCCCAATGAGTTCAGAGGATCAAGGGGAGTAAAACCCCTCGATCAATTGCACGGAAGGAGCCGGTTTCGCCGGAGAACGGCCAACGCCGCCGTCAACCGCCGCGGGAGTCTCCGTTTTGGCTCTTCCCAGCCACGTTTCTTCAAATTGGATGAGGGGAAATGCTCATAGGAGGATGGGTAGCAAAAGCCCTCAGCCAATTTCAGGTTTCCATCGTCGGAGAATCAAGATCGGAGCTCATCCATTTCTACCGACGTTGTACTTCACGACCCGCTATGTTAGAGGCAGAATTGGGTAAAATTGACCCCGCCATTGGACTCAGAAGGGTCGATTTAGGGGGGGTAGGCCCGAGCCCAGCTGCCAACGGACCCCGATTGACGCCGGTCAACGACGGTCAAAGTCGGTCAACGCCGGTCAACGGTGGTCAACGCCGGTCAACGGCCAGTCAACGTCGGTCAACGGCCAGTCAAAGGCTAAATTGGGATTTTATGATCCGGACCTCCGATCGAAGATCCGAGACCGCCTCCTGACTCGTTTCGATGCTCTGGATGCAATGGTGACCTCTGTTTGAGCAAATTCCACTCCGATGAAAATCATCCGGTACCAACTGCACGCGAATCGAGGCGATTCAAACAGCAGTATCGGAGTCCAGAATGACGTTTTCAAGAATGTATGATCTCCAGGAAGCATTCCTAGCCATTCATAGTCGCTCGAGGAGCACTACAGAGGATGCTTCGTAGATACAGCGAGATACAACTGGATCTGTTTTGCTTGGAGTTCAAGATCAAGGGAGTATGGAGCTAACGTTAATTGATTCCAGGATTAAGAGACTGTTGATAAGCTTGAAAGGTAGGGATTCTATTACTCATCTTTTGTGAGGTTTTTATAGAATTAAAATTGATTGTTTTGCCGCAATATATATATATATCTATGTTGAACTGATATTATATGTGTATCACATATGAAACTATGACATGGACTCGTCTTGTATTGTACGGCGAGGAACATAATGAATTGACACATGTTATAAATTGAGAAGCATGGTTAGGAAAATTAACTCTATTAATAATGATTTAATATAGAAAAATTGTGAGACATGAAAAGGGCGACGGTTACGTTCTTGGGCATGAATACCCTAAAAGGTAAAATAGGGGGAAGGTGATGACGCTTCCTTGGGTTGAAAGTCCCAGAACACACTGTACAGGAATTGATTTGGTGAGGACTCGGGGCTTGATGTCCCCTCACCGGAACACCCTTGGAATGTTTATAGGGTGATCAAGTGCGCCTATTTGGGTTTCGATGAGTTGAGTGATACTCAATTTAACATGGATACCTAGGAACAATGATGATTGGTAATATTTGTATAAATGTGTAATTATGACACTTGGTAATGATTAACTACGGTATCCATAAGATGTGATCATAATAAACCTTATAATCTGGAATATGATGTGACTTACTGACCATGCAGATTTTAATGTGGTAATGATAAAAACCTAAAGGTGAGTAATGGCTTTCTCTACTGAGCATAGTGTCGCTCATTCCCTTATGTTTATATCTTTTCAGGACTCACTAAGTGTGAGATGGCTACGAGAAATATAGTTGAGGAAGCGATGTAACTATATTACATTGGGACTGCTCAATTGTAAAGAATGTTCTTCATGATAATGTAAGCATCAATTGTTACTTTCTGTGACTGTATTATAATGTGCCGAGGGTTAAAATGATGATGACAACAGTTTATATTATTAAATTTAAGGTGCTACATTAAAACTGTGGTTTATTTATCGTTTATATTTTTATTTTTGAGTTGAGAGTTTTCATTTAAGTCCCGGGCAAATTTTATTTTTAAGGTTTTACTTTTATTATTTATTTTTATTTTATCTCATTAAAAACTGTTAACCCCCATATAGAGGCGTTACAGAATTTTTGGTATCAGAGCCTAGGTTCGGTTAACCTAGGGAGTGTAGCACCACTAAAAAAAAATATATATTTTTAAGATGGTTTTGAAGCTGAATTTTCATTGTCATCATCAAAATGAACCTTCACATTGATTTATACAGTCTAGAAGGATGTAACATGGAAAGGCCATAGAATGAAAATATTAATAGTTATATGAGTACAATAATTATATAGAAGGAAAGTATTAATAGTTATGAGGGAATGATAATTATATGGAATGAGTTTATAAGTAGAATGCTTATGAGAGATTCGTATAATATTTGGATCTATAAGCATATTTAATTCGTATAAACGATGAGAAATCCGTATAGATACGAGGATTTAAGAGCCTTTTGTCTCGTGAAAAACAATAAGAAATATAAGGCTTGACTTATTGATTTTAAAGTTTGACATAGATATGCCAAATTTTTTGTAATTGATTCAAACCTAAGTAATGATTATGTGTGGATTCGATGGAGCACATAAGTGTCAATGTCTTTTCTTAAAAGTTCTATATATTTGAGGAATATGATATAAGTTGGGAATCATGGTATTGAATCTTGAGAGAGATAAATGTTAGACTTTTGGTCTGTTGAGACTGTGTAAAGTCTAGAATGCATGAATCTCAAAATTGGAATATTTCGTTACGTACATTGTATTTAAGTGTATCAGTGAATCTTTTGGTTACCTAAGGTTTTGTTATATGAGGAAATTATATATTGTATAAGTAGAATTGTGGGGATTGTAGATGTTCTTAAGTAGTAACATCAAGTGTCTTTGTTCGTTGATATGGTCTATGTTGGAAGACGTAAATCGTATTGATTTCAAGGTTAGTCGCATTCTAAACCCTTGGTAGTAATGATGATGAATCCATTGATAGATGTTGAGTATTAGGAATAACATATGGGTGTATGCATTGTTCAATAAGGTTTTAATTAAAACAAAATTATTTGAGTTGCTAGATCATTTAGGAAGATCCTTGTTGTCGTTAAATTAGATTTGTTGTTTATAGTTAACTTTATCTATAGTGGACTTTGAATTGGGTTTAAGATTTATACAAATTGGTTTTCAATTTTATGTTTGTTATTTAACTCGTTCCAAATGTGTTAAGGCCCGAAACAACCTGACCATTTTCAACTAAGAACATTTGGGCCTAGTTCAAATCCTAAATCAGTTTGATTCACACTGTCTCTCCCACGTGGTCTTTATACGTGTCATATACAGTGGTTTAATTATTGTTTACAAATACGTTTACTGTGCATAAGAGCTTATTTCTCCGAGTTCACTTTTTCTCTCTTAATTTGTTATTTTCTCTTTAAATCGCAAATCCTCTTCTTTTTCATTAAAAATTCTTCTTTTCCTCTAAAAGAAGAAGGAATTCTAGGATTCTGCAATTTACTATCTTAATTTTTCCTTTCTATTTACTCTTCTTTCATCTCATCATGGACCCAAAGTACCAACACCTGAGAAAGTATTTCCCATCACTCTCCCAAAAGATTCTCAGAAAGAAATACAAGGCTAGAATTACTCGGTTGTGGATTCTTATGCGTTTTGGTATCCCTTGTGATGTGAGAATGTTAATAGAGGGGAAAATCCATCCGAGTGACTTTAGTCAAGATGTCGGTTTACCAGGAACAGGTACCAGTCGTAGTGCAATGAAAAGAAGAGCTCGTGCCATCGTGGTCACTTGTAACAAATGTGGAAGACAAAATTGTAACGGTAAATGTACTTCACCTGGTTATATGTCTACGAATAGAGAGGATAAAATAAGGTTTTGTAGGGATGGACTTTCAAAGGAGAACTTGGATAGCATCCATCCTCCTCTCCACGGTCACCCTAGTGGATATGTTCAAGGAGCTATTTTTAAACTCTGGCCTAAATTTTATACAGAAAGACAACGCCTCAGGAATATGGTATTTCTAGATCCTGTTTGCCAAGCCATAAGAAAACTGGATGGGGAATAAGTCATCGCACTATAAAGGTTATTTAGTCTTTACTTATTTGAAGCAGTTTTAGCTGATGTTCAACAGTTTGTGTTTTTCTTTTACTCAGAATATTTGCTTTTGTGTTTGAAATAATTGTGATTATTAGATTGATACAGTAAGTGTTAATATCTTATTTAATTTATGATTTTCTTAAATATATATATATAATAAAATATATTATCTTATCAGACACGTCACATACGGTACAGTAAAATGTTTGAATTTTGAAAAGCTTATCCAGATATTTCAAGATTTGTGTCTCAAATTTCAAAAGTTCTACAGTATTTGTCGTTTATATTAAATTTCTAGACTTGGTGTATATTTGTCAAAAAGTCTACAGTTGTGTCATGAGGGTCTTCTGTCGAATTGTTCTCAATTGTCAAAAGTTATACAATTAGAGTCTAATCTTTTTCAAAAAGTGAATCAGATTTTCTGTAAACTATCAATCACCTTATCTTACTTTCTTATCCGCACAATATTTTGTTTAAATCTTTGGATTACCTTTTCATTTCCTACTCGTCTATCTCTTTAGCCCTTTTTGTATATTTCTCATCTTTAAAATCTCATGTAGAACCCGAAGTCTAAGTGGAGCAGACATTAAGCAACCACTTCTATAAACCAAATATGTCTACCTCCCAGTCCACGAAGAAAATAAAGAATGTCTGTGTCTTTTGTGGTTCCAGCCTTGGAAAAGATAAAGCTTATTTAGAAGCTGCAAATCATTTAGGGCAAGTCCTAGCACGCAAGAAGATTAACATAATCTATGGGGGTGGTAGTATAAAAATGATGGTAAATATGGCACTAGCAGCTAGGTCTAGTGACGCTACTGATGTAAGAATTTGGCCTCATATTCCAGTTGAAGGAAACCTTTGTAAGGAAGCCATAGGTAAGGGAGAAGGAGTCAGGAGTATCCCTAAAAATTTTAAAGACATAATCTATAATTCTGATGCTTTTATAGCATTACCTGGTGGTCTAGGTACTCTTGAGGAAATATTTATAGTTGCTTGTGGGCAATTGTTGGGCTTTTATTCCAAACCTTTGGGACTGCTGAACGTAAAGGGTTTTTATGACGGTCTTTTGAAATTTCTAGATTACGCTGTGGAAGAAAACATCACTACAGAATCGGATAGACAAATCTTTGTCACTGCTTCAACAGCTGAGGAATTGATAGATAAAATGCAAATCATACATCCAGAATCCGACACTGCAACATCCAAGCTTGAATGGGAAAGGGAAAGCCGGGAGCGGCCAATTGATTTGAATCTCCATCTGTAATCTTTTTGTTTTATCTTTGGCATGTAGGCATGTGTGTCCGTATTTCGTGTGTTACGAATAACCGTTTGCCTTGTATTCTGTGTTTCTTGTGGTACGTTGTTGTTCAATCTTTTAGATTCATTGAGCCTAATGCCGGGATGGCTGGATACGGAGTACTTGATGCTCTCGAAACGCATCCTTCTTAAGGTCCGATCTTTTGTTTATCGATGTTTTTGTATCCTCTAAGCATGCATGATATGGATAGCTGGTATACGGAGTGTCTTGTACTCTCGAAACGTATCCGTATTATGTTTATAATGTGTAATATTCTGTTAATATTATGTGAAAGTACCAGAGTCAGTTATGAGGATATTCCATATGAAATATGGGTATATTATTTGGATTGAATGTTTGTGTCATGAGGATAGCTGTTTAATGAAAAATATGTCGGGTATGTTTGCAACTCTGAGATTCCGTTTAATATCTCTATGAGTAAGTATATTTGACTATGTTTTAGTTTATTAGTTGAGGTATGAAATCAAATATATTTGACTTTTCCTTACTCAAAAAGGAAAAGGAACCTAAAGATGAAGTATATAAAATTTCTCTGGCAATCTCCTTAAATGTGATTGTAAATCACAGTCCATGGACAATGAAGGACTGGAATCATGGTATGGTCAATATGTATGCCTGATCAGATTCTTAGACTATTATACGGTGTTATAAGTTGAAACTTGTCAGAAATACTCTCATTGAGGGATTTAGAATTTAGAGTAAGATTTATTATGCAAGTAAATAAGTGGAGATACGATAACTTAAATTTGGAAGACAAAGAACATTAACGGTTTAGACTCAGAATTGGAATCATAGTGGAATCATAATTTTTACTAGTATTACTAGAATTGAAATTTCGAGGACGAAATTTCTTTAAGGGGGGTAGAGCTGTGACACCCGTTATTCCCCTAAGGGTATTAAGGTAATTAGATTAATTTTTAGTATATATATATATAAAAAAAAAAAATCAGAACATCTCTCATAATTCGAAACTCTCTCTCTCTCTACTTTCTCTCTCTAAAAAAATTCTCTCTCTCTCCTCAAAGATCGTTTGAGATTTCGGCATCCGTTTTCGACACCTCCCGCACCAATGGAAAGCTCTCGACGAGCTGAGTCCAACGAGGTGCCGCGCCGCCCAAAACGCCACCGGAGGAGACCACACGCGCCGCCCAAAGTGGCGGCAAAACCCATTTCTTTTCGACGAGATATCTTCGCCGTCCGACGTCCGATCGACGTGATTCTTGTTCCTACACGACCACCGTGATGAGAGGAACAAAACCCACCCTTGGTGGCAGCTCAACAACCGCCGGATTGCTCTGCCCGCCTATTGCCGCCGTGCACTGCCGCCCCCATGGTGGAACTCCGCCTTGCCGGAGGAGGTGACTGACACCACCCCTCCCAATGAGTTCAGAGGATCAAGGGGAGTAAAACCCCTCGATCAATTGCACGGAAGGAGCCGGTTTCGCCGGAGAACGGCCAACGCCGCCGTCAACCGCCGCGGGAGTCTCCGTTTTGGCTCTTCCCAGCCACGTTTCTTCAAATTGGATGAGGGGAAATGCTCATAGGAGGATGGGTAGCAAAAGCCCTCATCCAATTTCAGGTTTCCATCGTCGGAGAATCAAGATCGGAGCTCATCCATTTCTACCGACGTTGTACTTCACGACCCGCTATGTTAGAGGCAGAATTGGGTGAAATTGACCCCGCCATTGGACTCAGAAGGGTCGATTTAGGGGGGGTAGGCCCGAGCCCAGCTGCCAACGGACCCCGATTGACGCCGGTCAACGCCGGTTAACGGTGGTCAACGCCGGTTAACGGTGGTCAACGCCGGTCAACGGCCAGTCAAAGGCTAAATTGGAATTTTGTGATCCGGACCTCCGATCGAAGATCCGAGACCGCCTCCTGACTCGTTTCGATGCTCTGGATGCAATGGTGACCTCCGTTTGAGCAAATTCCACTCCGATGAAAATCATCCGGTACCAACTGCACGCGAATCGAGGCGATTCAAACAGCAGTATCGGAGTCCAGAATGACGTTTTCAAGAATGTATGATCTCCAGGAAGCATTCCTAGCCATTCATAGTCGCTCGAGGAGCACTACAGAGGATGCTTCGTAGATACAGCGAGATACAACTGGATCTGTTTTGCTTGGAGTTCAAGATCAAGGGAGTATGGAGCTAACGTTAATTGATTCCAGGATTAAGAGACTGTTGATAAGCTTGAAAGGTAGGGATTCTATTACTCATCTTTTGTGAGGTTTTTATAGAATTAAAATTGATTGTTTTGCCGCAATATATATATATCTATGTTGAACTGATATTATATGTGTATCACATATGAAACTATGACATGGACTCGTCTTGTATTGTACGGCGAGGAACATAATGAATTGACACATGTTATAAATTGAGAAGCATGGTTAGGAAAATTAACTCTATTAATAATGATTTAATATAGAAAAATTGTGAGACATGAAAAGGGCGACGGTTACGTTCTTGGGCATGAATACCCTAAAAGGTAAAATAGGGGGAAGGTGATGACGCTTCCTTGGGTTGAAAGTCCCAGAACACACTGTACAGGAATTGATTTGGTGAGGACTCGGGGCTTGATGTCCCCTCACCGGAACACCCTTGGAATGTTTATAGGGTGATCAAGTGCGCCTATTTGGGTTTCGATGAGTTGAGTGATACTCAATTTAACATGGATACCTAGGAACAATGATGATTGGTAATATTTGTATAAATGTGTAATTATGACACTTGGTAATGATTAACTACGGTATCCATAAGATGTGATCATAATAAACCTTATAATCTGGAATATGATGTGACTTACTGACCATGCAGATTTTAATGTGGTAATGATAAAAACCTAAAGGTGAGTAATGGCTTTCTCTACTGAGCATAGTGTCGCTCATTCCCTTATGTTTATATCTTTTCAGGACTCACTAAGTGTGAGATGGCTACGAGAAATATAGTTGAGGAAGCGATGTAACTATATTACATTGGGACTGCTCAATTGTAAAGAATGTTCTTCATGATAATGTAAGCATCAATTGTTACTTTCTGTGACTGTATTATAATGTGCCGAGGGTTAAAATGATGATGACAACAGTTTATATTATTAAATTTAAGGTGCTACATTAAAACTGTGGTTTATTTGTCGTTTATATTTTTATTTTTGAGTTGAGAGTTTTCATTTAAGTCCCGGGCAAATTTTATTTTTAAGGTTTTACTTTTATTATTTATTTTTATTTTATCTCATTAAAAACTGTTAACCCCCATATAGGGGCGTTACAAGCGCCTAGGCGCTATACTTGGCTGTGGATGCTTTTCTGAACTGGCACCTAGGCGCCATGAATACGGCGCCTAGGCTTCGAAGTAGCGCCTAGGCGCTAGGATTACAGCGCCTAGGCGCTATACTGGCCTCCTAAATGGCGCCTAGGCACCCAAATTGTGGTGCCTAGGCGCTATGCTCTCAGGTTTTTTGTATGAAACTTCATCTGTAGCAGCGCCTAGGTGCCCAATAATTGGCGTCTAGGCTCCATTTCATCCCGAGTCCACTTTTGCTTAATTTTTGGTCTGCTTTGCCCTGCTCTTTGCCATTATGCATCGTTTTCTTTCAAAACCTATAAAAGAACATAAAACACTATTAAATTCTTATAAATCGCTCAAAACTAACAATAAGTGAGAATTATCTAATTAATTAGCCTAAAACTAACTTATCAAATACCCCCAAACTTAAGATTTTGCTAGTCCTCGAGCAAAAAATACAAAAAAAAAAAGAACAAAGAACAAGACAAAAGGATGGGACTGACACTAACGCACGACATAGTTCGAGCATCAATTTAATTTTTTTTTATCATACTTTGCCTCAAAGATTGCATAAATTTTATGACTCAAAGGAAACTCTAACCATTGTGATCATGAAAAAAAATCAATTTAAATCTCAAGTTTACTATACTCATAATTCCTTGAGTGTGTGTGTGTGATGCCTATAGCACTTAAGTACATACACTCGGATTAGTTTATGTCAACAAGCTTATTTTGAAAGATCTCTACATTAGTGAAATTTATGAACTTCATAGGCCTATTTTTCAAACCCACTCTCTACTAATGTAGACTATCGCATCATCAAAGATCTTTAGGACTTTATTCGGCTTGTAATGTGTGGCTAAGGTAAAAAGGTGGGATAAAGTATATAATGTGGCTCAAAATTCACCCATAAACACACAATTTGTCTTAGGACCTCATAAGAACACCATTTCTTCTTTTTAAGTACACCCCCAAACTTATGTTGCACTCCCTTTGTCATTCACATTTATTTGATGTTTCTTTTTCTTTTTTTTTTATTTTTTTTATTTTTTGTGTTTTTTTTATAATGAATAAACATGAATACATATTCCCTTGATAACAATACTCAAAACTCCACCCATGATTGAATGATAGGAAAACATATTTCCCTGATAAGTTCTTCAAAACTCCACCCATCCTCCCATAATGCCTACTACCTTCAAATAATTTCCTAGACAAACTAATCATGCTTATAAGTGAGGGACTAAGTAGGATAAAATTATTCAAATGCTAGGTTGATTATGTGGGTAACAAAGAAAATGGTTAATAAGGCTCAACGAGGTAATTAGTGATTAATGATGTCAATGGTAGGCTTGAAAGGCTCAAACGGTCCAAAAATGACCTAAATCATATCCTTAATGTTGTGTAGCCTAGGATTTCGCCTCAAGTGGTTATCAAATAGGTTCTACCATTCATTTGAGATAAAAAATATCACTTAATCAACATAAAAGTCCTCTAAGTGTAGAATATTTAGGTGATCAAGTCGTGAGTGCTCAAAGTGCTCAAAAAATCACAGCATGGCAAAAAAATCACAAGAAAAACAAGGATAGACCAACAATAATTAATATCCCCTAAAAGCCATATTCAATTTCAAACATCGTTTTATCATTGGCCTCCTATGATTCAAGTTAAACAGTGCTCAAACGACACAACTTTACTATCCTAATTACTATCAAATGCAAAGGAAAAAAAAAAAAAACTAAACTAAAACCTAATTAAACCATAATGACATCACCCCCAAACTTGAACAATATATTGTCCTCAATGTAAAAAGAAAACAAAAATAAGAAAGGAAAGAACACTCCCTAAACTGAAGGTTGCGGCAGCCTATTCCTTCTCATCCTCATTCTCTTCATTATCTTCATTGAAAGCAGAGACTGTGAGAAAATTGTCCAAGTTCATGTTCAGATGCATGGCCATGTGGTTCATCATCTATGCCAGGTTGCCGATATAGTTTCAGTTTTTGAATTTTTTTTTAGCAAGCTGAGCACCTTGATGTCCCTCGAAAACCTGGAATCACCACAAACAAGACTTACATCATGATTAAGTAGAAAAAAAGACTAAAACTAAAAGAAACAACTGATAAACTAAATAATATTATGAAAACTAAAATTGATAAGGATAGAGAGCTTGGGTTGCCTCCCAAGAAGCGCTTGTTTTATAGTCATCAGCCTGACTCTCAAAAAAGCGCTTGTCAAAGAGCGGCTTTCGCCCATAGTTAGTGTCAAACGGCACCACATATGGGTCTTGGTTATAGATGCCCTTAAGCTTGGCAAGATTTAGAAGTGATTCACATGTTGCACCAACAACAAACGTTTTAGATGATGTGCTTTTGATGGGAACTTCATTATTGGCTCGAGCTTGAACACGGTGAGATGTGATGGTTGTGATGTCCATGGCCAACACGAATTAGTTGGTGATCTATATGTTGGAACCATTGATGAGCTCAAATCGACAGTCTTATGCGCTTCTATATCTTCCAACGACCCTCGCGGCTTCTCTTCATATAGGAATTCCTTTAATAACCCTTCTATTTGCTTTTCCCTTTCCTTTTGGCTATCCATTAGCATGCTTGTGATTTGGTCTTCATAAAAGTCAAAGTTTTGGATAGACTCCTCTTGATTTAGCAAGTGTACATCGTTGTTGATTGAGCAAGATCCCAACTCAGCAAATGGTTGAGCTAACACAACTTCAAAGGGTTCTTGTTCTTCATCTTGAGGTTCTATTTCCTCTAGAGGCTCAAATTCCTAAGGTTTCACACAATCATCATCAAACAAAACCACATCCTTTATTGTTTTATGGTTACCACAAGGATTTGATGTTATAATTTCCTCCTCTAGGCGACTCTCTAAAATTGTGCTCTTTAAACAGATTTTTTCATCAAGATATCGCCTAGAGTTGGTGATTTCATGACTTCCCTCAAGAGTAGCCTTTAGATGGTCTAAAGCAACTTCCAAAGGTATCTTCTCTTCTTGATATTGGCTACATGATCGTTCCATCAAGTTGGGATGGATATTCTGTGAAAGATTTTGTTGCCTCTCCCAACAAGAATTATGCATTGAAGAATTCAAATGCCAATGATGATTAAAGGCTGTCATATCCTCTAATAAGTAGTAAACTTCATCAACAGTTCTTGAAAAGAAAGAATGACCGTCAGAAACTGTGCCTTTTTCCACCCAATCTCTAGCTTCAAAATGCAATCCTTCAATAAAAATTTGGAGAAGTGCCCACTTTGGCAAGTTGTGATGTGGATACCACTCAAGCATATCTTTAAATCGCTCCCAAGCCGCATAAAATGGTTCCATATGTTGTTGGACAAAACTTGCAAGGATATTCCGATGCAACATCATGAAGTTCCTTGGGAAACAAATGACTTAAAAGAAAAAAATTTAGAACAAATAAAAACGAAATAAAACAAATAAAAAAAATTCAAATTAATTCTAGAGCTAATTGATATCGATACTAACTAAATTAAACAACAATCCCCGGCAACGGTGCCAAAAACTTGTTGTGGATTTTCTAAAGCAAGTGCACGTATCGTTAACAAGTAATAAAAAGTGAGTAGAGTATCGTTCCCATGAGGACTAACTGTCACTAAGTACCAAATTACTTTAACTCTAATTCTATTTGAACAACTGAAATATGAGAAATAATGGAATGATGAAATGGTAAACGTAAGACAAACTAAATGAATGAAAATTGAGAAATTGCAATTTTAATAGATGAAATTTCAATATATTATGACATCTAGGGTTTCCAACTCACCAAATTAATCCTATCTACTTTTATCTAATTTAATTAATTAATATTTATTCTTGTGCTGATAACGGATTTCTCTTAGGTAGTCATTAATCTTTCTTAAGCATTAATAATTTATCCCAATTAGTAAATTTCCTACATTTCTATGGAAACTCTAAACTTACCAAGATTTATTACGATCAAGAAATTCATGGTGTTACACAAGTCTCATAGATATCTCTATCCTATGATGATCTCATGGCATTCAATCATAGTGTAATTTAATTATCGCTTCTCAGCCTCAAATTAAATCACAAATCATGCAAAAGGTGCGCAAACTTTTACAGGCATTAAGATTAGATTAAACACTCAACATAGATACTGAATAAACATCGAATTGAATTGAATTAAACAAAAATGAACATTCATAATCTTGCTATATCATAGCCCTAGAACAAAGATAGTTAGTTCATAATGAAACTAAAAATCATCCTAAACAATCTCTTAAACATGAGGAGTAGAAGGAAAGAGCTGTATGTTTGGATGGGAAGATGATTCCGTCTCTGGGTTGCACCGATCTTTTTCTCCAAAGTAGTGCGTGTCTTCTATCCTCTTTTCTGCAGTTTCTCTCTGTGTCAAAATTCGTGCTCCAACCCTTCATAATGTTCTATTTATAGGCTAGGGTTTAAAAGGGCAATTTTGGAATGAAATTACACTAAAAATTTGAATTGCGATCGCAATGGTGCCTAGGCTCGATTTTCTAGCCCTAGGCTTCATTACGGCGCCTAGGCGCCATGATTGTAGCGCCTAGGCGCTATACTTGGCCATGAATGCTTTTCTAAACTGGCGCTTAGGCGCCATGAATACGGCGCCTAGGCTTCGAAGTAGCGCCTAGGCGCCAGGATTATAGCGCCTAGGCGCCAGGATTATAGCACCTAGGCGCTATACTGGCCTCCTAAATGACGCCTAGGTGCCCAAATTGTGGCGCCTAGGCGCTATACTCTCGGGTTTTTTGTGTGAAACTTCATCTGTAGCAGTGCCTAGGTGCCCAATAATTGGCGTCTAGGCTCTATTTCATTCCGAGTCCACGTTTGCTTAATTTTTGGTCTGCTTTGCCCTGCGTTTTGCCATTATGCATCGTTTTCTTTCAAAACCTATAAAAGAACATAAAACACTATTAAATTCTTATAAATTGCTCAAAACTAACAAAAATATTAAGTGAGAATCATCTAATTAATTAGCCTAAAACTAACTTATCAACCACCAACATTTAAACCCTTGAAACAAATGGATAATGGGTGGCCTGGCCTGGCCTAGTGAAGCCGCATCATTAAGGCTTTGGGTTTTTGGCCTTGTTCCGCACTATAGGGATGCTGCGGTGCTCATAAGTTGAGTTACAGTGCCAATTGTTCTTCTTTTGAGGTTGATTTCTTTTCTTTTAGCATGCTGTGTCCAAAAAAATTGTACATTTTCGTGTAGCAAAACACCCTAATCTTATCCAAGACCTGGTTACCAATGTCAAACCAAGAAAAAATTAATTTTCTAACTTCAAAAATAATAATGTCCTAAGAAATAAACAAAAATAATTAACACAAAAATAAAAATAAAACAAAAAATGAAAGAAAATGAAATCCAAGACAAAGAAAGAAAGAATGAAAGAAAGAAAGAAATAAAATTAGAGTTTAAAGACTTTAAGTTGCCTTCTAAGAAGTGCTTCTTTTATAATCTTCAACCTGAATTATAATCTTCAGCTTGACTTTCTCTGAATCACTTCAACTTGGATCCACAAGGGTGATAGAAAATTTTTGGCAATCCACTCCACCTTTGAAATATGGCTTAAGTCTTTGTCCATTCACTTTGAATGTTCTTTCGGCATCTTGAATCTTAATAGCACCGTAAGGAAAGACATGTATCACCGAGAAAGGTCCGCTCCATCTAGATCAAAGTTTCCCTGGAAAGAGACACAAGCCTAAGTTATACAATAGCACTTTTTCGCCCGGAATGAACTCTCGTTGCAAGATGTGCTTGTCTTGCCACTTTTTGGTGCGTTCTTTGTATAACTTGGCATTTTCATATACTCCCTGACGAATTCATCCATCTTATTAAGCTGCGACAGTCTCTTTTCTTTGGCGGCTTGTAGATCAAAGTTGAGCTTTTTGATAAACCAATAAGCACGATGATCCAGTTCAACTGGCAAATGACAGGCTTTACCAAACACTAATCTATAAGGTGACATTCCATGGTGTCTTGTAAGCTATTCGGTAAGCCCAAAGTGCATCATCAACCTTTCTAGACCAGTCCTTTCTTGAGCTACTCATTGTTTTCTCTAAAATGCACTTCAATTCCCAGTTAGAGATCTCTACTTGGCCGCTAGTCTGAAGATGGTAAGCCATTGCAATCTTATGCATGATTCCATATTTTGCTCAGAGAGTGGCAAGTTGTATTGTTGTAGAAGTGCTTCCCTACATCATTTATAATGGCCTATGGGGAACACCACTTTAGAGTTATTGGTTGGTAGAGCTGCAGCTTTAACCCGTTTAGAGACATAGTCAACCACCACAAGAATATAATGATTGTTGTATGAAGGCGGGAATGCTCCTATGAGGTCAATGCCCCAAATTTCGAATTGTTCCACCTCCAAAATATTATGTAGCGGCATCTCATGTCGGCGAGAAATGTTCTCGGGACATAAGCCTGGGCGTCCTTGAATAATGTTGGCCAATAGAAACTTGACTGTGAAACCTTCGCTGCCATCCTGTTTGCCCCAAAATGGCCATTGTAATTAGAGGAGTGATAGTGATGGAGAATACTAGCCATTTCTTTCTTCGAGTCACACTTTCTAATGATTTGATCTGCACAATGCTTGTACAAGTAAAGGTCTTCCCAATAATAATGCTTTATATTAAAGAGAAATTTTTTCTTTTGTTGACAAGTTTGGTTTGTTGGGAAAACATTATTAGCCAAATAATTGACAAAATCAGCGAACCAAAGAAGCTTACCGGTGTCAATGGAGAAAAGTTGCACGTTTAGAAAGGTCTCATTAATTGGGGGCTCCATATCTTCTTTAGCTTGTTCTAACTGGGAAAAGTGATCTGGCACAAGATTCTCGGTTCCTTTCTTGTCTTTTTTGGTAGTAGCACAGTTCAACTAAGCATCATTTAAGGTGCGACTAGCATAGTAAATAGCACGAAAAACCCTCTCCTTACACTGCCCTAAAATTGCTCCAATTGTATAGTCACTTGCATTTCACATTAATTCAAAAGGCAAGGCCTAATTTGGTCCTATAATGATAGGAGTTGATACCAAAGCAGTTGTTAGAACTCGAAAAGCTTCAAGGCACTCTTCATCGAACTTAAATGGAACATCCTTCATAAGAAGGTTGCATAGTGGCTTAGTGATCTTTGAAAACTCCTTAATGAAGCGTCAGTAGAATCCTGCATGGCCTAGAAAGCTTCTTACACCCGTAATCGATGTTGGAGGTGATAGCTTCTCAATGATTTTAAGCTTAGCCCAGTCAACTTCCATCCCTTAATAGATACTCGTTGGCCTAGAACAATACCTTCTTGTACCATAAAATGACACTTCTCCCAATTTAACATCAAATTGGTCTTTCCACACTGTTTTAACACAAGGGTAAGATTCACCAAACAAGAGTCAAAAGAAGAACCAAAAACCGAAAAGTCGTCCATAAATACCTCAATGAAGTGCCCCAACATATCAGAGAATATTGCCATCATGCAATGTTGGAAGGTCGCCAGTGCACTGCATAACCCAAAAAGGCATCCGTCTAAAGGCAAAAGTACCATATGGACATGTAAAAGTTGTTTTCTCCTGATCTTCTGATGCTATAAAAATTTGGTTATAACCAAAATACCCATCGAGAAAATAATAATAATTATGAACTACTAACCTGTCTAACATCTGATCAATGAACGACAGAGGAAAATCATCTTTTTTGGTGGCTTCTTTGAGTATCCTACAATCAATACACAGCCTCTAACCAGTAACTGTTCTAGTTGGGATTAATTCATTGTTTTCATACTCAACAACTATCATTCCTCCTTTATTGGGCACAACTTGCATAGGGCTAACCCAAGGGCTATTAGAAATAGGATAGATGATACATGCGTCAAGAAGCTTCAGTACTTCTGCTCTCACTGCCCGCTTCAAGTTGGGGTTTAACCTGCATTGGTGTTCTATGGATGGCTTATAGCTTACCTCCATCGAGATTTTGTGCAAACATATGGACGGGCTAATTCCTTTGATGTCAGCTATAGACCACCCCAATGCAGTTTTGTGTTCTTTTAGCACCTTAAAAGTTTATCCTTCTATTCTTTGTTTATAGTGGTAGAAATAATAATTGGAAGTTTAGAGGATTAACCCAAGAAAGCATATCTTAAATGTGAAGGCAATGGTTTAAGTTTAAGGGCCGGTGTTTTATCAATGGATGGCAAAGGTCTAGGATTACCTTTTCCAAGTTCTTTAAATGATTTCTCGATAAAGACCAGTGGTGAAGCTTCCAAACAATTAATGCACTCCATAGTCTCCAGATCATCAGTGTTAGGGGATTTTGCAAGACAAGTTTCAAGAAGCTCAACCAGGTAGTTTACTTGAAAAACTTCCTTCATACAATTGTCAACAATTTTTATCTTCAAGCAACTATCTGCTTCATCTAGGTACTTTATTGCCTTGAAGACAAAAGGTAATTTGTTCTTCTTGAACTCTTAAAATAAGTTGTGCCTTCTGTACATCAATAAGAGTTCTCCCAGTAGCTAAAAATGGCCTGCCAAAAATAATAGGAATTTCTTGGTCTTTCTCTATATCAAGAAGAATGAAATCAGTTGGGAAAATGAACTTGTCAACCTTTACCAAAACATCCTCAATGATTCCCCTTGGATATTTGATTGACTTATATGCTAGTTTTAGAGAGATGGTAGTTGGTTTTGCTTCCCCTAAACCTAACTTCCGATACACCGAGAGGGCATTACATTAATATTAGCTCCCAAATCTCAAAGGGCCTTATCAAAGAATGAATTTCTAATGGTGCATGATGTAATGAAACTCCCAGGGTCTTTGAGCTTTGGCAGTAACTTCTTTTGCAAAATGGCACTACACTCCTCAGTAAGTGCAACAGTCTCAAAGTCCTACAGCTTCCTTTTGTTATACAAAATCGCCTTCATAAATTTCACATAATTGGGCATTTGTTCCAAAGCATTTGCAAAAGAAATATTGATATGCAATTTCTTAAATACATCAAGAAATTTAGAAAATTGCTTATTTGATTTTTGCTTCTGGAACCACTGAGGATATGGAATAGGTGGCTTCTATGGTGGAGCATTGTCTGGAAAAAGCTTTGACTTTGGTCTTTCTTTTTCAGTTGGAGGCTCTGGTTGGTTAGATGACTCTTCAATTGTAGACTTTGGTGGCTTAGGATCTTCAGTAACTACTTTAATAGGGTCTTGCAACTCCTTGCCATTTCGAAGAGTGATGGTTTTTATATGCTCCTTCAGATTAGTTTTCGTGTTACTTGGTAAAGAGCCTTGTTGTCTTGCAGTGAGCATGTTTGAGAGTTGCCAATTCAGACCTCCAAATTTCTGGTAGATGCCTGTTGACTCTGAATAGTCGTCTCTTGTCTTTAAAGTGTAGTGTTAGTTCTTGTCATAAACTGATTTGTGTTCACAGTAAGTTGAGCTAGAGCATCTTCCAATGACACCTTATTTTGTTGAGGTTAGAAAACAGGAGTTGGCTTCACCACATTTCGATTGCTCTTCCATGAAAAATTTGGATGATTTTCACCATCTCTGACCGTATGTATTGGAGAAGAGATTATTTTGTTGCCGATTAAAGTTTCCAACAAATTGAGCTTCTTCAGGCTGAGGAGCAAATCGATTGCCAACTTGACAATTGTTACTTGAATGAGCTCCATTACAAAGCTCACATACTTCAGGTGAAGTGTGTATAGCATTAGCTTTAGCGTTAGTAGATAATGACCCCAACTGCTTAGACAATGTTACAACTTGAGCAGTAAGTTCAGTGAGAGCATCAACTTCATGAACTTTGAAAGCTTTCTTTGGTGTATACCATTTAGTTGGCCACTGATAAGCATCAGCAGCTATATCTTCAAGTAACTCCCAGGCTATTTCATGTGTCTTCCTCATAAAAGTCCCTCCTCCTGCTGCATCTACAAGAGTTCTTGTTGTATCACACAATTCGTTGTAAAAGGTGTGCACTTGTGGCCAATCAGGTATTCCGTGATGTGGGCATCTTCTCAATAAACCCTTGTATATTTCCCAAGCCTCATAGTGTGATTCATTGTCGATTTGAGCAAAGGTGGGAATGGCATTCCGCATCTTGGCTGCTTTTACAGGTGGAAAGAACTTCGCTAGGAACTTTTGGGCTAAGGCATCCCAAGTGCAATGGTTTCCAGTGGTCGAGAGTTTAACCAACTCTTAGCTTTATCCTGAAGTGAGAATTAGAACAATCTCAATTAAATGGCACCATCAGAAACGGCATTATTCGTAAAGATGTCACATATTTTGAGGAAGTTGGCAATGTGGGCATCAGGATCATCATTGGGCAACTCCCGAATTGACTAGATTACATCATTTGAATAATAGCTGGTTTAGTCTTGAAGTTGTTGGCTTGAATTGCAAGCCGTCTTATTCCTGAGATTGCTTTAGTAACCATGGGCATCCCATAATCTCGTAATGTCCAATTATTCCCAGCTTGTTGCTGGTTATTACTAGTTTCTTAGTAATTGATTCTATCTTCTACTGTTCTAACGTCATCCTTGGTTTCTCGCAACCGTCTGGTAGCCTCTCTTTCATCCTTTCTATTCCTGCAACAAATACGCTCGATTTCTGAATCGTATAGAAACAAGTCTATGCTTCCAGACTGTCTCATACGCCTAAGAAAACGCCTGAAGAAAGAAAACAAGAATAACTATAAGTAAATAATAAATTTGAAGTTAGAATTCATGGTATTGATATCAATATCAAAATCAGTCCCTGGCAATAGTGCAAAAAACTTGATAAAAATTTTCGCGAATGCAAGTACACGTTATCGTTGTCAAGTACTATAGTTCTTAAGAACGAATATCGCCCACAAGGACTGACTAATACTAAGACTAAAATTGCGTCAATTCTAAATTTATTTGAACAAAGTGGACTATTAAAATTATGAAAATTCAATATAAACAAGCTCTAGAGTTTCCGATTTCACCAAACCAATCCACCTTGAATTATTTATCTAACCAATCTAAAAATTATTCTCCTAGTTGATAGTCAAAAATCCCTAATTTATTCAATGCCCCTATTGGAGTTAATCCAAAAATCCCTTTAATTACTAACTCGCTATATTCCTACATGAAATATAACAATTAAAAAGTCATTAAGTTTTATAGATTTTCATTTAGTGACCATACAAATCATGTAAGTATATTACTATCTTACATACAATCTACAGTATTCGACACAATGATTGAACAATATAAATCTCATTCCAATTTCATTATGAATAATAGATCATTTAATAAGTGGGCTGTTAATTAGAAGCATTAAGAATAGTGAAGAACACTCAACTAGGAAAAATAATTCTTTGATTGATAATTGATAAAATAATTCAAAACATCATGGTCTAGCTACATCGTAACCCTAAAAAAGAAACCTAGAACATAATGAAAAACATCAAGAACAAATTCTTAAACATGAGAAAAAGAAAGAGAAGAAAACTGGTTAACGAAAATAAAGCCGAATCCGTCGCCAATAGAACTATCTTCTCCTTTGTAGGAGCCACCTTCCCTTTTTTTTTTCCCCTGAATCTAAGGGTCCTTAAATAACTCTAAAATCTCCTATTTATAGTTTTGGAGCTGAAATGGCAATTTTTTAGAGCTTGACCAACGAACTTTAGGAAAAAAAAAAGATCTGACGTTGCAACTCTACCTTATGGTGCCACGACGCCATGCAAAATGGAGGAGATCCTTCTAAGTGGCGCCAGGCATTGTTTTAGCATATTCACTTCCGTAGCGCCATGGCGTCGTGCTCTCGGGTTTTTGTACTAAAAAACCCATTTTCTCCTATTTTCAAAGTTAAGGCGCCCATCTACAAAGCCATGACGCTCCCCTTTCAATTTCGCACTAAAAATTCTTCAAAGATTACCAACGAACTCTAATTGAAACAAACCTATAAAATAAACAAAAAAAAACTCCTAAAAACATCTAAAAACTAACAAAATAACAAGTCGGAAGTAACCAAAATACAACGACAAATTAAACCATTGGCGTCTTTGTCCCTAAAGAGCTAAACGCACATTTCCAACGCAACGGCCTCACATATAAGTGTCATGGCACTCCGAGTTGATTCCAAACACATTAAAAACATCTATTTTCATACATTCAAGTGTGATCTTTGATGTTTAATATTTGACAGAGACATATTACGGAAGAATAAAAACTATCTTCATGCTTCTCATCTAAACTACTAAGCACCAACGTGGAAGAATTTTGATAAATTTGCTCGGATGACATCTTGCAAAGTGATGTTGACAAAATTAGTATTATTGTTGTTGTTGTTGTTATTTACAGTGAATGACAAAAGTGGCCATTCAGAGTTGTTCCGTGTGCGGTTTACAAATTTAAATTTTTAGAAAGCTATTTTCTTAAGAGAAATAAGAAACTTTCTTATTATGTCATTTTTGCAAATGCATAAGACAAAATCAGAGCTGGCAAGCTGCACTTCCAAATTTCAAAGTTCTTTCCTCATGCGATGACCTCTTCACCCTAATAATGCACGAAGTCAAGGTAATGCTTCAGATGTCGTTGTCAGATATAAAGACACAACAAAACGCCCTCAAAATGCAGCCATTTGGGTCAAGATTACGCTCGCAAATTGTAAGAAGAAAGATGCACTCAATACAAAGAATAAGAAGCTGTGCAAAACAATTAACGTATATGACAATTTTCGATTTTCACAGATATGTCTTTCTGAAGTCATGTTACAACTCGTTAAACATCCATATCCACACAAAATAACATATATTACAAACAGAAAAAGAATAAAACATTTTTGAAAAACAAGAATAAAACATTACTAATACACTACACCAAACAATAAACAACTACAAAAATACCAAGTCGCATAATGTAGTCCACCGACACAGTTTCCAAACAAAACTGATTTTATTAGCTCCCAAATAAGACAACTTTTTTCGGTGGGTACTAAAATTATAACCCAATAGCATGTATCTGTCAGATTTGTTAAAGACTAAATCAAAGCTACCTAGAACTTTAAAAAGGGCAAGATAATTTTAAGAGGGAATGAAATATAAATTTACATAAGTAAACTATGATTTTTATAAAATTTTATATACAATATTAAAAAAAAATTCGTTTGTTTGTAGCTCCGGCCTGCCCGCACGTGAGAAATACTAACTAAAGGAGGAGTTGTCTTGCAAATACATCTAACGTAAAGGGAGGATTATAGAAACCTGCGGGCGGATGGCGGCTACCCCTAAAGTAGTAGGCGCATCACGTGTCTAATCTTGATTTCTAATCCGGTGGAATTGAAAACGCCATTATACTTGACTTGGTATAAGGTCGTCAGTAGGCGTGGAAGTCCAGGAAATAAATAAAATCCCACCTCCCTCAGATAGAGATGAGATTTGTATGAGCAACAATGATAATTATCCACCAATAAAAAAATGTACAATAACTATTTTAATCATTTTTAAGAGTCATCATGATTTATTTTTGAACAGAGTTATTACAAAATTTAAAAGAAGGAATATTTTCATTTGTGTATCCTCCGAGTTTTCAAATTATAAGTTTTTTTTTTTTTTTGGACATTTCGAATTCGTTCTAAATTCTTACATTTTCTTTTCAAAGGTCGAATTTGGCTATAAAACAATACCTATATATCTTTGATATATTTTTTTAAGTTTTATAATGATGTCTTGTTCTTATCCTGTTTTCTTCTTTTTAACTTTGGGGGCAGTGTTTTTTTTTTTTGGGAAAATTAACCAATGGCATGTAAACTTTGATAATTGAGCATAAATTTAAAATTTGAAGATATAAATAAGTACAGTTAAAATAAAGAGTATCCTTTTTTATAACATCAAAGTACAAGGTTTAAAAATAATAAATAATTTAAAGAATCCACTTAAACGTCAAGTAAGTAACAAAAATATTAAAAGAACTATTCTTTAGTGCACCACTAAATTCCTATCCATCTATTAAATAGTCAAATAAATATTCTTTATCAGTTGATTATTTTGAAGGACGATTTCAATATTTATCCTAAAAAAGTATGTTTTATTAACTAATATTTGACAATTTAAAGTATATATTAATGTAGTTGTTGGCATAGCCTAGCGGTAAAACCATATCCGACTCCATCACAAGGCGAAGAGTTTGAATTTCCCCATTCCAAGTTCAAAAATATAAAGTAAATGAAATTTTGTATTTATTTATGGGAGATTAAGAGAAATACCAATTTTAGGAGGCCTAATTAAAAATCAATGGCAGATTTGTAAAACAGATCTAAAAAACAGCATTATAAAAAAATCAATTTTGTATTTATGACAAAATGCTATATATATATATATATTTTTCTTTGTTCTCACTCCCTCCTTCCCTCACTCTCTTTTTTGGACAATAGTCGCTGCTGTTGATGCTGTCATGAAGCTATGGGATCACAAGGCTCCTTGTTCGAGTCTAAAAGTGTAAGTCCAATATAACCTCAAGTATAAGATTGTCCAAGTAATAAAACTTGGTAGATCCAAGGTTGTCCCACAGGGAAAAAGTATTGCAAAGGTCCAATATATCAGTTATATTATTTTTAGCTAAAAAATTTGAGCATTAAAGTTAGTTATTTACAATTTATTTACAATATTTATACATTTTTACTTTTTTCATTTTTAGACTTTTTTTGTGATTTTTAGAACTTCAACAATATGAAATTATGACTTAAATTAAAATGGTAAAGAGAACTTTAATAATAAGTGCAAATTAAATAGAAGATGGAACTTTAACAATAAGTGTAAATTAAATTAGAAGAAACAACAATTTTATCAAATGTTGAGGATTAAAGATTTTATTTTGGTAATTAACATAAATATCTTTCAGTTTTTCTAAAATTATTTATTAAATTGGTTTAAGTATGTAATATGTCATCTTTTGTCTATAATAAATCAAGAGTTACCAAGCATTTAATGTGTCAATTCATGTCTAGAATGTATCAAAAACTCATTTTTAACAAATATATATGATTTCAAAATTAATTAACTAAAATTGCTAACAAAATTTATAGTTAAGCATTTATCGTGTCATTCTCTGTTTATGAATAATCAAAGTATTTCTAAATATTACCTATGATAGTCTATATCTACGATAAATCAAAACTTAATTTTACCACAATTTTAACTAAGTTAATATGAAAATCATAAGTTTTCTAAAATGGATATTGACATTATAATAATTTAGAAAACATTGAATAACTAAAAATATTTACCTTAATTTTGCCAGAATTTACATTTTCCGCTTTAGCAAAAAGAAAATTTAAAAAGTCATATTGAAGGTAGAAACACACATATTTTTACTAAGCGTCAATATTTTACAATATAGAAACTAGAAGTATTTTACAAAAACACAAAACTAGAAACTAAGAAAATTAAAACTAAACTTAGGACTACATTGTTACAAGAGGAAAGAAATTTCTTGCAAAGAAAAGGAGTAAGTAATACAAGCCATGGGGGGGATATTTATACGTGAAGAAGGGTAACTATTTACAAGATTTTTTTTACATTTTTTATTTATTTTTTAATTATTTTTATTATTTTATTTAGAGATTTATAGGTTGAAAATAAGATGGCAAATTGAGGATTTTTTGGAATTTTTTGAATAATGAAGTACCACCCTATTTATTGAGAATCAAAATCTGATTTTTTTTTCATTCTTTTTTCTTTTTCTTCACTCATGATTGTGCTATTCCTTATACTGATTGGATTGTGTGGACTAGGACTCGATCTAGCGGCTGAAGAACATTGGGGCTAAGCTGGAGAATTGGACCGTTGTATAGGTCTTTGGTACCCTGATCGAAAAGAGGTAAAAAGATGCTCACATGTGCACACAGTAGTGGATTCTATGGGGGAGGGGGGATGCGTGGATGACTAAGATGCTTGGGTGGTATGATCGGACGGCTGATAGGGCACCATGTGTCATGTTTAGATTTTTAAATTCTTTTTTTTTAATTATTTTTTGAGCTTTTTAGGTCCCTTTTTCTTCATTTTTTCTTGTAGATTTAAAATCTAAAATAAAATAAACAAATTAAAATTAATTATTTTACAAACATAATTTTTACAATAATTTTAAAAATATTTATTTTATGGTAAAACATACAAAAATTACCAAAAATAGATAAAAACTTCTAAAATTAACAAACCTTAATAGATATATTATTTTAGAGTTAGGAATATTTTTAGAAATTTTTAGAAATATAATAGAACATATTTAAAGACTCAAAACTTATTTACAAATACTTTAAGACTTAAAATAAAATCATATAATATTATTTTTATGGTTTTGATTATTTTAAAACTAATTAATTATAAAACACACAGAGATGATTCTAAAAATTACTAAAAGTATTATTAAACATAAAAACACACTAAAAACATCTTTTCACACAAACGCACTAAAAGTAATTATCACACAAAGACTATATTTAAGAGATTTAATGAGAAATTTTAATGCAAACTGATTGATTTTAACCTTAAGAAATATGTATTTTCATAGTCTCATCACTCCTCTTCGACGAGCATGGGAATCATGCCATGATTGATATTTGACTATCTCCCATCACGCTTGCCACCCAAGTCTGAGCCTCGCCTTATGTCACCTCACCGCATATGTTCGATCATTGTGGGGTCATCCATGTTCTATCCTTGTGTTGCCGTCTACATTTGAGCCTCGCATTGCCATCCAAGTCATTGTCATCATCATCAATTTCCCCAGAGGAGGTCGGAGTCAAAGTAAAGTTTGCATATTGCACACAAATTGATGGTCACCTGTTGCATTGTTGCCATCGTTGTCCTAGTCGATCTGCCCAAAAGAGGTTTCCAGAGACAGAAAGAGCATTGAAGACGAGTGGAGGATGATAAGTGTGAATGA
Organism: Artocarpus heterophyllus; assembly: GCA_025403435.1. Taxonomy (NCBI): domain Eukaryota; kingdom Viridiplantae; phylum Streptophyta; class Magnoliopsida; order Rosales; family Moraceae; genus Artocarpus; species Artocarpus heterophyllus. The sequence continues at coordinate 15,816,387 of CM046332.1, read as the reverse complement.
CTCTTGCTATTTGAAAGCTAATTAATCCATTGATATTCTAGAGACAGAAACACTATTTGAAAGCTAATAACTCATTGATTAAGACCAATCCTCTGTGGGAATGACTCTTGCTCATCACTAGACTCAATAACGACTATAATGTTAGAAAGGTTTAATTTGGTACTCCTTAGGTGTAACACCCGCCTATTTTATATAACGGACCACGTTAAGTTAGTAACGCTATTAAGGAATGTTATTAATAAATAACGTTATATGATATGATATGTGATGTACATGTTACTAACTTTTTATGTCAAGATTTGTGACAGGTGACGACCGCATGGAATCGTTGTGCTCTAGTGTTCATGTGAAATTATAAATATATGATTATTTATGATGCAATGATGTGTGAATGTTTTATGTTATGGCATTTAATGACAGATCGGCAGGCCGAAGAGGGAAAATCGGCAGGCCAAACAAGGCTGACAAACAGTCAGCAGAAATCTCTCAAGAGTTATGACTGAGTTAATTACGTTAATTGGGTGAATTAATGTGATTAATTGGCATAATAATGGAATATTTTTATCAGTTAAGGAAATTAAAGGATTAGATTTGTATTATATTAAGAGGTTTCCTATTTTTAGAAGGTAAGTTAAGGTAAGATTGATGATGTTTGACCTTCCTTTTCTATTCTCCTCCTTTCCCACGCCAATCACCTTCTTCATAGTCAGAAATTTCTGACTTAATGAAGAGTAATGACTCTTTATTATACATATTACGTTAAAAAAATTTTAACGCTCTTTCCTCAAATAATTTTTCTCGGTTCTGAGACGTTCTCTCATTATTTTCTCTTCCTCCTCTCACGCTCACGTCACGCCCCCAATAGTCAGAATTTTTTTTGACTTAATGAAGGGAATTGAATTCCCATCAATGGTGTTTATTGCGTTAAAATTTTTAACGTTTCCTTTTTCATTATTTTCTCTCCTTCGCACGTTTTGCCTCTCAAAAATTTCTGAGACGTTCTTCCATTTCTCTTCCTCACGAAATTTCTCTCTCTTCCACGGAAATTTTCTGAGCATATTGTAAAAAAAAAGAGAGAGAAGTCTTGTTTCGTTGGTCGAATTCAAGAATTTCGAGAAGAAACTTCAAGGTATGAATTCAGTTTTTTTTTTTTTTTTGGGTAAATGTAAAAAGATGTTCTCCTCTTCAAATTTCGTCTACAATGTCTTCTTTAGGTATTGTATTTTGTTATGTGTGATGTCTCTTCACGTTTTATGTCATTTTAACGTTTTATGAAAAATGAATATTTCTGTCTTCTACCTCTCACAGTAAAATGTTACTGTTTAATTTTGAAGGTATGAAAAATGTAATGATTATTCAAGAGGTAAAGAATGATGTTTTCGTGAAAAGTTGTTAATTATGCTTATGTATGAGTATGTAAGATGAATGTATTTTATGATTATGAAATGTATTAATAAATGTTATTTCTGGATTTTTGATTATAAAATGTTATGTATGTTTAAAAGATTTTATGATAATAAAAATAATTTCATGCATGATAATATAATGCTTGTATGAAGTTTTGAATTAAAATATAAATATATTAATTGTTCGAAAATGTTTTATTTAAAAGATAATTATGTTTAGATGTAGGGTTTTGAATAATATTTAAAATATGAGATGAGTGTATGGATATTTTATGATAAGTATTGATTTTTTTTATTGCATCTTAAAATGGATATATGGCATGGACACTTAAGGAAGCGAGCACAACGAGACCGCGGTGTCGTCACCAAGTGCAATATTAAGGTTAAGTAAGCTATCGATAAAGTAAGTACATTCTCACCTGCAACATGACACTTTTTCAAGGTTTAATGATATGTTTACAAGGATTTTCATGATGATTTTATGATGATTTTTCTTAAAGGATTTCTTATGAAAAGTTTTTCATGATTTAAAGTTATGCATGTATGATGATTATGGTATGTTTCAAAGCATGAAAATTATGTATATATGTATCACCTAATAAGTGTTGCACACCCTATGTTATAAAATGATATGTTATGATGTCATGTTTGGTTTGGGATTAGCTACCCTTCTCCTCTCATGACGGCGCGCCAATGATGATGTTTATGGTGCAACACTTGGGCCCTTAAGAATAAAAAAATATATATATGGAATAAATTTTAAAATGGTCAATATTATGAAAGATATGTTTCTATGAAATTGTGCTTAAGGCACTTTTATGATACGATGACAATGATGATGATGATGATGTTTATGAAATGTTTTAAATTGTGAGAATTTTATGTACTTACTAAGCATTAGCTTATTTATGTTTTATATGTCATGTTGCAGATAAGGGTAAGAGAGTCATGGAATAGGTGGAGGACATGGAACGGCGTGTGAGCAACATGAACGATGAATTGTAACCGGAAGCACGCCAAGAAGAAATGAATTTATGATTTAATAAAATTATATATTTTGAACATATTATATGTTGAGTTTTTTTTAAGAACACTTATATTATGGTTTTATAAGTTATTTTATCATTTTTTTTTATGAAATATGAACTTTCGCTATATTTTACGTAAAGTTAGAACGTTTTAATTTTTTTCCAAAGTAGATTTGGTCTCGGACGGCCTGCCGAACTCCGTGTCCGGCCTGCCGAAGACCAGAAGTTCGGCCGACCGATATATTTTTCGGCCTGCCGAACCTGGATGAATTTTTGGTCCGAATTACAAAGCTTCTGCCGGCCTGCCGGTGGAAGACGCTCCGGCTTGCCGAAGTCCCAAGTTTGGCCTGCCGAACCGTGGGAATAAGTGGATTTCAAAGATGTGATGATCAAAGAGATTTAATGTGAGATTTTAATAAGTCTTGATTTTACAATTTGATTAACAAATATTATTAAATAAGTTCATGAATAATTTAAGTATAAACGAATAAATTATGTTATGGAATAAAATTAAACTATGTTCTTCGAAACAACGTTAAGTTAAATAAAAAAAAATGTATGAATGGATCCTGATAATGTAAGTTTAAGTACTTTTAAAATCTATAGTAACGATTGAGTTGATATTATCTATAAGTTTTATTGTTTAAGCATAAATGAATATAAATATGTAACGATATCTGTGACGTCCGAATTAAGGGGCGTTACATTAGGGACCTATTAGAGAGGGAGAAAGATGAGAAAAAACCCCAAGTCAAGTTGAGAGTATTTTGGTCTATATAATTGTTTAATTTGAATAATTGAATTAAATGTGACATTTATTAACATCTTAAAGTATTTATGATTTTTGCTACCAATAGTTGAAAAATCTCTTACAATTTTGGCTTATTTATTTAGCAATTATATATGAGAGTATGTATCATATTTAAATTGTTGAAAACATTTCTAAAAGATTATTTATGCACAAGCAAGATATAAAATGCAGTTTAAATGCCCCAAATAAATGCGCAAAAGATACCCGACATCAATATATTATGTACATGCATATATATATATATATATATATCTGTATTAGTTGTTGATGATAAAAAAAGAGAAATTTATATATTACGCCATACTTTCAAAAAATAAGTTTCTTCATGCTACATTAAAAAAGTGACACATTCCCACTCATATTGTTATTAAACAATAATTAGTGTGAGTTGTTTAAAGTATTTGTCCCAACTAATTTAAATAGACAAATCCTAACACTCTTTCAACTTTCTCTTCTTCTTTTTCTCTGTCTATGAGAATATTTTTTAGCATCATAATATAAGTTTAAAGCATGTATGGCATTTAGAAAAATAAGTTTTTAAAGATGATGTATATGAAAATATCCCTTGTAAAACCAAGTAAAAATATATATGAACAAAAAAGTACAAAAAAAAAAAAAAAGAAACAAAGAGAGGGATAAAATGAGTATGCAATTGTAAGTTGGAACAAATTATAAAGAATATGTTTGAAAACCAAGTTTAAACAGTTACAACATAAATCATTTTTTACGGTATAAACATAATATTACAATGACACTCTATTTAATGAAACCAACTACGTATTATAAATTAAAATATTAAAATTCTAGTGGCGGCGTACGAAATGACCAAAAAAAATTGAGATAATTAAAATGTTGAAATGGAAAAGACGTTGTAGATGGGAGGTTTTGCAGCACGTGTTTCCACCAGTCCCAACGTAACAATACCGTTGCACGTGTTGTGCAGGTGAGATTTATAAGAGATGAAAATTTCTTTGGATTGTATTTCAAACTGAATAACAATTAAAAAAAAAAAAAAGAAAGTAAAGTCTTCAAGTTGTGCGATAAATAAAACAAAAGAAAATATTATTTTATTTTGTAAAAATTTCTTCACACCTACGTATGTTGGAACAAAGACTAATTTTCCAAGAAGAAAAGATCATATCGAAGTTAGTTTTCATTCAATGACAAACTAGATATCAATTACAGTCAAATTAATTAAGTACACTGATAATAAACTAGCTGATAATCAATAAAATAAAAATTGATGTAAACAGCTAGCTAACTACGCATTTCAAGGAACCTATATGAGATCTTTTGTTGAAGGGAAATTTCTAGCCCAAGATTAGAATATTTGGGATAGGATTGACTAGAATATTTTAGTGACACCTGACCCTTTCAAAACACTATATAAATATTACACATTGCATGGCTTGCAAACCACACCGGCATATTCAGCTTTTCTTCTCAACTTTCTTTAAGCTTCAAAACCATTTCTTTCTGAAAGAATTTTCATCCTATCAACAATGGCACCTACTCAACCCACTACCGTGCAGTTCGCCACTGATTCCATCACCGAATTTGTCATAAACAAAGGCCATGGAGTAAAGGGTCTCTCAGAAACTGGCATCAAAAACCTCCCCAAACAGTATATCCAACCTATCGAAGAGAGGACTATGAACAAGGTCCTAGAAGGAGAGTCTATTCCGATCATCGATGTGTCCAACTGGGACGACCCGAAAGTGCAATCTGCGATATGCGACGCTGCGGAGAAATGGGGTTTCTTTCAAATCATCAACCATGGCGTGCCTCTAGAAGTGCTTGATAACGTCAAAAACGCCACATACCGTTTCTTTGACTTGCCTGCTGAGGGGAAGAACAAGTATTCCAAGGAGAATATGTCGTCCCACAATGTTCGATACACCACGAGCTTTCTTCCTGTGGTAGAAAAGGCTCTAGAATGGAAAGATTATCTCAGTCTCTTTTATGTTTCTGAGGAAGAAGCCGCTATACTTTGGCCTCCTTCTGTCAAGTAAGAATTCTTCAAATCTTGCTAGTTAATTCATGCATGCCCGCTATACTCTTCCATATATAATTGACTGGTAATAATTAATTAATGAAGATCACATATTCGCATGCTGAGAATTGTGAGATCACCTACTTGGAACTCCCCTAGTTATTGTGATATATATATATTTTTTATTTTTGAATAAATTCTAATCGAGATAAATCAATTAGTCCCAACTAGACTAAACACTGTTAAAGAAAGAAAATAAAATTAAATAAGTTCAAAATTGTGAGACTAAAAGGGAAACATGATATATTGAGACAATGTCTCTTTTTATCATTAATCTTGTATCTTTTATATATTATGTAAAAAAGTTATTGATCATGATGGAAGGAAATATTTTTCTTGTCTTCTCTATGATAAGTTATATATATTTGCATAATTGTTGCGTCAATATTTTTAAATACATAATTACCAACTTATTCATAATATATGCCGATATCTGATATATTTAATGCTTTTTTAGGGAGGAAGTGTTAGCATATATGAACAAGAGCTGCGAGACAGTTGTACAGGGGCTGATAAAGGTGCTTTTGAAGGGGCTAAATATCACAGAAATTGATAGTGAAAAAGAGCATCTTTTGACAGGTTCAAAGAGAATTAACCTCAATTTCTATCCTAAATGTCCAAATCCAGAGCTTACCGTGGGAGTTGGCCGCCACTCTGATGTCTCAGCATTCACCGTTCTCCTTCAAGATGATATTGGAGGACTTTATGTGCGAGTGGAGAACAAAGACAGTTGGGTCCATGTCCCACCAGTAAAAGGATCCCTTGTTATCAACATAGGTGATGCGGTGCAAATATTTAGTAATGGACGATACAAAAGTATTGAGCACAGAGTTGCTGCTAATGGGAACAGTGACAGGATCTCAGTTCCCCTTTTTATCAACCCAAGGCCACAGGATATCATTGCTCCGTTTCCTGAAGTGCTTGCTAATACCGGAGAAAAACCAAATTATAAACCAATTTTATACGCGGACTATTGCAGGCACTTTTACAGAAAGGCCCACGATGGAAAGGCTACCATTGACATCGCAAGGGCATAAGAATATTAATGTGTTTGTGTTCTACGAACAAACTTGCTTATGGAGCTTCAAAAAAAAAAAAAAAAAAGAATGAACTTGCTTATGGAAGCTGTAGTTGTAGTAATAATGGTTATTAAGCGTGGAAATGTAAGACAGGCGTAACTATGAAATAAGCTTGCTTGAAGACGCAAGACCATCTGTTTAGTGAATAAGTTTAGATCTCCGATTCGGAGACATTTTATTTGTACCCCATGAGTTTGTCAAAAACATGTGTGTTTCATATATATATATATATATTTATATATATATATACTCTTTAAAATAATGTATGCGCCAATCATATGTGACATGTGCAAAGGCGTTAAAACTAAAACAAAACTTACGAAGTTAAATGGACAAAAATGCAAAAATGAAAATGAAAAAAAATTCGGGGAGGGATTTTTATAAGAAAAAGTGGAAACTACAACTTTATCCACATATGTTTCGTTAAAAACCTTTCTTGGTAAAACCTTAATAGGGTTAAAAAAAAAAAAAGAACATTAGACAAACAATAAATAAAAAACCCTACACAACAGGCAAATGAAAATAATAAACGGGATGAAAATAAATCTACTCTTTTGATAAAAAAGATTAAGAGAGGCCCTATTAAGAATCTGTCTACAAGTGAAACCAAGTAGGAAAAAAAAAATGGTTGTGGGCTTTTGTGCATGATCCAATCTGGTATTATTTATGTTAAAGGAAGTTTTATAAATGACATCTTTACTTTTCATAAAAACCGCACATATTTATTTATGGTACAACTTAACATATAATATAAATAATAGTATAGCATAAATAAACATAATTTTTAAAAATGTGGTATAACATAAGTGTTTTCAAAGGTGTCTTTTTCATTTGACTGTAGTTTCTTCTACTTTCAATTACAGAGTTTTAATGTTTCCTAGAGAACCAAGAATAGTTAAGACACGTAACCATAACTTATTTTCATTGATATTGAGAAATCCTACCCACCACTCATTTGACATTTCCATGGCATTTCCTGTCCTTCTCATAGACAACATTTCGTAGATAGAAGCAAGCCAAGAAGCTACAGGATCTCTTTTCTTTGCGCTTATTATGTTTGCCTCGTAAATCCTTGATTTTCATAGTTTCCACTAATATTTTCTATTCTTTTCAACCGTCAGTATTCATCTAATCACAAATTAGTTCACATTTTTGCTATCTAATTTTGGTGAGCAAGAAATGAGAAGGTGAATCACAAATCACCACTAAAATGGTCATTAATCGTCGCCATCTTCAAGGGTAAAGTAGGTTTTTCTCTCTTTTTTACTTCTTTGCGTGGTTCCTCCTCCAACATGTTGGTGAGGAATAACCCCTCATAAAAAATAATATGAGAGACTCAAAAAGAGATGTCCAGATAATATAGAGGTGCAACCATTAACTTTTTCAAATACCAACGAAAATTAAACAACATATAATTCAACAAATAACATAAATAAATGACATAAATCTATCGTAATTGATACGTAAATGAAATTGGTTGGGGGGGGGGGGGGGGGGGGGGGTGTTATTTATGCTCCCTTTTTGTCCCTTCATATCCTCTTTCTAAATACATTCCCCTATAATTGTGGAATAATTAAATTTTGCACTCCCCTATAATTCCAAAGTTACCCTTAATATTATTACTTTCTTTCACTTCATTTTTTTCACACCCACCATTTTTCATTATTTTAATATTCTTATTTCTCATTCTCTCTATTTGTTTTTTCTTCTTGTTGAAGCTTTAGGCATGAGATATTTTCATACATAAAGGAAAATTTTAATTTAAACATTATATATTCACTACAATTTATTAAAAAGATATTATATCCACCAATTGCATTTTTAAAAAATATATTATTTTTATATTATTACATCCACTACTTTAAAGCACATACATCATGTAACATATTCATATAAAGCAGATAATTCAATGAAAAAAAGAATAACTGGTGACACATGATACAAAATTGAAGAAAATTATAATGATCATGACAATCCCTGAATATTTACCAAAAACAAAAGAGCAAATTAATAAACAATCGACCATATTGGATTAATTCAACAATTGTACAAACTTGTTACTTTTGACTTAGCCTATGTTGATATACTCTTGTATTTCTTCAGCAATTAACAGAAAAAGATAAAGAAATAACTATGGTGAATAACAAAGAAAATTTAATGTACCACTATATGATTTTTGGAATAGTAATTGAATAGCAAAAATCAGGGTGTCGTCATTAATATAGGTGTGTATAGAAAGAAAAAAAGACATATAATTAGTTTCAAACTATTAAAAAAGGATTTAATTATGTAATTAGGTCCTTTATAATTGCCCTTTTTGTCATTAAATGGTGTTTTTGTCTAATATGCAAATTTATTTCCAAGGGCCGGGGTGTAAATAGTCAAGTAGGGGTATGAATAGAACCACCCATAAAATGGAAGAATGAGAGAATTAACCCATTATTAATTGGGAATAAAAAAAAAGATCAAAATGTAATAGTGTTTAGTAATTAGCCCACTTAGATTAAAACAAAATTTATTTTTGTATAGAATGATATATAGAGAAACACAAAACAACAGTAAGATAACAAAAAACAAAAACGAAAAAAAAGAGAAGATGAAAAAGAAGAAAAAAGAAGAGATTAAATAGAAAATTTGAGTGTTTAAAAAGAGTACAAGATTCTAAAAATGCTATTTACTTTAATATTTTTAAAAGTGCACTATTTGCTACATGAAGAATTAAAACTGTGCTATTTGATGCAATTTTCCCATAAAATTACTATATTCTTTTTATAATGAAATTAAATTACATTAATAAATCTATCATAATTGCCCTTTTATCATTTTATGTGAATCTTTTTGCAATAAGAATTTTTAATTTAAAGGAGGGTTGTGAAGGGTAAATAAGAGTATGTGAATTAAATCACTCATCTTATTTTAGAGTCAAATATTATTCCTGTTCAATTTATTGGACATAATATTTTGTTATATCTAACTTTGTAAATATTAGGGTTTAGTTTAATTTTTTCTTTTTGTTTTCGCTTTTGGTATTTTATTTCCATTTATTAATACTGGGATAATGGGATTAGGATTGTAATTGTTTCTTCGATGCCGCCATTTTCATCTCCATGCTTACACATTGACTATTAAACGGATGCTTTCAATATTATTCGTCAAAAAAGAATGTTATTCATATTTGACAATTTTATTACATGTATAGCATTTATTTTCTTTTTCTATTATGATAGAGTATATATCTTATTTAAGTCTGTGAAAAATTTTCCTAAAGATTAAATTTTCTCAAAGCAAATGCATACATTTATGTATTATATATATATATATACATATATATATTAGTTGTTGATTATAAAAAAATTGGACACAAAGAACAAATTCGTAAACTAGAAACTGCAAAAAAAAAAAAAAAAAGGATGTGGGTGGGAATTTCTGGAGCACGTGCTGCCACCGGTCCGCACGTAACAATTCCGCCGCACATGCTGTGAAGGTGAGATTTATAAGGTTTAAAGTCTTTGAATTATTTTGCTTCAAATCAAATAAAAAAAGACATGAAGAAAAGTCTCCATGTAAAATTGATTTGATTTGACATGCGGTAAAAAAAAGATCTCATAGAAGACTTTAAAATAAACTTATCAAAAAAAGCTTTCACAAATTATAATAAAAGAAAAAAATTTCATAATGTAAAGTTTCTACATATTACAATAAAAATAATTTTAATCAACAATTTTAATCATTTTATCAAACACCATGTAAAATTGTTTGGATCGAACAAAAAAAATGATCTCTACAAATTCATTAAACGTGAATACAAAATATAGACTATAATGTATTACAGGCAAAAGCTATAAACAAGGAAACAAACAAAGAAATGATAAAAACAGAAACTAATTAAGAGAGAAATTGAATATACATCCACAATCAATTAAATCCCACAATTTTAGTTGTTGACGAAATTCTCTAAATTGGTGCTAAGTCCATGATTCTCGCAATCTCCATGATTCTTGCAATACACCGTCTAAATATCATATATTGTCAATTGCTGATAATGAAATAGCTCCTAAATTATTAAATCAATTAAATTAAATATGTATCCACAATTAATTAAATCTCATCATTTTAGTTATTGATAAAATTCTCTAAATTGGTGCTAAGTCAATGATTCTCCCAATACACCATGTAAATATCAAATACTGTCAATTGCTGATAATGAATTAGCTCCTAAATTATTATAAATATAAATTGATGTAGACAGCTAGCAACTTCGGGACAAGAAATCCTTTCAAAGTAAATAAATAAGTCTTAGTTGGACCAACAATTAAAATATAATTGTACAAAATTGACTAAAATTTTTTATTTTATGACAACTGAGACCTGCAAAACTCCATATAAATACTACAAATTGCTTGGCTTGTAAAGCACACCAAAATATCCAGTTTTACTCTTCACCTTTTATTAAGCTTCAAACCATTTCTCGTAAACCATTTTCTTTCTGTAAGCATTTTCATCCTGTCAACAATGGCGCCTTCTCAACCCAATACCCAGCCGTACGCCACCGATTCTATCACTGACTTTGTCATAAACAAAGGCCATGGAGTAAAGGGACTGTCAGAAACTGGCATCAAAACTCTCCCCAAACAGTATATCCAACCTATCGAAGAGAGGACTATGAACAAGGTCCTAGAAGGAGAGTCCATTCCGATCATCGATGTGTCCAACTGGGACGACCCGAAAGTGCAATCGGCGATATGCGACGCTGCAGAGAAATGGGGTTTCTTTCAAATCATCAACCATGGCGTGCCTCTAGAAGTGCTTGATAACGTCAAAAACGCCACATACCGGTTCTTTGACTTGCCTGCTGAGGAGAAGAACAAGTATTCCAAGGAGAATATGTCATCCCACAATGTCCGATACACCACGAGCTTTCTTCCTGTGGTAGAGAAGGCTCTAGAATGGAAAGATTACCTCAGTCTCTTTTATGTTTCTGAGGAAGAAGCCGCTATGCTTTGGCCTCCTTCTGTCAAGTAAGAATTCTTAAAATCTAGCTAGTTAATTCATGCATGCCTGCTATTCTCTTCCATATATTATTTACTAGTAAGAATTAATTAATGATGATCACATAATTGCATGTAGCAAATTGGCATAGATTGACTTTTTTTTTTCTGGTTTTAATGATTACAACATTATTACTTTTTAATTATTTTAATATTAAAAGTTTACTTTACAAGTTTTAAATTTTAATAAAATTTGCCACAAAGTTTAGCATATAACAATAACTTTTAAAATGACATTATATTGGAGAATTTTTTTCTACTAATATCTAAATTTTCCATTGACATATTAATTTAACATTACATTAGAGATGCTCTTACATATTATAAAAAAAGTTATTAATCACTAAAGAAAAGAGATATTTTTCTTGTTTTCTCTATAATAAGTTATATGTGTTTGCATATATATATGCCGATATCTAATATATGTTATGTCTTCTATAGGGAGGAAGTGTTGGCATACATGAACAAAAGCTGCGAGACAGTTGTACAAGGGCTGTTAAAAGCCTTATTAAAGGGGCTAAACATCATAGATGTAGATAATGAAAAAGAGCATCTTATAGCAGGTTCAAAGAGGATTAACCTCAATTTCTATCCTAAATGTCCAAATCCAGAACTTACTGTGGGAGTCGGCCGCCACTCTGATGTCTCAGCATTCACCGTTCTCCTTCAAGATGACATTGGAGGTCTTTATGTGCGAGTGGAGGGAAAAGACAGTTGGGTCCATGTTCCACCAGTAAAAGGATCTCTTGTTATCAATATAGGTGATGCGGTGCAAATATTTAGTAATGGACGATACAGAAGTATTGAGCACAGAGTCGTTGCTAATGGAACCAATGACAGGGTCTCAGTTCCCCTTTTTATCAACCCAAGGCCTGAGGATATTATTGCTCCGTTTCCTGAAGTGCTTGCTAATACCGGAGAAAAACCAAATTATAAACCAATGTTATACGCGGACTATTGCAGGCACTTTTACAGGAAAGCCCACGATGGAAAGGCTACCATTGATATCGCAAGGGCGTAAGAATATTAATGTGTTTGTGTTCTAAGAATATCAATAAAGTTGCATGACTCAAGACTCCTTTAACAAAAAAATGATCTCTACAAATTCATTAAACGTGAATACAAAATATAGACTATAATGTATTATAGGCAAAAGCTATAAACAAGAAAACAAACAAAGGAATGACAAAAACAGAAACTAATTAAGTGAAAAATTGAATATGCATCCACAATCAATTAAATCCCACAATTCTAATTGTTGCCGAAATTCTCTAAATTGGTTCTAAATTGGTGCTAAGTTTATGATTCTCCCAATCTCCATGATTCTTGCAATACAACATGTAAATATCAAATACTGTCAATTGCTGATAATGAATTAGCTCCTAAATTATTATAAATATAAATTGATGTAGACAGCTAGCAACTTCGGGACAAGAAATCCTTTCAAAGTAAATAAATTAAAATATAATTGTACAAAATTGACTAGAATTTTTTATTTTATGACAACTGAGACTTGCAAAACTCCATATAAATACTACAAATTGCTTGGCTTGTAAAGCACACCAAAATATCCAGTTTTACTCTTCACCTTTCATTAAGCTTCAAACCATTTCTCGTAAACCATTTTCTTTCTGTAAGCACTTTCATCCTGTCAACAATGGCGCCTTCTCAAACCAATACCCAGCCGTACGCCACCGATTCTATCACTGACTTTGTCATAAACAAAGGCCATGGAGTAAAGGGACTCTCAGAAACTGGCATCAAAACTCTCCCCAAACAGTATATCCAACCTATCGAAGAGAGGACTATGAACAAGGTCCTAGAAGGAGAGTGCATTCCGATCATCGATGTGTCCAACTGGGACGACCCGAAAGTGCAATCGGCGATATGCGACGCTGCAGAGAAATGGGGTTTCTTTCAAATCATCAACCATGGCGTGCCTCTAGAAGTGCTTGATAACGTCAAAAACGCCACATACCGGTTCTTTGACTTGCCTGCTGAGGAGAAGAACAAGTATTCCAAGGAGAATATGTCGTCCCACAATGTCCGATACACCACGAGCTTTCTTCCTGTGGTAGAGAAGGCTCTAGAATGGAAAGATTACCTCAGTCTCTTTTATGTTTCTGAGGAAGAAGCCGCTATGCTTTGGCCTCCTTCTGTCAAGTAAGAATTCTTAAAATCTAGCTAGTTAATTCATGCATGCCTGCTATTCTCTTCCATATATTATTTACTAGTAAGAATTAATTAATGATGATCACATAATTGCATGTAGCAAATTGGCATAGATTGACTTTTTTTTTTTCTGGTTTTAATGATTACAACATTATTACTTTTTAATTATTTTAATATTAAAAGTTTACTTTACAAGTTTTAAATTTTAATAAAATTTGCCACAAAGTTTAGCATATAACAATAACTTTTAAAATGACATTATATTGGAGAATTTTTTTCTGCTAATATCTAAATTTTCCATTGACATATTAGAGATGCTCTTACATATTATATAAAAAGTTATTAATCACTAATGAAAAGAGATATTTTTCTTGTTTTCTCTATGATAAGTTATATGTGTTTGCATATATATATGCCGATATCTAATATATGTTATGTCTTCTTTAGGGAGGAAGTGTTGGCATACATGAACAAAAGCTACGAGACAGTTGTACAAGGGCTGTTAAAAGCTTTATTAAAGGGGCTAAACATCATAGATGTAGATAATGAAAAAGAGCATCTTATAGCAGGTTTAAAGAGGATTAACCTCAATTTCTATCCTAAATGTCCAAATCCAGAACTTACTGTGGGAGTCGGCCGCCACTCTGATGTCTCAGCATTCACCGTTCTCCTTCAAGATGATATTGGAGGTCTTTATGTGCGAGTGGAGGGAAAAGACAGTTGGGTCCATGTTCCACCAGTAAAAGGATCTCTTGTTATCAATATAGGTGATGCGGTGCAAATATTTAGTAATGGACGATACAGAAGTATTGAGCACAGAGTCGTTGCTAATGGAACCAATGACAGGGTCTCAGTTCCCCTTTTTATCAACCCAAGGCCAGAGGATATTATTGCTCCGTTTCCTGAAGTGCTTGCTAATACCGGAGAAAAACCAAATTATAAACCAATGTTATACGCGGACTATTGCAGGCACTTTTACAGGAAAGCCCACGATGGAAAGGCTACCATTGATATCGCAAGGGCGTAAGAATATTAATGTGTTTGTGTTCTAAGAATATCAATAAAGTTGCATGACTCAAGACTCCTTTAACAAAAAAATGATCTCTACAAATTCATTAAACGTGAATACAAAATATAGACTATAATGTATTATAGGCAAAAGCTATAAACAAGAAAACAAACAAAGGAATGACAAAAACAGAAACTAATTAAGTGAAAAATTGAATATGCATCCACAATCAATTAAATCCTATAATTTTAGTTGTTGATGAAATTCTCTAAATTGGTGCTAAGTTTATGATTCTCCCAATCTCCATGATTCTTGCAATACAACATGTAAATATCAAATACTGTCAATTGCTGATAATGAATTAGCTCCTAAATTATTATAAATATAAATTGATGTAGACAGCTAGCAACTTCGGGACAAGAAATCCTTTCAAAGTAAATAAATTAAAATATAATTGTACAAAATTGACTAGAATTTTTTATTTTATGACAACTGAGACTTGCAAAACTCCATATAAATACTACAAATTGCTTGGCTTGTAAAGCACACCAAAATATCCAGTTTTACTCTTCACCTTTCATTAAGCTTCAAACCATTTCTCGTAAACCATTTTCTTTCTGTAAGCATTTTCATCCTGTCAACAATGGCGCCTTCTCAACCCAATACCCAGCCGTACGCCACCGATTCTATCACTGACTTTGTCATAAACAAAGGCCATGGAGTAAAGGGACTGTCAGAAACTGGCATCAAAACTCTCCCCAAACAGTATATCCAACCTATCGAAGAGAGGACTATGAACAAGGTCCTAGAAGGAGAGTCCATTCCGATCATCGATGTGTCCAACTGGGACGACCCGAAAGTGCAATCGGCGATATGCGACGCTGCAGAGAAATGGGGTTTCTTTCAAATCATCAACCATGGCGTGCCTCTAGAAGTGCTTGATAACGTCAAAAACGCCACATACCGGTTCTTTGACTTGCCTGCTGAGGAGAAGAACAAGTATTCCAAGGAGAATATGTCATCCCACAATGTCCGATACACCACGAGCTTTCTTCCCGTGGTAGAGAAGGCTCTAGAATGGAAAGATTTCCTCAGTCTCTTTTATGTTTCTGAGGAAGAAGCCGCTATGCTTTGGCCTCCTTCTGTCAAGTAAGAATTCTTAAAATCTAGCTAGTTAATTCATGCATGCCGGCTATTCTCTTCCACATATTTTTTACTAGTAAGAATTAATTAATGATGATCACATAATTGCATGTAGGAAATTGGCATAGATTGACTCTTTTTTTTCGGGTTTTAATGATTACAACATTATTATTTTTTAATTATTTTAATATTAGAAGTTTACTTTACAAGTTTTAAATTTTAATAAAATTTGCCACAAAGTTTAGCATATGACAATAACTTTTAAAATGACATTATATAGGAGAATTTTTTTTCTACTAATATCTAAATTTTTCATTGACATATTAATTTAACATTACATTAGAGATGGTCTTACATATTATATAAAAAGTTATTAATCACTAATGAAAAGAGATATTTTTCTTGTTTTCTCTATGATAAGTTATATGTGTTTGCATATATATATGCCGATATCTAATATATGTTATGTCTTCTTTAGGGAGGAAGTGTTGGCATACATGAACAAAAGCTACGAGACAGTTGTACAAGGGCTGTTAAAAGCTTTATTAAAGGGGCTAAACATCATAGATGTAGATAATGAAAAAGAGCATCTTATAGCAGGTTTAAAGAGGATTAACCTCAATTTCTATCCTAAATGTCCAAATCCAGAACTTACTGTGGGAGTCGGCCGCCACTCTGATGTCTCTGCATTCACCGTTCTCCTTCAAGATGATATTGGAGGTCTTTATGTGCGAGTGGAGGGAAAAGACAGTTGGGTCCATGTTCCACCAGTAAAAGGATCTCTTGTTATCAATATAGGTGATGCGGTGTAAATATTTAGTAATGGACGATACAGAAGTATTGAGCACAGAGTCGTTGCTAATGGGACCAGTGACAGGATCTCAGTTCCCCTTTTTATCAACCCAAGGCCAGAGGATATTATTGCTCCGTTTCCTGAAGTGCTTGCTAATACCGGAGAAAAACCAAATTATAAACCAATGTCATACGCGGACTATTGCAGGCACTTTTACAGGAAAGCCCACGATGGAAAGGCTACCATTGATATCGCAAGGGCGTAAGAATATTAATGTGTTTGTGTTCTAAGAATATCAATAAAGTTGCATGACTCAAGACTCCTTTAATAAGGTTTCTCCCACCCACCCCCCCTCCTTAGAATCAGAGATATTTATTGTACCCCATGAGTTTATGGGGAAAAAAATACGGATACGTGTATTCTACCATCTCATACAATATACGTATATGTGCCAATATTTTTCTTTCTAAAAAATAATGATTGACCAATTATGTATGAACATGCGCAAAGACATCAATGTTGTTAAGAAATGAAGAACTCCCCGGCAAAAATAGAACCTATTAATTTTGCAGTAATCATGTTATTTTTTAATTTTTTTAACATGTGAGCGAAGACAATTGGCATCAACTAATACTAGTAGATCTCAAATAGAGGTTGCCAAGTTGGACCCAAAAATTTGTTAACCTTCTGCTTCTGCTTCTTCTTCATTTTTTATCTCTTTTTTTTTTTTTTTGTCTTCTTATTTGCATTGCTGAAATGCCTATCGTTGTGTGCTTTAAGTTTGTTTATACTCCGCTTTCAATTTTGTTAATCTTGGAAAAAGAAGGGACACTAAAGTAAAAGTTTCAACATGAAAGTGTAAATTGCTTAAGTTTCAACCTTGGACGATAAAAGCAAAAGTTTAAACCTTGGAATATTTGTGGAATTTTACATTAAATTGCTTGAGGAAATGGACAGGAAAAATGTCACTCGAATATGGAGGTTTGAGATTAAAAAAAAAAATGGTCATGGAAAGTATTAGACGGTAAGTTGTTTTCTGCTTTCTTCTATTGAAATTATTTTTAAAATTTCCAACACTTAATTATTATTTTTGTTTATTTTTTTATTTTATGTTTTGTCATAATTGTCTGTTCAATTGTTTTTTCTCTCTTTTATTGAAGTCGTTCATAGATCAATCGACTTTTTTTTCCCCTCAAGTTAAAATGTTTAATCATAGTTTTGTAAGATGGATACACATAAAGTGGGATACAAGGAGAGCGTCTCAATCATTGTTGGAGCTACGTTCATTTAATTTTCAGAATTTGAATTTTCACCCTTGTTGTTTAAAATCTTAGTTATGCTTGTTTGAAAAGAAAATTACAATCGTACCACTACTAAATGATGAAAAAATGTTGCTGTGTCCTATAAAATAATTGGGATATATTGTTGTGTCCTTATAAAATAATTTAAATATGTTATTTTTCTCCTATTTTGCAAGAAATTATAGCTATGTCTTACTCAATCATTGAGATATGTACGTAATTACATCTTCATTCAATAAAATTTTATTTCTAATTTTCTATACATAGAGTCCCCAGAAAATAGTTCTGGCTCCGCTGCCGGTCTCGGTTGTTTTTTCTTCCTTTTATTTAAGTCGTTCTTAAATCAGTTGACTTTCTTTCTCACTAAAAATTTTTAATCATGTTTTTGAAAAGATGGATGCACAACAACTAAGGAGACACGAGGAGAGTGAGTGGTGTGTATAGGGTAAAAATGTAAATTAATTTAAGTCAAGTATTAGCTCTGAAGTTGTGGACATTGACATACTTTAATTAAAGCTGACGAATGATAAAGATTTTAATTTGACTTTTATTGAAGGTAGAGTGAATTTCTTAACTGGTGTTGAAGTATTTAAAAGGTGACTCGATGGTCTCTTTTTTTTTAGCTCAAACATCTTTGAACTCGAAAAAACATTACAAAAGAACTGATTTGACCAATGTCCTTTAATTTTTGCTCATTAATTTAGTGACCACGAACTCATCACATTCTCATTATTTACTTTAAAAAGACTAAAACACCCTTATTAAATCACATACTATTTAAAAAATTAAAAAAAAAAACAGAAAACCTCATCCTCTATTTTCCTTCTTCACCTTTCCAATTTAGACACATGAATTCAACAAATTAAACCAAAAATGAATCAGACATTTTGTTCAACAACATACAAAACATAGCACAAAGATTTTTTTTAACACAAAAAAAAAAGAAAATTATTAATTTAAATCTCCTCCTGCCCATTTCCCCAAATCAATTGAAAATTTTGCTCACCCTTTGTTGCAATCGGAGCAAGACTAGGCTATGGAAGCTCATCCCGTTTCAATATCTCTTTCTTCTTCTTATTTCTAGACAAATTGAAATCTCACCCCTTTCCCCTCACCCTTCCGTCATCCCTTACCAGGGCAAGGGATCCTAGCCATTGCCTCCGCTCAAATTGAAAGCCCAAATCTCGTCAAAGCTCCTCTATTGTAGTTGGCCCCGACATGATCAACCCTAACCCAAACCACAAACTTAAATCACCTAACATCTGCAATTCTTGAAAAAAATTCAACCCCAAATTTAATAATAGCCAACTGCAAAAGTCTTAGGATGATCAAAAGAGGTCCAATACCATTTAACAAAAAACATAAAAGGTCCAATTCTTGGAAAAAAAAAATCATTCAACGAAAAACAAGCAAAAGTCCGATTTCAATGCTCGAATTTAAAAGAGGTCCAAAATCTAAAACTCAGAGAAAGGAAAACGGGCAGAAATCATCGTCGGATTCTGCTCCTATTCGATGAAAAGAGGTGTTCTTGGGTGTTTGTCGTGGGGAGAGAAAGAAAGAGAGAAGAACACGAGGCTAGAATATGAGAAAAAAGAAGAAGAAAATGAGACAATGAGATGCAATGGGGTGGGACCCCATGGTTGGGGTTGGGAAGGGGACATCACGACCTGAAACTGGGGCCAATGACTAATTTAAAGATATTTTGAAAATTTTGAAAGTCCAAAATTTAAAATATATAGTTAGGTGTATAAAATTATAGAAATAAAACAAATTTTTCTTTGAAATCTTTAAAAGTAAGAAAATATAATAAAATAAAAGTCCAAAATTTAAATAAACTCATCAAATAATAAATTAAATCTCATAAGATAAAATAAAGTACAGCTGCACAATTTAATTAAATTCAAAAGCTATATTACAAAAACAAATAGAGAATTTATAAATAACCATTATTCACAAAGTTGATAAACGAGTACTCAAAACAGTTTAAAAAGTTATCAAGTTCATAGTTTTATCAAAGCCAATCAATAACAAAATATGTACTCGTCACTCAAACTTTCTCACTCTTCTGAGTTATTAACGAAGGGAAGAAAGAAAGAAATGGATATAAAAAGTTCCTTGTGCTCCAAATGAGCACCCAATGTTGAGTGTGCCCCACATGAGCACCCCTTGAAATAGGCCATGCAACAATGGTGGTACCAAATAATCTATGATGTTTGTTTTGCCCAACAAATGAGCATCTGTGGGATATAACTTTGAGGAATACTTTGAGTGACCTTAAAATTTGTCTGATGGTGCCGCGTGAAATCTAAACATATAATGGAATTGGTTATAACCTAATTGGCTCCTAAAGACCCTCCTAAGTCATTCTATGCACGATAGTTATTTTTGAAAAAATTTTGACAGCAAAGGCTTATTTTTTGTAAAACTGAAAATCCAAACCTGCAAGAAAACAAGCTACAAATATATTATGGTGCACCACAATTGAAAGATGCACCACCTAGAACAATTATATGTAATAAATCATAATAAAATGTCGATATTTAATCATCAATTCTTCGACAACAATCAATTTAGACTTCTTATTTAAATATAATTGAATAAAATCATAAAGTATATAAAAATCAAACCATTGGGTGATATTAAACACTTGATCAATTGGAAATCCTTTCTAAATTGAACACATGTCTATTACATTTTTAAGATAATTTATAAAACTTCAAAGGCATAATAATAATAATAATAATAATAATAATAATACCAACAACAACAACTACTACTACTACAACAATAACGGTAATAATAATATATTAAAATATCACACAATTTAATTTCAAATTTCAATAGGATCCATTCTTGAAAAGGATGCTATCAATTAAATCTTTGAACTCCAAACTTAGTCTTTGGAATTTTGTCGCACAATTTTGATGTGAACGCATCCAAAATGTTGAAAATACATTGGTAAAATGACTACTCAAAATCGAACGAAATGACCAATCATTGACTGGTCAAACCCATCGATTAACGGCAATTTACTAGCTTTTCCAGGGTGGTTGACGACGGTGACTTGAGTTCTCCCTATTTTTCTACCCCCTTGAGCTCAATGGTAGTGCCCATTCTAGTCAACTTGATAAGAAAATGAATAGATCATAATATTCAATAGCGGCGGTTAACAATTTGAGACTAAGATTTCCAAAGGTAGGATGATTAAGTCGATTCAAGGGTTTTGTTCTCTAGCTAAATGTAAGCATTTTTGGAAATACACTAATACAAACAAGGTCTTTTGTGACAACAACAAGTCATTGCAAAAGGTTGATAAGCATCGCAAATAAATTTTTATGACAACTTGTCGTCGCACTACGTCGTCGCTAATAACTAGCTGCAAATTATTTTCTTTTGACGATGTCTTGTGATGACAAATAGTTGCAAAAAAGTTGCCACAATTATGTCATCATGGTTGTCAATAATGAGACATGGAATCATTTTTTAGCAACAACTTTTTTCAAAAAAGTCATCACAATAACGTTTGTTGATGTTGACATGGACTTGTATATTTGCAACAACTTTTTGAAAAAGTTGTTGCAAATATATTAGTTTTTTGTGATGACAATGTCGTCGTAATTTATTTTTTAAAAATTTTTTCAAAAAAAATTTGAATATATTATTTAATACTATTTATTAAATTTTTAATATTTTTAAATAATTGTTATTACTTTTAAATAGGAATAATCAAATTATAATAATAAAAATAAAATTTTAATATTAAAAAAGACTATTGATAATACCTTGTTTTGATAATGAAATAAAAATCAAACCAAACCAAACGTAATGTATCAAAATATTGAAGAAAGAAGAAAATACAATCAAATTTATAGCATGGTTGGTATTATCATTGTTGTTGTCAACGGTGTCTAGAAGAGGCAGAGGACCTGGTTGAATAAAAGTAAGAGGAGTCATCACGGGCGGGAGTTGGACTCCATGTAGCATCTCGCCTGCTAACATCATCAATGTCATGTGGCTTTGGTACATAGTCATGTTGTACTAAGCCGATCTCCACAGGAAATCTTTCACATGCAGGTCAATAGGCATCGAAGATGTTTTGTCTAACCGAGAACTAGAGGATAAACCATCACCGGCAGTAGAGTAAAACCTATGCGGGAGTGTGGGGCCTAGTCCAGTTCAATGCCCTCTACCTTGACCTAGGACATGCTCCAAAATTCCCTTCTTGTTAAGCGCAAGTGAGGCTGAAGAGTAAGCATACTATGTCATGTGGGTTTGTCTCTCCTGCTCCATCATGTTCTACACAAATATCACCTTAGCATGTTATGAATACACAGAGTAATTTAAATAGAAAAGATAGTATTGAAAATTTAAAATATTTACAAAAGTCTATTATGCTTGGGGGTTAATCTAAGTTTCCCCATGACAATTCATGTCTACCCAGTTGTCTATGATAGACATCGGCTACAGGGTTACAGTGTTGGCCTGTCCAATAATTTGAATGTGTTAGAATAATATATTCTTTAATAACTTCTAAGATTACTTGTAATTAAACAAACTTACTAACCTTTTTTGTCGCGATGCTAGGAGATGGATGTCCAACCATGCAAACTTGACTACTTTTGGTTGCCACGATTGTTTTTATTCGTTAACATGATTCTTACACTTCACACAAGGACAACTAATATTTCCAAATAACTTTGCATAATTCTTTCCAACTAAATTTGCATAATTCTTTCCAACCTCAATAAATACAAACAACCCATCCCAATACTTATCTAACAACCGGTTCCTCAGATATACCCAACTCTTATCAATTGACATTTCAACTATACATAATAACAGACACATTGAGTAGTATAAACTGGTCAATGTTTATATGTATGCATGCAATTATACACACCACCTTTACTCCAAACCTATAGGAT
This sequence comes from Artocarpus heterophyllus, assembly GCA_025403435.1. Lineage (NCBI taxonomy): Eukaryota > Viridiplantae > Streptophyta > Magnoliopsida > Rosales > Moraceae > Artocarpus > Artocarpus heterophyllus. The sequence continues at coordinate 15,793,619 of CM046332.1, read as the reverse complement.
AAGGCCCTATCGTATTTAGTATTGTAATTTATTTATTGTGTCACTTATTCCACAACGCCCCTTTTTAGTAGAAATTTCGACAACATCTCCCTTTAGTTCTCCTAAGTGTGCTATTAGACGCACACTTGGAGAACAAAAGAAGATGTATTGAAACCTCTATCAAAGAAGCGAGTGAAATTAAATGACAAACACATAAATTACAATACCAAACTGTCCAAACAAGACAATTCAAGCATCGATGTTGCTACATATCGATCATCGAATGGGTCTAAGGTAAACTCATGTATGCATGTGTAAAATAAAAACAGAAATTTGCACTCGCATATGTTGTTTTTTTCTTTTACTATAAAGTCACATATCAAATCAAACCACCTTTGAAAAAAGTTATAATTTTATTAAATTTTATGCAATCTTATCAAATTTTATGATAATTTTATTGTTCTTATTGTTCTTAAAATAAAATTATAATTTTAATAAACAATATTATTACAATAATTTTTCCATTTGCAATGACATATAATTTTAAATTCAATTTATTCTTTGACATCAATTAATTAAAACAATATATTAATTAATTAATCCTTATCAATAATAATATAATTATGAAACTATGATATTGTTCACTAATTTATAATAATGACTTGTTATATTATTTTACTTCATAATTAATTAATTGATTAGTTCATTACTTGTTAATTAAGTGTTCTTTATTTCCTTATTTTTATTTTTTAATTTATAATAAAAAATTGCAATTTTTTAATTTTTAAAAATTTTTGTTAATAACTTCGACTTTCATTTTTTTCATTTTTTAATTACTATCATGCATTAAAAATCTAATTCTACAACTCTAATTCTACAACAATCCACATTAAAACAATCCTATATCACACCATTCCAACAAAATCACAATCATAATTCATAATTCAACAACAATTCATAATCCAACTAACATATTCACAATTCCAAATATTTAATTCAAAATACAATTCCAAAAATATTTCAAATACTAAAAAATTAAAAACTTACATAATCTAAAACCTAGTAAGAGTGGGGGTTAGCAAACGAGGATAGCAGCAAAAACTTCAACGGTGGATGGCCAAAAAACAACCAAAAGCTCCAAAATTCAACCAGTAAAAGTTTAAGGATTTCCTAATTTAGAGATATTTCTATGATTATTGTTTGATAATATGAGTTTGAACAATACAAAACTCATGAATCTATGAGTATTTAGAAGTCCGAGAGAGATTAAAGGTGGAATAGGGTGGAGAAACGAAAAGAAATTGTGGAGGAGAAGGAATTTGCTAGAGAAAATGGGGGAAGGAAACTCTCAAGTTTGTTTATAAGTAGAGTTTTTTGTGACGACAAAATGTCGTCGTAAATAATCATAAAAGTCGTTGCCAGAAGTAACAAAACAACAATGTCTCACTTAATCTGGAAAAAATGACTAATGAAGAACTTTTCCATGATGACAGTGAAAAAATATCGTTGCAAATAATCTTCAATATAGCACCCCTTTCCTCCGCCAAAATTTTGGTGAAAAATTAAATTTTCACTTTTTGCGATGATCCCCACCGTTATTGTGCTTGACAGCATGATATAACTATAAAATATTAGTATTTGTGACGACAAGTCGTTGCAAATTTCCACTGTCATCGAGGTGGACATGTTGTAAACCATTAGTATTTGCGATGACTATGCCGTCGCAAATAACAACGCAATGATTGCCATGTGTATAGAGTGCTCTTTTGCAACGACAAAGGTATTGCAAATAACTACACAAAGTGGCGTGGGCACCCTCACGCTAAGAATGTGTGGCGCCAAAAGCTTATTGCGACATCATGTCGTTGCAAATATGAAAAAAAATATTCCCTTTCTATTTTCCAATGATTTGTTGAGGTAAATAATGTTTGTATGTGTTGACATGTCGTCGCCATACACTGCCATAATTGCAACGTTTTGTAATTGCAAAAGATGAAATATTTGTGATGATAAATGCCGTCACTATATGCCTTGCTTGTAGTAGTGATTGGTGGTGACGTGCTCGGTGGCAAGAACCAATAGAAACAATGAAAACGCGGCACAATAGTGATGGTGTCTCCATGCAGCTCCCCATGGCAACATTTGATGAGGGAAAAGTATGAGATTTTGTTATTCTCAAAATTATAAGCATTTTGGGGGAAAAAAATCATCAAAAACAAAGTTTGAAGGAAGAAGTTATGGAGGCTTAAAGTTTGATGCCTTTTGGTGAGTTTGATGACAATTCTAGCGATGTTGGCGTCGGTGTGACCTGGTTCGCGCTCAGTTTTCCAGGCTTTCTACCAAAAGCTTGCCGAAGGAGAATGGCTGGCATGTAGAGAAATAGAGAAACAGGAAGAGAGGGAGAGACCATGAGAGGTGGGTGCTTTTTTTTTTTTTTTTTTTTTAAATATTTGTGCAATATTTTGAGGTGGGAAGCTTCTAGAATTTCCTTTTGGTCTCCAACTCTTCAAGATTTTAAACTTGACCATAACTCATCAAAATTATCCGCACTCATAACCCGAGGTTTTTACGGGGGGTCTGGTTCGTTTGGGGTAGAAGAAAGCGTGCAGCAAAGGTTTTTTTTTAGTATTAATCTTTTTTTATGTTTTATAAACTAATTTAGTTTAATTTTTATTAAAGTATAATAAAATGTCATTATTTTACTAATACACCCCTGATACTCGACTATGTACATGACACGTGTTCAAAAAAAATAAAGAATTAATGAACGTTAGTCAAGTTAGTCCTTTTGCATCGTTTTAGGGACATTTGATCTAAAAGAAAACAAATAGGGACCAGTGAATCATATTTTAAATAGTTCAGGGACCAGCTGAGCAATGTTTTCGTGAAGTTACTTTATCACAATTGATTAGGCCGTAAAAAAATAGATTTTATTAAAGAACTTTATGTTATTTTACATCTTTATTACATGGGAGTAAGAGATAGATAGCAATTTTTTAAGCCTTTTTTAAGGAAAAAAGGGATTTAAGTCATATATAGTAATTTACAAGGAGCAAATGACTTCCCCACTTTCTGAAGCTGAATTTTGAGCAGGCAAGTTCAATGGGATGGGCACTTTTGCACAAGGAGACTTTGCATAACGCTGCCATTTATGGTGTTGTCTGAGTCGCGCAAGGGACGTAAACATGGGTGAAGAATACCTTAGATTTGAAGAAAAAACCTTGCAAGCCCTGAAGAAAATTGCCGGCCTTCTTATTTACAGCCAAGTTTATGAACGTTCTTTTTTCTTAGGAACCAAGACTTAGAGTTGTACGGCTTCGACGAGATTTCGAAAGAGAAGTACCTTTAGAGTGTGCCTGTGAACTCTTCGTGAAGTATCAAAGCTTGGTACTTTGTAATCAATATACAAAAGTGGACCATCACATATGGGTGAACCATTTCTTCAAAGGTGAAATTGAGGGTTAGGGTATTTTCCTTGATATCAACTCGAAGGGCCAGGGTTTTTTCCTAAAGACTGACGCTCTTGGTTAGGGTTTTTTGTTGTTGTTTACCATCCATTCACTTGGATGATGTAGGTGGCGCGTTTTTTGTCCCTAAAGACTGACATACCTAGTTAGGGTATTTTTTGTGTCAGTCTTTAGGGAAAAAAAAAAATTTGCCCCTTTGAGTTAATATGAAGGAAAATACCCTAATTAGGTGTGTCAGTCTTTAGCGAAAAAAAACTCCAAGTGCCAAAAACCACCTCTTTTCATCTGCTCTTCCTAAAGTGAGCGAATTTCATGTAGAGATCCTTAGGGACTTACAGTTTAATTAGTTGAAACATACCGCAAAATAAGTTATTTACCTAGTCAATATATTATTGATTGCCGTAATATTTTTTTTAAAAAAAAAACTACTATTTACTGTAATGTTTGTTATTTTATTTTAATTTCTAATTGTGAAATCTGGATATTCAATAATATTGACTTTAAAGGCCTAAATCCTAGGTGCAATTCGCGAAAACCCAAAGTTTTGAATCGAGGAACTTTTAAATTGGTAAATGGATTCAGATTTTAATTTTTAGAAATGTTCACTGCTATGTTTGTTATTTACTGCAATGTTTGTTATTTTATTTTAATCTCTGATTGTGAAATTTGGGTAGTTAATATTCACTTTAAAGGCCTGAATCCTAGACGGAATTTGCAAAATCCTATAGTTTTGGATCAAGCAACTTTTGAATTGATAATGGATTAAGACTTTCTTAAAGAATAAAGAACTAAGTAGCAATTTCATGAAAATATTTATTGTAAATAAATTTTTTCAATATATATATATTTTGTAAATTATATATTCACATGTTTACTTTAACTGATGCATTTATGAACAATATTTACATTTTATGAATATAATTCGTAAATGAATCATTATTGTAAATACGATATTTGTCATAAATATTTTTGAATATGCCATTCACCATAAATGTCTAAAATATTCTATTTACCATGACCAATTTCATAAAAAATACTATTTAGTATTTTTTATGAAAATATTTAATATATATTCACATGGTCCTCCAAAATAGTATTTTCTTAAAATGATCGTTACATATATTCCTTTACTAATTTCCTGAATGAAATATTTTATTTTCCCAAATTTGTCCATCTTTTCATGTTTAAATATTTTGTTGCTTCAACTTTTATCTTGCTCTAGCTTAACTAAAATTTGTATTTCTATTTTTTTATTTTTTTATTAAATTTTTTTTGTCTATCTTCTAATGCCAACACTTCTCTATCTAAATAATTTTTTTAGCAATCTTCTCAAATATAACCCTAATAAAAAACTTCCTACCTATTTTTGCTTTCTCAAATAGAAATCATGTTTTTTAAAATTTCTTTCATAAAGTGTTTTTCCTATATATTTTCTCAATATAATTTTCTGCAAAGTTTATTTTTATTTTAAAATATTACTTAATTGTTTAATTTTTAACCAAAATGTAATCCTTTTTATTTTAATTTTTGGAGTTTAAAAACATAATTTTGTTTGGTCTTTTTTATTTTTATTTTTTAAACTTGCATTGCTAACATATTTCTCATTAAAATAGTTTTTCTTTGATTTTCTATTAAAAAACTCTTTCTCAAATATTTCCACATTTAAACATCTTTTATACACAAATATTGTTTTTTCAAATGTATATCAAATAAATATTTTTTTTTCAAATTTACTCACTAAAGTAAATGATAGTAAATATTACTTTTCTAAAATTAATTGTAGTAAATAATAGGTTTTAAAAATATTTATAGTAAATAACAATTTTATGGTGTAAATAATTTATTTATCCCCTTATTTACAATATAAATAATTCTCACACACAATAAATAGATTTAAGGTAAAATAATGTATTTACCATTTTGTTTACAATTTAAATAATTTCAATTTACATAGTAGATAACTAAATATTTTCAAAACTTAGTATTTACTTTCAATTTACATAGTAGATAACTGTATATTTTCAAACCTTAGTATTTACTCTAAAAAGTTTCAAAAATCTATTATTTACCTCATTTTTTATACTAAAAAGGGGATAAATACATTTTCATGCCTAAGTGAAGAAGGGAACTTGGGCTAACTGAGGGCTCAAACTCCTATTTCCACGACAGTTTTCACATTTTTTGCATACTTCCACTTTTTTTCCCATCAAAACGATGGTTTTTTAAAAAATCGTTGTTAATATAAGCGTCATGTTTTCCACAATTTCTAGTAGGAAATTGTATAAAATAGTACGCTATTCAATTTTATTGTAAGCAAATTGAACACTTATAAAGATATTAAAGTAGATAGCATTTTTGTATTTTGTTCTCTATTCAAATACTAAAATTTTTATTTTACCCCTACTTTTTCATCACCTTCAAAAAAACCTTAGATCTACTTTCTCTCTCCTATCCCTATTCTCTCCTTTGTTTTTCTCTCCAACCTCAGCGGCAACTCCGACAAAAACTCCGGTGACATTGCTATCTCCGTGCAACTATAGTAACCTCTTTCGCTGTGACACCGACAACGAATCTGGCGTTTCCCTTTGCTATGACACCTCCCTGTGCAAGACCTCGCTTGCTGCGGCAACGTGAAGCTTGGTTACCCTCTTCCATCTCCACCATTCGAAGGTCACCATGTTCAAAGGTCACTCCTCCATTTTCACCATTTAAAGGTCGTCTTTCTTCCTTTCCGCCATTCTCCATAAGGTCGCAAGGTCCAATGGAGATCTAAACTTCACGAGATTGAAGGCGTGGATTAGTAGCGAGTTCAGTGTGCAGCAACGACGGGAGGTCCGATGGAAATCTCGACTTCGCCTAAAGTAAAGGTTTTGGCGGCAGCGAGGTTGGGCAGTGACAGGTGCTCCATCGGCATTGCTTCGATGGATGCAGGGTTAGGCGGTGGGAGTACTCCGGAAGAGAGAGAAGGAGAAGGGAAAAGAGTGAGAGAAAGAGAAAGGGAAAAGAGCAGCTAGGTTGTTGAAATTGGGTATTTTAGACTTTATGCCAATTAATTAACATAGATCTAATATCAAATGGGCTTTTTCTTAGGTCTATTTATTTTTATTCTTAACTAATGATAGTCTATTTCTCTTTTTCTTTTTCACGGTGATAACAGGTTGATAATAGTTTCTTAAACAGTGATATTAATTTCTATCCATTTTACTAAGAGTGAATGCATGGTGCATATATAAAGATATAAGTTGACCTTTGACTTTTGACTTGTGACCGATTATTACTCATTTTTTATTTTCATTGTACTTATGACGATCTAATGTTCAACGATCATGTTTAATCAAATCTGGAAACCAAAACCAGAGCCAAGTATATTAGGGTGGAAACAAGGTGCTTGCTTTTGTCTCTATTTTAATGAATTTTATATTACTTGATTTTCATTTTTCTACTCGGCAAGTTTTGGTTGTGTGCTTAATGATTAAGTTGAAATATAGAAGAACGCCATTTCGGACCAAATATAAGAGTAGTCTTCTAGCCATTTCGGACCAAAAATAAGAGTAGTCTTCTATAAAATCAAGGCATACAAACACCACAGTATTGAACGGAACAAATGTATATGTACCTATTATTATGGTTAATTAATAGAAAATTAAGAGAAACAATCTTTTAAATTAAATAAACTTATAGTTAATTAGTTGTTTAACCTACTATAATAAGTTATATAAACATCACTCCATTAAATGTAATTAAAGTATACATTTATTACTATAACATGATTGATAACTATCAATAATAACAAAATGATTAAAAAGGTCCATATATATAGGTCTTTTTCAAAAAAATAATTTGGACAATAAGTAAACAATAGTAAATAAGAAAGTGCAAAAAGATATTAAGAGATAAACGCAATAAGAATAAACAATTGCTAGAAAAGTTCTCCCTTCATCGGCTTAGATATTAAACCTGAGACCGCTAGCCTATTGCAAGTTGCAACAAAGTTTATAATGAAAATTAAATTCGTAGTGGGGCCAAAATTAAGGCAAATTGACAAGATGAATAAAATGCAAAAAACAAATTAAAAAAAAAAAAAGATTTAGGTGGGGCTTTGTGGCGCACGTGTCCCCACCGGTCGCAAAGCGATGAATCCGTTGCATATCGGCTGCGAAACGTGTGATTTATAAGATGTCTTTTGATTATGTTTCAAAACCCCCAAAAAAAAAAAAAAGAAGAGAAAAGTCTTCGATTTTATGCAATAATAGAACAAAAAAAAAAAAACTTTATACTTTTTCAAAGTTGTTCACGCCAACGACGTTTGACCAAAAACTGATTTCCATGAAGAAAGATCCTATACATATGACATTTCATTCAACGACGGAAGGTAGTGAAATTAAATATCTATTAGAGCTGTTAATTAAGTACTAATAATGAATTCCTTATAAAAAAAAAAAGCGCTAAAAAAGAGCTATCAGCTAATTAAATATAAATTGGTGTAGACGGCTAATTAATTCCTCCTGCATGAGGTTACTGGAGAGTAGTTTCTTGGTCGTGTCTACGGTCAGCAACGGATGCTATTTCGCTACACGCGATGCTTCCATGAAAAAAAAAAAAAAGAAAAAAAAGAAAACCCCACTTAGCTCACTAGCCCAAAGATTAGAATTTATGGTACAAACCTACATTCAGGTTCTCTATCGACTACCTTACAAAAGCTCGAGACACTTTGCCATATTTCCTTTTTCCTATCAATAATGACGACCCGAAGGTGCAGTCCGCGATATGCGATGCTGCGGAGAAGTGGGGTTGCTTTCAAATCATCAGCCAAGGTGTGCCTCTAGAAGTGCTTGATAACGTCAAAAATGCCATGTATCGGTTCTTTGACTTGCCTGCAGAGGAGAAGAACAAGTATTCCAAAGAGAATATGGCATCCCACAATGTCCGGTACACCACGAGCTTTCTTCCTATAGTGGGAATGACTCTAGAAGGGAAAGATTACCTTAGTCACTATTATGTTTCTGAGGATGAGGCTACTAAGCTCTGGCCTTCTTCTTTCAAGTAAGAACAGTCGAAATCAACTCATGCATGCACCGTTACATGATTTACTCGTAATAATTAATTTCATGTTGATCATATATTCACAAGCTATTAGTGATTAGGTACTCAACCTAAGTATTGTAATAATTGTTCCATTTTGTAGCTAGTTGAGATTATAAAAAAAAAAAAAAAAGGTAGCAATCATTGATGGGATTAAGAGAGATATTTTTAATGTCTTCTCTGTAACAAGTTATAGGTATTTGCATAATTATTTCATCAATATCTTCAGTTAAATGATGCCTACTTATCCATAATTCATGCCCACAGTTCATGTATTTATTGCCATTTTTAGGGATGAAGTATTGGCATGCACGAACAAGAGCTGTGGGACAGTTATAACCGGACTGTTAAAGGTAATATTAAAGGTGCTAAACATCACAGATATATAGATAGTGAGAAAGAGCATCTTATAACAGGTTCAAAGAGAATTAAGCTTAATTTCTATTTTAAATGTCCAAATTCAGAGCTTACTGCGGGAATTGGCCACCACTCTGACGTCTCAACATTTTATGTTCTCCTTCAAGATGATATTGTAGGGCTTTATGTGCAAGAAGAGGCTAAGAACTATTGGGTCCATGTTCCACCAATAAAAAGGTCTCTTATTATCAACATAGATGATGCATTGCAAATATTTAGTAATTGGTGATATAGAAGTATTGAGCATAGAGTCGTTGTTGTATCGTCCAAAACAATTCTTTAAAAGTGAGTGTTTATAGTATAGAAATGTTGTCGTATCTATAAAGATGTGGGTTTTTAAAAGATTAAAAATTTTCGGTTTAAAGTAACAGAGGATTTTTCACAGTAAAACTTAAAAGAAAACAAAGATTTTTGAAAATTTTAAAACAAGATTTTGAAACAAAAATAAAAACAGGTAAAGCTTGAAGAATCCCTTGTATGTTTTGTAACTGATGTGAAAATTTAACTCTAAATAATTATCTAAAGTATTTGATTTATTGTATCTTTTCTCATTAATTGCATGCATTTTTACAAATTTTACAAGTCAACTAAAAGGGACAATACAATAAGCTATAATGTAGTAAAGATTTTCCTATAAAAAGAGTAAATAATCATCTTTTACTATGATTTGGTGTACTAATTATGAAAACTATAACTGTTGTCACTACAATTATAATTAAAATAATTTTAAGATATAAAATATAATAATAAATTAAAATTATTAATTTTAAATTGAATAAATTTGTAAGTTAATTTTAACAACACCTTGTCTTATGAAATATTTAAAATCGATAACATGAAAAGTCATATTGCAGTAAAAGACATTTTATGAAATTAAGTATTATTTTATTATTATTATTATTATTAATTATGCAACACAATTAAATTACATAAACAAAGTATGACTGAATTTATGTAAAAATAAACAACATAACGACACTAACAATAATTATTAAATACTTGAACAATATAATTTATTCCCTAAAAATATTAAATTGCAAAAAGATATAGAGCTAAAATACATACTAGATTACTAAGTATACAAAATCATCTCTCTATCTTATCAAACTTTCTAAACTAATTTGTGGATTATTTTAGTATTAAAAGTGAGGTCAGAGGTGTATCCTAATAGTATCTCCTTTCAAAAGGGGTACTAGGGGTACTGTTAAGTCAAAAAAGAAAAAAAGAAGAAGGCCAAATGATCGTGAGGGATGAAATAAAGGATGGGGAGCTTGGTATTTATAGGGAAGAATGTTAGTATTTATATATTTGATATTTATTGATTATTTTTTATTATTATTTATCCTTCAGTTGCATCCTATGCAGATGCAATTTAGAAACCATTATTTCTTTTTTTTGGTGCTGTTACGGGTTGAGTTTTGGTTCGAGATCATGTGTGACGCGGTTCACGGGAGCAACATGAAGCCTCAATCTGGAGTGTCGATTGTGTAATCCAACGGCTGTAACTTTGGTCTGAAATGCGGACCAGTTGGGACAAATGCTATCTAATCTCAACCATTAAACTGGACCTGGTATACCGATCTTGCGGCTGCGAAGACACAAGCACGTGCTTCTAGCTGCAAACGCTTGCATCAAATTTGAGGCAAGGTCTAATACCCGCAAGAGACACACGAACGGCTGAGATGTTTTAGGTGGGGTGATCTGACTGTTCAGGATCTAACACGTGGCAATCTTCTAATGTTTAATTTCTTTTGATTTCTTGTACATTGTAGTTCCGTTTTTGCCCCCTTTTTGCGCCATTTTCCCCCATTTTTCTCCTAATTTTAAATTTAAAATTACAAAACACACTAAAATTAATTATTTTACAAATAATATTTACAATAATTTTAAAATTATTGATTTTACAATAAAACACGCAAAATACACTAAAAATAAATAAAATTTCTAAAATTAACAAACCTTAACAGATATATTATTTAAGACTCATAATATTTTTAGAAATTACGAAAAATATTATAAAATATATTTACAAAATCAAAACTTATTTACAAACATTTTAAGACTAAAATAAAATTACCACAATATTATTTTTACGGTTTTAATTATTTACAAACTAATTAATTATAAAACTTACTGAAATGATTCTAAAAATTACTAAAATTATTATTAAAAATAAAAACACACTAAAATACATTTTCAATATATTTACACACCAAGACACTTTACTTGTTAACACAAAAATGCTATTAATTAGAGGATTTAATAAGAAATAAAAGTATAAATAAATGATTTAAGCCTTGAAAAATGTATACTTTTACGGTATCATCAATCGTTGCTAATGGGACCAATGATAGGAGGTCAGTTCCTCTTTTTGTTAACATAAAGCCAAAGGATATCATTGCCCCGTTTAATGAAGTGCATGCAAGTATTGGAGAGGAACCAATTTATAAACCAATTTTGTACGCAGACTATTGCAAACACTTCTACCGGAAGGCGCATGATGGAAAGGCTACTATTGATTTTGCAAAGGCATATGAATATTATTGTGTTTTCCTTCGTTCTAAGAACAAACTTGTTTCTATGGACGCCCTTGCTGCGGTAATGATGAAATCATCAACACTAAGTTGGAAAGGTGTAAGCTCGACAGGCACAACCATGAAATAAGCTTGCATGAAGGCAGAAGGCTATTTTTAGTAAGTAAGTTTTAATATTCTTCGATTCAGATTCATTTATTGTACCCATGAGTTTATTAAAAATAATAAAGACATGTGTATTCTACCATTTCGTATAACATTTATATATGTAGATAACAATGAAATGCTAAAAAAATGAAAAAACTTCTCTATAAATTGTACAATTCAACATTATCCCAGGTTATACTTTTTGAGAAATGTTGTATTTACAGAATTGTATAATTATTATAATTTAGACACTCCGAAGAGTATATATATAAATATATATATATATATTTATTTATTTTTTTTTTATAAGGTTCTTATTTTCTGGTTTAAATTAATCATTGCAATTTATTTGTTTTTAGTTATATTACACTGCTAACTCCCGTTTCTGGCGTTACAACAACAAAGCTATTTCAACGGAGAACTAAAACGTGATCTGAACTCTATCACACTGGACACAGGAAACCAACATGGTAGATGAATTTCTAGAGAAGGGAAAGTGGATAAATTTATGGTGTATCAAGAGGAGAAGTGGGTGGTTCCTTTCATGTGGCTCGGAAGAGACATAGAATTAAACCTAATTAATCACAACTAATTCACAAAATTAATCAGCATTTAATTCCTACAATTAAACAGTATTTGACCACAAAATTAACTCCAACGTGATTAATATGAGGCATATTTTCTATCCTTACATATTTAATTCACATTATAAAATGCCACCTTTCCAACAAGTAAATCATGCTTTTATTAAATATAGGTCATGCCGACAAACGTACCGACAATGAAACCTTTGTTTATCAGAACTTTTATCTTTGATATATCAAAAGACACAAATTTTAAATATAGAGTCATAAGTCTTCAGAGTTAATATCAACACATAGATGATTGTAAAAGTAAATTGATTTAGATAAACATAATTTTTTAATAAATCATTTACATTATAAGTCTAGTCCAATACATATCTGCCCTTGGGATATTTTAATGTCTCTACCTTGGACTCAATGCCCCAACAATTAAGATGAGCTGTATCCCCAATTGAAAGTAGACACCAATTACAGTTTATCAAAAATAAAGAATCCATTTAGACTATAAACTTTGATTGTTAATTTTGTGATCATACCTTTCTGTATAAAACAGTATATGTATGGAAATTAGAATCATGATAGAATACGGAAACTAAAATAATAAATCACATGAAATTAAAATAATATAATCATATTGGAATTGAAATATAAGAATGTTTGAAGTATAAAAAAACTCAAAAAGCATGATCGAAAACTTTGGGGAGTGGAAGAGAGGAGTTAGCTCGAAAAAGCGAGCTCTAATACCATTTTCACACTCCCAGCGCAACCAATGTTGAAATTTGTGCTATAGACGCACTTATAAGCTTGCAACCGATATTATTTACAGTGAGTTTGATAAAACTGTTCCAACCATATAATTAAAATTGTTACAGTTTAAAGTTTTTATCTCGTATTTTACAATAAAATTGTTCTAATTTTTAACTCTAATTACGTTGCGAAAATGTATTTTAATGTCATTTGTGGGCAATCGATGTTAGATATATTTACATCGGTCAAACGTGCTGGCCGGCATAAAAAAATGGAAAAAGTGTCGTTTAATCTCCTTTCCTAGTGAGTAGTGTCTTTGCTATATATGATTATTATTCCAAGAATGATTTACAATGCTGTGTTTGTCCTGTTGTACATGTAGAGAGATTTAGGTGGGAATTTTGGGGGCACGTGCCCCACCGGTGCCAACGGCATAAATTGGTTGCACATGCCGGGAAGGTGAAATTTATAAGATGCGAAGTCCGGATTATGTATCAAACTAAAAAAAAAAAAAAGGAAAGAAAGAAAAGTCTACCAAGTTATGCAATATTTATAATTAAAAGAAAAAACTATATTTTAATCATTACAATTTCTTCACACTTGCGTAAGTTGGACCAAAGACTAATTTCCTTGAAGAAATTATAGAAGGGAGTTTTCATTCATAGACAGATGGTACTGAAATTGATAAATTATAGCCAATCAAGCGTACCAATGGTGAACTATAGAGGCATAGGCAGAAAAATAATAAAAAGGTGGAGGTGTGACTGAATTAATAAGGTGAAAGACGAAAACAAAATATAATTTTAAAGGAATAGAATACGATTTTTATAAAATCTTATAAACTAAATTATAAAGAAAAAAATGTTTAAGAATGGTCGCTCACTCTTATTCCTAAGTGGTTTTGTTCTTTGTAAACTAGCTGCCAATTACAAATAAATTTATGTAAACAGTTAGCTACAAGTTTATCGGTCGTGACTTTCAAAAACCAGCTGCAACGCCATACCGTTAGCAGCATATTGTACAAAATTGACTAGAATTTTTTAGCGACACATGCAAGAAAAAAAAAATTAAAAAAACCACTTAGCTAGCACAAACTTTAGAATATACCTTACGAAATTGACTAGAATATTTTAGTGACACTTGCAAAACTCTATATAGAATATTTTAGTGACACCTGGCCCTTCCAAAACACAATATAAATATTGCTCATTACATGGCTTGCAAACCACACCGGCATATTCAGCTTTTCTTATCACCTTTCTTTAAGCTTCAAAACCATTTCTTTCTGAAAGAATTTTCATCCTATCAACAATGGCACCTACTCAACCCACTACCGTGCAGTTCGCCACTGATTCCATCACCGAATTTGTCATAAACAAAGGCCATGGAGTAAAGGGTCTCTCAGAGACTGGCATCAAAACCCTCCCTAAACAGTTTATCCAACCTATCGAAGAGAGGACCATGAACAAGGTCCTAGAAGGAGAATCTATTCCGATCATCGATGTGTCCAACTGGGATGACCCGAAAGTACAGGCGGCGATATGCGACGCTGCGGAGAAATGGGGTTTCTTTCAAATCATCAACCATGGCGTGCCTCTAGAAGTGCTTGACAACGTCAAAAACGCCACATACCGGTTCTTTGACTTGCCTGCTGAGGAGAAGAACAAGTATTCCAAGGAGAATATGTCGTCCCACAATGTTCGATACACCACGAGCTTTCTTCCTGTGGTAGAGAAGGCTCTAGAATGGAAAGATTACCTCAGTCTCTTTTACGTTTCTGAGGAAGAAGCCGCTAGGCTTTGGCCTCCTTCTGTCAAGTAAGAATTCTTGAAATCTAGCTAGTTAATTCATGCATGTCTGCTATTCTCTTCCATATATAATTTACTAGTAATAATTAATTAATGAAGATCACATATTCGCATGCAGAGAATTGTGAGATCACCTACTAGGAACTCTCCTAATTATTGTGATATTTTTTTGATTTTTGAATAAATTCTAATCGAGATAAATCAATTAGTACCAACCAGACTAAACACTGTTAAAGAAAGAAAATAAAATTAAATAAGTTTAAAATTGTGAGACAAAAAGGGAAACATGATATATTGAGAGAATGTCTCTTTTTAATTAATCTTGTATCTTTTATATATTATGTAAAAAGTTATTGATCATGATGGAAGGAAATATTTTTCTTGTCTTCTCTATGGTAAGTTTTAAATATTTGCATAAGTGTTGCATCAATATTTTCAAATACATAATTACCAACTTATCCATAATATATCCGATATCTAATATATTTAATGCTTTTTTAGGGAGGAAGTTTTGGCATATATGAACAAGAGCTGTGAGACAGTTGTACAAGGGCTAGTAAAGGTGCTTTTGAAGGGGCTAAATATCACAGAAATAGATAGTGAAAAAGAGCATCTTATGACAGGTTCAAAGAGAATTAACCTCAATTTCTATCCTAAATGTCCAAATCCAGAGCTTACTGTGGGAGTCGGCCGTCACTCTGATGTCTCAGCATTCACCGTTCTCCTTCAAGATGATATTGGTGGGCTTTATGTGCGAGTGGAGGGTAAAGACAGTTGGGTCCATGTCCCACCAATAAAAGGATCTCTTGTTATCAACATAGGTGATCCGGTGCAAATATTTAGTAACGGACGATACAGAAGTATTGAGCATAGAGTCGTTGCTAATGGGACCAGTGATAGAATCTCAGTTCCTCTTTTTATCAACCCAAGGCCAGAGGATATAATCGCACCATTTCCTGAAGTGCTTGCTAATACCGGGGAGAAACCAATTTATAAACCAATTTTGTACGCGGATTATTGCAGGCACTTCTACAGGAAGGCTCACGATGGAAAGGCTACCATTGATATTGCTAAGGCATCAGAACAGTAATGTGTTTTCCTGTGTTCTAAAAACAAATGTTGTGTCCTATTAAAAAAAAAAGAAAAGAAAAAAAAGAACAAACTTGTTTCTATGAAAGCCCTAGCTGTAGTAAATGAAATCGTCAATATTGAGTTAGAAAGGTATAAGAAAGGCACAACTATAAAATAAGCTTGCATGAAGACGCAAGCCTTGTCTAGCGAGTCAGTTTTTATATTTTATTTTTATACTTTTGGATTCAGAGACATTTCATGTAATGTTTATAAATTTGTTATTTTGCTGTTTAAAATATAAAGTACGCACTAAGATGTGTTGGGCTTTTCTTGTGTGGTTTTGGAGTACTTGTCCGTATGATAAATATAAATAAATTTGCAGATAAGTAGTCACATATATATAACAGACTTTGATATAAAATTAAAAGAAAACAATTAGTTCTTTTTTTTTTTTATGTATTGTCTTACATAAAATTGCGCATTTTATGAAACGGGAAATATACATTGACATCCTAAGTATTTATTAAGGTACCCTTTCTACGACTTATGTTTACAAAACTGCTCTTAGGTGAAAGGACAGTAATAACATACAATTACACACCCCTCCCTTCTTTTTTTTCTTTTTTTTTTTTTAACAATTTAGTCTATCAGCTTTAGACCTCTTTTTTTCCTGGAAACCGTACATTCCTTTTAACAAGACATTTTTACATAAACTTTTAAACCAAGAGTTAACATTTAAATTATTCACCTTTTATGACTTAGAAAATTTATAAAATGTTTTTAACTTATACATTCTAGTTGTTCTTTTTTCCCATGCTCTATTTTTTAGGGTAAATCGCTACATTTGTCTCTAATCTTACAGAAAGTGTGATTTTAGTCCTCAACTTTTTATTTTTGATTTGTTAGTCCCCAACCTCTCATTTTAGTTGCCAAGAGTCTAATTTAACGGTTAAACCCATAAATTTTGGGACCAGTTTGTCACCTTTTTGATAACTTTGGGACTAGTTTGTCACTTTTTTTCCTCTACAAATTAATTGTTTGGCCGTTAAATTAGTCTTTTAGTAATAAAAATAAAAAGTTGGAGATTGATAAATCAAAAATAAAATATTAAGGACCAAATGTTCACTTTTATGAGAGGTTGAAGACTACTGTAGTAATTTATCCTCTTTTTTATTTACCAAGCAATGTAGCACCATGATAATGAAGTTTCATACATATTCTTAGAATTTCCTGTAACAATGGACATTTAAGTATTCGGTTGCAGCATAAGGTTGCTTTTTATTCTAATTCATCGTTAAATTTTCCATGTTTGTTTTGGCAATTTCTCTCGTAAGAACGGAAAAATAACCCAGCAGTAGTCCTTTATTTTTTAGTTTTCATATCTGTACCGACCAACTAAAAATATATGAACTGAGTTAACAATAAGAAATGTGCCATATTGATACGTGTCACCGTCAGAAAAAGACCCTTTGATTTTTGCTTGCTTCTATAGAAGTTGTTCTTAAAATTGACTCATTTTAATTTTTGTTATTTTTCCCATAATATTCTCTCCGTGGTCTCTGAACATATAGATACTTCAACTGGGTTTTAGTTTCCTAAAAAATATTGGACCACTTTTCTTCTTCGTTTGGTCCCCAACAAGGTTCACCAAAGATTTTAATGGCTGCCTTTGAGTCTGTCTAAGTCTAAAAATAAGCTAACTTTTGTGTTATCAATTTGTCCGATATTTTATTCTGCATAATATAGAACATGGTTGTGTTCACTCAAAAAAACCAAAAAAAAAAAAAGGAATGTGGGTGTTTCGGAGAGTTTTAAGTTCTTATTGAGTTGTTATGTTGTGTGAGCGTTTAAGCTACAAACCATATCTTTGTTGATAACGATTTTTCATCGTTAAGGTTTTCTGAATATAAATATAGATATATACGTATGCATAAATACATATATATATATATATATATATATTTATATATATTATCCCTTGAAAAGGATTGCTTGGGACGATAAATGACAAATTTCAACTTTGGACTGTGGTAGAAGGAATGGTGCGATTTCAGGATATATAAAATTGCTCAAGGACACGGACAAGGAAAAAGATAGAATGTAAGGTTTTTTGTTTTTTTTTTTTTTTTTTTTTTTTTTTTTTAAAGACTAGAATATTGAGGTTTGAGTATTTCAAGGCGGTCAAGAAATTACACGTCTGTACTGGCGTTCGTCTATTGAAATTGTCGTCAAAATTGACTCTTCTTTTATTTGGCGTTCTTATGCGTTCACCGACTCTTTTTAGTTTGTCCCTTGCAAGTTGGACATCATTGGAGAGCGACGGCTATTTGAGAAATTATACGAGATTTCAATAGTAAAGATACTCTTTTTAGGGAAAAAGTATATATGTTAATTTAAGGAATTAAAAAAATGGCGGTGCCAATATAGTTTTCCTCACAGAACCGTACGAAGAAGAAGAAGAAGAAGGGAAAATTATGTAATATGCCATCTTTTTGACTAAGGGAGATAAAGCAAAATAACATAATTAGGTTAAAATTTGGTAAATAATGTCATATAATTTTAAAATGTGTAATATAGCATATCATGATAAATTGAGATCAAAAACCCAAAATATTCTACCTTTTTCTCCTCCATATCTCTCAGTCTCTTACCTTACCGACACCGACGGTGGCCGAAAAATACTATATTTACATGGTAATACTGTATTTTCAAAAAACGAAAAAAGTCGCCAGCAATTTCTCCGGACCACCAGCGGTTGGGAAATAAAATATTATTGTGTAAATAGAAAGATTCACTAACGACATTACCAAATAGACGAGAGCCGGGAAATATAGCTATATTAACATGTAAATATAAAAATTCACTTGCGGTCTGGAAATATAATATTAAGATGTTAATGATGTATTAACACATAAATACAAAGATTCACTGGAAACTTCGTCAGGCCTTTGTTAGCTGGAAAATTTAATATTAACCTGTTAATACTATATTAACGTCTAAATATAAAGATTTATTGACAACTTCGTGGGACTCTAGCGGTCGAAAAATACAATATTATCCTGTTAATACTATATTAACAAATAAATACAAAGATTAGCCGATGACTTTGCCAAAGTACCTACAGTTAGGGAATACAGTATTAACCTGTTAATATTGTATTACTGTATATATACAAAAATTCACTGGTGGCCCAAAAATATAATATTAACCGTTAATACTGTATTAATGTGTAAATTTAAAGATTCACCAACAAGTTTGTTAGACTACTGACAGCCAAAAATACAATATTAATTAATTAATATTGCATTAACGTGTAAATACAAAAATTCACTAGCGACTTTTTCAGACTCTCGACAGTTGAAAAATATAGTATTAAGATGTTAATATTGTATTAACATGTAAATATAAAGATTTACTGATGACTTTGCTAGATCAATGGTGGCCAGAAAATAAAGTATTAACTTGTTAATACTGTGTTAACGTGCAAATGCAAAGATTCACTGGTGATTTTGTCGAACCACTAGTGTCCAAAAAATATAGTATTAACCTATAAATATTCTATAAACATGTAAATACAAAGATTTACTGGTAATTTTGTCGGACCTAACAGCCAAGAAATACAATATTAATGTGTAAATATAAAAATTCACCGGTGACTTCGCCGGATCATCGACAGCTAGGAAGTAGAGTATTACCTTATTAATATTGTATTTCTCGATTAATCTTATATGTACCAAAAAAATATGGATCTACCAAAATGACGCCGAAGACGTCCAATGGCGACTCCGTACGATAAATACCATATTTACTGGTAAATACATGGAAATACGTAGATGAAACGTTAAAGGTCTACAATATATTAAAAAAAAATCAATTTCACGTTAACCAAAAAAAAAAAAAAACACTGCATAAATTCAAAGAAAACAAACAAGAGGCTGCACTATTCAGATCTCTGTCGCCCACCGGTGCCGTCACGTGACGGAGTTCTCAACGACGACGCCATTTTCTTGTCATGAGGACCAATCGCCAAGACCTTCAATCAACAACAACAAAAAGCGAAAAAATCCAAATCCACGAATCCAAATCTACCTTATCGTCATGAGCACCAATCGCCAAGACCTCCAATCAATAGAGCTTCGCATGTGCCTTCGTTTTCCAAATCCAAATCCAAATCCATAAATCAATCCTTTTATTTCTTCCTTCTCGACAGAAATCAAATCTAGACATTCAGTCAACAGTAACAAAAGTGGAAAAAGGACCAGCATTTCTTGATCAACAACCACCTTAGCAGCCCTTTTAACCTGGCGTTCGTCAATGGGGACATTCTCGATGCTCAGAAGGATGAGGTTGAAGTAATTAAAGCAGAAATGGAGGACAACAATGGTTGTGATAATGGCAGAAGGAAGATCATTGGATCTCGGTCATTGCATGATTCCCTGGGCTTCGTCTTTGGCTTCTCCTCGATCACAATGGAGCTGCGGTAACTGACAGAGGATATTGAAGCCTCTTTGTCATCGTAGAAATCGTCTCATTGCCATGGGAGATCGAAAAGTGGAGATGAAATTGCTAGCTCGGTGCAGTGGTTCCGATGGCCAAAATTCGAACATTGCGTCTCTGGCGAGAAGGGAAACCAGAAGAGATAGAGAGGAAAGAGAGAGGGGGGAACAGGACGTGATTCTGGAAGAGGAAGAGAGTGGATAAAGGACCGAAGGAGAGAGGAAGAAAATAAAAAAACAAAGAAAAACTAGAGCCAAATAAATGGTTTAGGGTTTTTTTTTTTTTTTTGGTTTTTAGTTGTTTTAAAATATTGAATTGTTTAATTATACTATTTACTTCATCTTTTTAAAACCTCTAACATAATTTACGATTAGTTTTTGAAAATCTAACATTTTGTGCAATTTCTCTTTAACGAATCATTACTGCAAACTGATCATTAGACCGTATTCTAAAGATAAGTCAATGATTAGGTAAACCATCGTCTTATCTAGTGTCGTAGTATGTGCTCTTCTTTTACTGATAGTTTTTAACTGTCGTGTAAATTGTATCTGGCATGAATTTGTCTACATTAGACGATGGTTTTTATAAAATACCACCATCTAAAGTGGTTTATGATATTAGTTTTGACAACAATTTTCCACAAACTTTGTCTAACATCTTTCAGTTGAAAAAAAATAAAAAAAAAAAACAAAAAAAAAAAGAAAGTTGTTTTTACATGTTTTTCCTATGGGTAGCCTTTTATATCCAGTAATTTATCTATTATTTAGCATCATAGTTCCTTGATTTTGTTTACTATATTCCACACTTGTAGAATAAAATATTTCATAACAAACACATAAAACTTAAACTAAGAGTTAATAAATATACACAATGATAAGAGTAATTCAATTAACTTTTACACTAATCAAAATTACTTCAGCAATGAAATAGTTCAAATAAAAATAAAACAAAGTAAAATGCAATATAAACATGAGAGAATAAAAAACAACATAGTAAGATACAATGCAACATGATATGAAATAGATCAATAAAATACAATGCAAAATGGTTAATTTTTTCTCTTACCTTTATTAGTGTTTTCAACACATGTTTATTCAACATCTAAGCATACTAAGTCTTAATTGTCATCATCAAAAACATTAACCTCCTCCACTAAAAGCAATCCTTTGGTAAAAGAAAGAATATCATTGCATTCGTCTATCATCCTTATCACTATCATGAACTGCTCTTGGCTTCATTGGCATGACTAATAAAAACTCCAAATCCTTAAGATTGGGTGTGCTGAAAACTTGTTTTGCATGTGATGCCATAATGAATAGATCATCTTGTAGCCCAACCTTCTAAATTCTAGCACCAAAATGCTGTCATTATCAACTTTTACGTAGTTATTGTCAGCCCACTTGCACTTAAAATTAAGTGCCACTAATAATCCGCAATAGCATACATCATTCGGACAAGCATGTATCTTCTCATATTCCATTCCAATGTCTTCTTTGCCTCATATATAGGTTCTGGCACTTTATTATTATCCAGAAATGCATCATGTAAAAATTCTAAAAGTCCTGTGAAATTTGAAATTGATCACCTACCTGATGCCTTTAAATTCTATAATATAATTAAACCGGATAGTTTTATATACTTCAAAATCCTGCTATATAATAGTGTTTGTGCTCTTCTATCACCATCTTAAATAACTCTACTCGGTACACAATCTTCTACCATGTCATTCACCATGTCAACCATGCTACTACCGTCATCTTCATAATCTACGTGACTAACATAGATATTTCCCTTCACCATTGATGATGAAGTAAGGGCTTCTTATCATGCCATATCTATATTTGAAAAGTTTGAGCAATCCCATATTGACCATAAATGAAACCTAATATCATGATATGATTATTTTCCAATATTTCGATAATCTATATAAGGACAACAAATCATAATCCTTTTGACATTAGCCTTTGCAAAAGCTACAAAATCCTCAACTCCTTTCTCATATTCATCACCTATCTTATGAGCATACATCTATTTTTTATGTATTGTTGCAAAATCAAATCAAACTTTATCCAATCTCACAACAAGTTTATAGTAACTTACAACAATTTCTAACAACAATGCAATAGTTTAACACAACCTAAAGAAAATGTAATATATATATATA
The DNA here is from genome assembly GCA_025403435.1 of Artocarpus heterophyllus. Taxonomy (NCBI): domain Eukaryota; kingdom Viridiplantae; phylum Streptophyta; class Magnoliopsida; order Rosales; family Moraceae; genus Artocarpus; species Artocarpus heterophyllus. The sequence continues at coordinate 15,771,122 of CM046332.1, read as the reverse complement.
TATATATATATATATATATATATATATATTTCAAAGAAACCAAAATAGTCACAAAATAAAGTAAGAGAAGCAACTTACTAGCTAATAAATAACTAATGTAAAAAAATTCTAATAAATCTATTTTCAAAACCTACAATAAACCTAATTAGCTAAATACCTAAAGAAAACTAAAACTAACATAGTCAAATTAATTAAGTTTAATCTCACAACAAATTATACAAATTATTTGTTACTAATGATGAATAATTTATAATAACAAGTCCATTCACAAAACCTAAATTAAACGTAATTAAATAAATAACTAAAGAAGACCAAAACTAACACACCCAAATTAATCAAATTTAATTTTAGAACAAATTATACGAATAATTTATAACTAAATTTCTATTAACAAAATCATTCCCAAACCTACCTAGTCTTGGTAATAGGCTTCAAAAGCTTTTCTTCACCGTCACCAAAGAAGACAAACCAGAAGATTGAAGCTTGCCATCGGAGAAGACGAACCAGCTTGCAATCGCCGATGGGGGAGATGAACTCGGAGATCTTCGATCGCCAAAGGCGAGATCATCACTTTCTAAATTGCTGTGCTCCGATGACGGCAAGACCATGCCGTCGATGTCGCCAGCCAAATCATGTGAAGATGGGGCCCAACTGCAGAATAGATCGGTGACAGATCTTGCAATGGCGAATGATGGCCTGACAATGCATGTGATGGCCGATGAGGATTGACTTCTATGGCCATCGGTGAGGTTCCGTCTTCTCTGTGCCATAGAGGACGATGAGGATCTTTTTTTTTTTTTTTTGTCATTCAACAATGATAAATGCACATGAATTTACATTCATTCATGATTAGAACTAGATGAAATGTGAAATTGAATAAATTTCACACTATTTCTTGACGAAAATCCTATAATTAGGAAAAAGGATGTACTTTCGTACTTATATTTATACACATATATTTATACTTTTATTATGTATTAAATATATATATATATGTATATATCGGTATCCATAATTTTGGTTGAAATTTTCTGTAAATTTGGATCCTTTTGTTACAGAAATGGTGAACTATTGAATTTTATGAAGGAAGCAGCTTCCGCAGGTGCAAAATTGATATGCTTTCCTGAAAACTTCGCCTTTATGGGTACAAAAAATGGGGATAGTTTTAGAATAGCATAACCATTAGATGGACCTATAATGCTACAATATTACTCTAGCAACGTGCTAAGATCATGCTTTTTAACTCATTGGTTGTTTAAATTGTTTAACTTTTTTTTGGGTTACTGTGTTTTGATCCAACTGATGCAACGGGTTTAATATGAACTTATGGCGGTGTTTTCCTTTTTTTTTATTTTTATTTTTTAGAGAGTGAAACATTTGGTTGTCACTTGGTGGTTTCCAACAAAAAGAACCTGATGAAACGCACTTGAGTAATAACAAAGTTGTGATTGATGATGTCGGGAACATCAAAAGCACTTATAAGAAGATACACTTTTAGGTACTTTTTAAACACTGGTTTTGTTCATATTTCTTGTTTTACCGAGGTTTTTGGTTGTCATGGCTTATTAAATAGCTAGTTGTTTGTTTTTGTCTTGCAATTGTTGTTCTTTTTTTTTTTTTTTTTTTTTTTTTTTTGGTTTTGATGGTATGCAGTGGCTGCTGAAGACGTCCCTGATGCCGACGAAGTCCGATGACCTCACCACTAAATTAGAGATGAGCCACTAATAGCAAGGAGAGAGAGAGGAGAAAAAAACTAGAGGGACACGTAAAACGTTCCGGTTAGACACAAAAAATATCCCCAAAAAGACATGTAATATGTGGCAGTGGGACACGAAAAATGTCTCTCTAGGACACATGTTCCTGCGTGTCCAAGAGACACAAAATATCATGATATGACACTGCAACATGTTCCAAAAGGACACAAAGGACACGAAAAATATCCTAGAAGGACACACGACATTTCCTTGAGAGCCACATGACGTTCCAGAGGAACATGCACCAAGATTATGCCACAAGAACTTTTCACATCTAAAGAAGCTAGATTTATGAGAATTGATCCCTAAATAATAATAAAAGTAATAACAACAACAACAACAATATTAATAACAATATATTTTCTACTATATGAGACCTAGGCAATGTACCCACCCACACAACTACAATAATATTGGAATTGCAGGTTCCAACCCTATCAAGACAACCATTTTATAGGTCTTGGCCTCTTACCATCTTGTGAGCACCTTGCGGCTTGTGCAAAGTGGGACTGGTCTGGCCACATGCCTCTTAAGTACTCTTTTATATTAAATAGATCTCTTAAAACGATAAGGAACGTAATGTGAATATAAATATCATAGTTTTTTTCATAAAAGTCCTCATTAAAACTTTCATCATATTAGCTATCTAGTTTAAATATCTTGTAATTTATATTTTAAACAAACATATTGTCGGTAAGAGATGTACTTACTTGTCTTGTAGACTTACTATAACTGTAATTATAGTGATGCAACACTTTGGGATTTAGGTATACTCGATTTTTGGTATGTGCATGTTACAATAGTATACAATTAACATTCAAGGCATAAAAACCCAAGAAACTATAAAAGCCTAATTCATGTTTCCAAGAAAAAAAAAAGCCTTAACTCACGCTTCTATTAGTTCCACTATAAAACTTTCATGATCTATTTCTATCCTAATACCATAAATTCCATCAAGTGATTCTGAATTCTTATCAAATTCTCCCAAGATCCTAATTTATCAAACTCATAAAATCCAAATGTTTAGAAAATTTACCCTTTGATCCTTAAAGTGTGAATGCCTAGAGTATTAAAAAGATGGGAAACTATGGTGGATTGATGGTTGGATCTCCAATTAATTTCTCTCTATTCTTGGTGGTAAACAAGTATGGGAGTGATGCGAGAGAAAGAATGCCAATTTCTTAAGTGAAATTTATAACTTGTGATAATTTTCTAAGTGCATGCTATTAGATTCCTAATCATCTAAGGGCTAGGATCTAAAGTAAGATATGTTCTATCAAAAATCCATTTTTCTCTTTCTTTTTTCCTTTTTTATTTTTCTTGCAGGTAGGGGTATTCTAATAATCCGCCCATCTATTCAATCTAATCTAATTTATAGGATTAGATTGGATTATGAAAAAATACGAATTAGTTTTGGATTATGATTTTCTTAATCTGATATATATGAATTGTATTCGAATTGAGTATCCCCCAATCCGAACCAGATATATTGTATAAATTATATATGTATATACATATACACACACACCAAAATTAATAAATATATAAACCTAAACTGCTATGGTAGTATGTCTAAAATTTATATTCTTAAAAAGAAAAAGAAGAAGAGGAAGAAGAAAAAGCTTAGCCCAATTACAATGACTAACATTATTTACTACATATACTCATGTCCAAAGTTTATTTAAATTTGTTAGTTGTAATATTTTGTAATGCTACAATTTAGTTTCTTATCAAAGACTTGCATTCTATTAGGTTGTAATATGTTAGATTTTATTAAATTATGTTATGTTATACTATGATATTACAAGTTTTTTTTTTATAAATTTGACTCAATTTGTGAATTTGAGAAATCCAATCCACAAAACCTGTGCTTTTTGGATTGGATTGAATTGGATTGGATTGAGAAGTTCATGGATTGATTTCAAATTGGGATTTTTCTAACCTAATATATAAATTGTATTACGGATTGACCCTTAATACGTGCAATCCGATATATGAATACCCCTACTTGCAGGTTGGTGCCCCGGCTATGCATTCCTAGCACCACAGCACCCCTATGTGGCCCTTCAGAAGGGCCCTGTCCCAAGCCTTAATGCTGCGGTGCTGAGCCCTTGAGGGAACTGAAGCTTAATGAACCCAATCTTATTAATTAGTACTCTTATTAATTAGTTCTCATAAAAATATAGTGCATCTACTAAACTAAGGTATTTGTACTTGACTACCGAGAGGGGCTTGTGGATAGGTTACATGAATCCAGATATCATTCAACTTGGTGGCTAAATTAAAGAAAACAAAGGACACTTTTGAAGTTGTTAGTTTAATTTATTTAATTTTTTAAAATTAGTTTTTTTTTATTTTTATTTTTACTCGGTTGTTGAAATAATATCAGTTCTAGGTATTCAATCCAATTAAACACGATCTCAATGTGAATTATACTCTTATTCAATTTTTGTTACTTGTGTGTGACGACGTATACTTACGTGTGTCTAAAAATAGAATAACTGTATGGTTACTTGTTTATATATATGGTGACCAGCTTCTACAAAGCAAATCCTTAATGGCATGTATTTTAATCATGTTGGATAAATATGGGCAATTTATACGGCAAGTAGAGAATGCATGTAATTGGGTTTTCTAAAAACATGTGATCTTTCATTGTCAAAAGAAGTACTGCGATGTTATACACAAAGGGAATTCCATTTGTTTATGGAGGTATTCTTTTTAGTATGTATCTAATTAGAGATCTTTAAACTACTGAAAGAGACATGTTGATATAAAGAAGAGTCTATTGTGTATTGTGCTCTTTTTTTTCTTATCATAGGTTTGTTCCGTTGAATTTTTCTAGCAAAGTCTTTGACGAGGCAATTCTAAGCACATAACCAACAAGGATAATATACTCCTTTTTCTCACTGGGATTTTTTTTTTTTCCATATAGAGTTTATATCCTAGTAAGATTTCTAATAAAGCATATTCTTCGTACCATGGACATCCAAAAGTAGTGTTGTGAAACAATTATGTGCATGCCACCACTTGGCATTCTGAATCCTTCATATATGCATTTTGGGCATATTGCAACCCCTCCTTTCGACCTCACTATATCCTTATTATTCTCCTTTTAATATTGTGTATTCTTTTCATGTTAATATTATGAGTAATTTGTGTAAGTTATGTCTTCTCCCTTTTCCTCTACTTATGCTTCTTAGCTTGTATATAGAGGTTATATAAACATGTGTTATGTGGCCATTAAAAGAAAAGGAAAGAATAGAGAGTTATTTTGGTTCTCAAATTTCTAATGCACTTTTCCTATTGTCCTCTTTAGTTGGAGGAAAAATTTTAATGTTTGCAATTATTTATTATTTACATAATTTTGAATAGTTTTTATCAAATTAGAAAAATAGATATTTTCACTTTATACCCTAATTTATTTTGAGGCTATCAAAAAAAATTATGACTTATATTTTGGATTGTATCATATTAAAACTCTCACATTACAATTTTATTTTGAATTTTAATTTTTTCTTGTCAAAGGTTGAATTTGTGTTAAAAAGAGACCTAAATATTTTTCGTATTTTTAAAAATTTTATAGTGGTTTGTTCCTGTTCTTTTAAAAAAAAATTTAAGAACATTAGGTATTATTTTGGTCAAAATTGATCATTGACCTAAAGAAGGAAACAATTAAGCATAAATTTCAAATTCAAGATATAAATTTTTTACCCTTCTTAAATGCAAGGTGTCATATTTTATATCAAAATATATAGTATAAAAATTAATTTTCATTTTTTTAAGCACGCTCTGTATAAATACAAATAATAATAAAAAAAACTAAACGTTTACTATCATAATAGTGTGCTATCACTTTTTTTCTTGGATTTATACCACTTTTTTTTAGCCAAAAAGGCTAAAATACAATTAAATAACACTTGTTGTTTTTACCTTAATCCAAAATACAAATGAACAATTACACCTTTATATTATTTATTAGTATATTTCAAACTTTTTCATATATATACAAATAATAAGATTAAAAAACAATACCATAAAATATACATTTCCATCCATGTTATTTCATGGTCAAATATACTATATAATTGACAGTTAAAAGTGTGTTCCTTTTAAAATTTTCCTCAGATTATTATATTTTTAATATTTTACCCGTTTAAAGTGGATCTTATTCATCTTTTTTGTCATGACAGAGTATGTGTCGTATTCAAGTCTTTGAAAAATTTTCTAAAGAATTATTTATACACAGTAAAAGAGTTCTTATAACTCTAAAATTTGAATCACATATTATAATATAAGTTTTATATTATAGTATTTTTTTACTTTATACCGTAACAAATGAGAACTGTACGTTATTTATGGTTTGAACTTTAGAGCTAAAACCATCCCAAACGCTCTAATAGATCAATAAGAGTATGCAATTGTGAGTAGCAACAAGTTTTAAAATTATTCTGCCAAACAAAAAAAAAAAAAAAAGAAACAAAACTTAAATGAAAAAATAACTTTGTAGTGGCGGCATATATGAAAAGGGGTATAGATTAGATATGTATAAAATTTTAAAAAACAAACAAACAAAATAGGTGGGGATGCTAGGGCACGTGTCCCCAACGGTGCACACCTGTTTGCGAAGGTGAGCGGAAAAAGAAAAAGGGCAGACTCTTCAAAGTTTTAGATAACAAAAATAACTTTATTTTATTTTGTAAAAATTCTTCACACCTACGTATGTGGGACCCACAAAAACTCATCTCCGTTACGAAAGATCATGTATATCACTTCTCATATATGTGGGAATGAAGGTCGAGGGAGCAGGGAAGAAAGGGTTATTCCCTATTGGCTTGACGTTGTGACCTGTATGAATTGATCAAAACCAAATTGTCTTGAAAACCGGCGGGGATTTTTCAAGCTGCCAATTAAATAAATATAAAAATTGGTGTAGACGGCTAACTACGATCATTGGAGACTAGTTTCCCCCTTTTGACTATGGGTAAACAACGGCGGCCGTTTCGCTAGCCCAAATATTAGAATATGGTACAAAATTGACTAAAATATATTTTTACTATAATATTTAGTGACACTAGCAAAACTATATAAATACCACTAATTGCAAAGCTTTTGAAGCACACCAATAAAATCACTCTCTCTCGATCACCATACTTTAAACTACAAACACCTGACCATATTTCATCTTAGATTGTAAGCATTTTCATCCCATCAGCAATGGCGCCTTCTCAACCCAATACCCAGCAGTACACCACCGATTCTGTCACTGACTTTGTCATAAAGAAAGGCAATGGAGTAAAGGGTCTCTCAGAAACTGGCATCAAAACCCTCCCCAAACAGTATATCCAACCTATCGAAGAGAGGACTATGAACAAGGTCCTAGAAGAAGAGTCTATTCCGATCATCGATGTGTCCAACTGGGACGACCCGAAAGTGCAATCGGCGATATGCGAAGCTGCGGAGAAATGGGGTTTCTTTCAAATCATCAACCATGGCGTGCCTCTAGAAGTGCTTGATAACGTCAAAAACGCCACATACCGTTTCTTTGACTTGCCTGCTGAGGAGAAGAACAAGTATTCCAAGGAGAATATGCCATCCCACAATGTCCGATACACCACGAGCTTTCTTCCTACCGTAGAGAAGGCTCTAGAATGGAAAGATTACCTCAGTCTCTTTTATGTTTCTGAGGAAGAAGCCGCTATGCTTTGGCCTCCTTCTGTCAAGTAAGAATTTTTGAAATCCAACTAGTTAATTCATTTATAACTTTCAATAATTTACTTGGAATTACTTATTCATGGTCACGACGTCATATGTTCACATGCTTAAAACAATTGTGAGATCACCGACTATTAATGTGTTCGAACTCACTTGGTTGTTGCGATATATATATATATATATATATATATATATATTCCATTTTTAATAAACCAGTCAAGAGAAACCAATTAGTCCCAACTAGACTAATATGTGTTAAAGAAAGAAAATACCATTAAATAAGTTCAAAATTATGAAACTAACGGGGAAAAATAAAATGGTGATATATTAGTCTTGTCTTTTCTATATTTTATATATAAAAAGTTACTAAGCAATATTGATGAATAAATATAATTAATTACATATGCACGATTAATACATAAATATTATCAAATCCATAATACCGACTTAAACATAGTGTATGCTTATATTTAAATATATTTATTGCGTACTTTAGGGATGAAGTGTTGGCATACATGAACAAGAGCTGCGAGACAATTGTAAAAGGGCTAGTAAAGGTGCTATTGAAGGGACTAAATATCACAGATGTAGATGCTGAAAAAGAGCATCTCATAACAGGTTCAAAGAGGATTAACCTCAATTTCTATCCTAAATGTCCAAATCCGGAACTTACAGTGGGAGTTGGCCGCCATTCTGATGTCTCAGCATTCACCGTTCTCCTTCAAGATGATATTGGTGGGCTTTATGTGCGAGTGGAGGGTAAGGACAGTTGGGTCCATGTCCCACCAGTAAAAGGATCTCTTGTTATCAACATAGGTGATGCGGTGCAAATATTTAGTAACGGGCGATACAGAAGTATTGAGCACAGAGTCGTTGCTAATGGGACTAGCGATAGGATCTCAATTCCTCTTTTTATCAATCCAAGGCCAGAGGATATAATCGCACCGTTTCCTGAAGTGCTTGCTAATACCGGGGAGAAACCAATTTATAAACCAATTTTGTATGCGGATTATTGCAGGCACTTCTACAGGAAGGCTCACGATGGAAAGGCTACCATTGATTTTGCTAAGGCATCAGAACAGTAATGTGTTTTCCTGTCTTCTAAAAAAAAAATTGTTTTGTCCTTTCAAATAAAAAAAAAAAAAAAAGAAACAAAAGAACAAACTTGTTTTTATGGAAGCCCTGGTTGTAGTAAATGAAATCGTCAATATTGAGTTAGAAAGGCACAACCATACAATAAGCTTGATGAAGACGCAAGCCTTGTTTAGTGAGTCAGATTTTATATTTTTTTATATTTTCGGATTCAGAGACATTTATTGTACCACATGAGTTTATTATGAAAACAAATAAAGATGTGTATTCTACCATTTCATATAAGGTTTATATATTTGTTATTTTTCCGTCTAAAAAATGAAGTACGCACTAATCTAGTATTATCGTCTTTGTATGTGAACATGTACAATTACATTAATCCTGAAAGCTAAAAAAAAAATCCTTACCCTACCCAATTAATTAATTTATTTAATAAGTTTGTTGAGATGGGGCGGGGTTTTCTAGTATGGTTTCGAAGTAGTCTAAATAAATAATAAATAGTTAAAAAGTCACATATATATATATATATATAACAAACGTCGATGTAAAATTAAAAGAAAACATTTAGTTCTTAATTTTTATATATTACGTTACATAAAATTGTGTATTGTCTGAAACGGGAAATATATATTGTCATCCTAAGGCATCCTTTTAAAGACTTAAGTTTGTTATTACAAAACTGCTCTTAGGTGAAAGGAGAGTAATAACATACAATTATTCAACCCTCCCTTTTTTTACAATTTAAATATCAGCTTTTAGACTTCTTTTTTTCCTGGAAATTGTACATTAATCCTTTTAACCTAGACATTTTTTAAATAAACTTTTAAACCCAGAGATAGCATTTAAATTATTCACTTTTTACAACCTAGAAAATATATAAAATGTTTTTAATTTAGACACGCCCCAGACGTTCTTTTTTCCCCATACACTGTCATGTTTTTTTATTCACCAGGCAATGAAGCACCATGATGATGAGGTTTCATATATATTCTTGAGATTTTCTGTAACAATGGAGATCTGAGAGTAGCCTTTTAAAATTTAAATATTCAGTTATTGCATCCCTTAGGGAGGTTCGTCCACATAAGAGCCTTTTAAAATTTAAATATTCAGTTATTGCATCCCTTAGGGAGGTTCGTCCACATAAGGATGCTTTATTCTCTTATTGATTGTTAATTTTCTATTTTTATTTTGGCAAACCTACAGATAGTATTCAATTGTCAGATCTATTCTAGCCAACTAGAAATATGACTTTGATCTGATTCAAGAATAAGAAACGTGCCCTATTAAATGTGTCACCATCAGAGAGCCTTGAGGAATAAGGCATGTTTCTTACTAATTAATTTTAATAAAACTATTCTGCTGCAACAAAAATTAGTAATATATTATAGTACTTTAACAGTCATCCAAAACATACATGCATACTGTTAGAGTCAGACAGTTTTTACATACATTTAAAAGGTTATAAATAACAAAACTAATTAAAAAAATAAGAGTGCGATATCCATTTCTCAAAACTCTACTTTGATCGTCCGTCGTTTCGCCACCGTCCATTTTCTTTCTTCTCTCTCATGTGTCCATTTTGCTTTCTCCTATTGAAATTGTTGTGAAACTTGAGTCATTTTAATTTTTGTTAATTTTTCCCATACCAATCTCTCCGTGGTCTCTAAACATATACAAACGTACCTCAACCGGGTTTTAGTTTCTTGAAACTTTGGACCACTTTTCTTCTTCCTTTGGTCCCCAGGCAAGCTTCACCAAAAATTTCAATGGCTGCCTTTGAGTTTCTCTACGTCTAATAGTAAATTAACTTTTGTACATGTTCTCAATTATTTGTTCTATAATTTTTCTGCATAATATAGAATATGAGTGTGTACCCTCAAAAAAAAAAAAAAAGAATATATGGGTGTTTCGGAGTGCTCAAGTTTTTATTGAGTTGTTTTGTCATTGGTGGCTTGAATCCTGGAAGAATCAAGAATTTTGTTAACTATTTTTCCCCTTTTGCATACGCTTTTTTCCCCTTAATTTTAGAACCTTTTTGCTGTGTTCGTATACTTATTTATGCTATCAGTTGTTTAAAATCCCACTATGCCTTTCTTGTGGAAATAATATGCACAAATAGAAACAATATCTTCGTTGAAAAAAAAAATTGCATAGTTAAGTTTTTCTGAATTTAAAAATTATATTTTTATCCCTTGAAAAACGAATGCTTGGGGAGGATAAATATCAAAGTTTCAACCTTGGACCGTGATAGAAGGATTGGTGGGATTGTACGATTATATTGCTTGAAAAGACAAGGGGAGGTTATTTATTTATTTATTTTGAATGGACTAGAATATGGAAGTAGTGTATCAAGACGGTCAAACAAAGTATACTAAAGAATCGGTTTTGCTTTCGTCTATTGAAATTACTGTCAAAATTGACTCTCATTTTATTTGTTGTTTTTATCTATACAGCAGCTCTCATCAGTTTTTTCTTTCTTTTGTTTTTTTCTTTCCTTCAAAGTCGTTCCTTGATCATATAAAAGAATGTTTAGGATATGACCTATCTGCAAGAAGCTCGCGAGATGGCGGAGGCCTATAAGATAGTCTCCTCGATGGTATGGAACTTGCAATCCCACTCTGACCGTGGTTGTACGTGTTGGTATATTGTCTAGGTCTAAATATCATAAAATATTATTATTATTATTATTATTATTATTATTATTATTATTATTGAAAATGTGATGGTAAGACTTTATAAAAAGGTCTTACCATAAGATCTATTTTTTTTACTATAAGATTTCTATCTGACGGTTAAAATTAAACAAGCTCATCAATAATCAAAATGAGTACAAATGTATCAAATTATAAAACTAAAAAAAATTCAAAAATAAAAGACAAATATCAAAAAATAAAACTAAACAAAAACAAAACAAAACCAAAAAAAAAAAGGTTAGATCTCGCTTAAGGGAGGGCGCCATTGGGGGGTCTTGTCGTCACACCATGGGTCGCCATTTGCTGCTTCTACCTTCCTCCGTCACTAGTCGCATCGTTTGTGATGCCAAAAAAAATTATATATCTAACTAGTTCGATTCCAAAAAGTCACATTTTGTGTATAACAAGAGAATTTTGAGCATAAAAATAAAATCTATCACATTATGATAAGAAAACTTATAACTATTGTTTGAAACCTGATTATACTTAGATCTAAACCTACTTTATGAACTTCTAAAGTCATATAATATATTTCAAACACATCATAGCCAAAATACCACCTAAACTATGAATAGTGCGCCGAGCTCTTACCTAGGATCGGTTTGGCTTTTTCAGTTTCGTTGGACTCCTTAAACAAAGTTGAAACTTGAAATACTTTAAACAAATCAAACTCTCAAGTAATACATCTTAAACTCTAAGTTTCACAAAATCATGATCATAAAAATGACTATTTTCTTACCGGATTATGCACTAGGTTATATAGGGTTCCAAAGCTTGGACTCGCTTAAATTTTGGAGGCTTAGTTAGATATTTTTTATCATTTTCCTTGTTGAGGTCTCGTTGCTGTAAGAGGAAGAGAAGAGTAAAATTTGGCTTAAAGAAAGATGGAGAATGAAAGAATGAAACATCTTCTAACAAGGCACCTATTCATAGGCACTTACCTAGAGGGACTAAATTGCAAATATTTTTCTACAAGGGGCTGAGCCAACATCTGACCATGGCTGATCTTCAGGATGGAATATGGCATCTTCTAGGTGGTTCTTGCCCTTATCTTAGATTTTTAACCTTTTCTCTTCACCTTATCCATCTTCACATGTCCTTGTCCCTAATTAAGGTCCAATCCTCCTTTTTCTCATAATTCAACCTAACCCGTTAAATTTTTTTCCATAATTGAACTTAATCAAATCTAGACTAGCTAATCTTCACTTTTGAAGTTTACCCCATGTAGGTAAATTCCTCCATCAAGCTCAAATCCTTAAGATTCAATTTTAACCATCGGATTCTAATCCTAGCTAACTCTAGTTGTCTATACTAATAAGATTCCTTCTATTTCTTTATTTTAATTAGTATATCAATATTGTATAAGCAATAATTCATCTCTTATTTAGTCTTATACTCATCAAATTGACTATTTTACACTCTATTTTATATTAGACATTAGTGATGTCTTGAATTTACACTATGCCTTCCAAGGCATTCTAGATAAAGAAGTTAAACTGCATAAACTGATTTTTAACCTTCAAAACTTGAATAAAAATTCTTACATGGAAACTACCATGTTTCATATACATGACACTAGTTACGTGTATGTCACTATTCACATATATGGTACTATTTATGCCTACATGAAAAAATATCATGAAATTTACTACAACTCTTGGAATAATATTATATATTACTTAATTTCATGTACAACTCAATTTCACAAATATTGCGTATACATAAAATAACACAATTCGTATGTAGTCTTGTTCATTGTCAAATAATAAGAAAACTTTATTTGTAGAAAAACCATTTCACTTCATTTCACGTGTGATTTATTTTCTTAAATGTCAACTAACACAAGAATGATTTGGCATTATATATTTTTTAACTGTTACAAATCATCTAATTCATAGCCAAAAAATTAGAAGCATTAAGAACAACATAATACAAATAAACTAAAGGAAAATCCATTAAAATAATTAAACAATAAAAGACATAATATTCAGCATAAGCTACACTAGCCTCTAGAAAAAGAAAATTAATTCATGATATAATAAAATAAAACACTAATAATCTTCTTAAACATGAGTAAAGAAAGAGAAGAAAAACTAATGTTGAAGATGATGAATGCTTTCGTCTCTCGACTTCGTCTTCTTTTTCTCCTTCACCGTTTTTTTTGACTCATTTTGCCTTAAAAGTCTACCAAAAGGTCTCCTAAACTATGAAAAGCAACCTCTTGTAATGCTCTTAGATGAACCATTTATAAACTTGCAAATTTAAGGTTGAAAACAGGAAATTTGGAAGCCTTTTTTAGACCAAAAATCGAGTAAGAATAATCCACACATGCCAGTGGGTCCTCCATGCCTAATGGCTGTGGTTTGCTGCTCCTGATGGGCGTTGTGGCATCCACGGATGGCGCTGCAGTGCCCATCTCTTTGGTTTTTGTATTGGATTCTCCCGTTTGAAGGTCACGGTGCCCATGTTCAAAGTTGCGGCACGCTCAACTCTGATTGGAAAGCTCTGATTGCCTTTTGAATGTGCTTAAATTCATATTTTCACCCTATTGTTATTCAATTGTGTCAAAATACCTACAAACACCAAAAAAAATGAATAAAAACATTAAAAAAAAAAATCAAGATACTAACAAAGAAACCACAAGAAAGAATAATAGAGAAATATACAAAATTAGCATTTTTATCAACCGGTAATGTCCGATGATATCACCAGGAAATGTTGTATTTCCTCATCGGTATTGGTGTTGGGGGAGATAGGAAGGGGGAGACAAGGAGGAGAAAAAAGTGGAGCTATTTTGTGGTTTTTCTTCTTATTTTTTCATTATATGCTATTTACTATATATTTTAAAAACGTAACCATAATTTGCTAATTCTTGGCCTAAATTTGCTATTTTGCTCCTTGTCATTTAAAAATATGAAAGGCCAAAACTTTTCTCTTCTCTTATAATCTTTCCAACTTACTTTCTTGCTTTTCTTCCCCTTCTAAACGGAGAATGAGAGGATAATTGATGTAAGAGAATCTTATAATGTCTCTCAATGAAATTGGCAATCAATAAACAACTTATATGCATTTTTTCTCAACAATGAAAAGAAAAAAAATAAAACTTCACTTGAGTAACTTTTTATTTGAAAAGCGCTATTTTTTTTTTCAAATATAAAATTAGTATAAAAGGTCTAGTGGCTCAATGGTTTTTCGTCTTAGGACGATAAGACCACAAGTTATTTTTTATCGCTCGAGGCCTGTGAACGTGCTGGGCAAGTGGTTTTAATTCTGGGCTAACAAGAGCAAAAAAGAGACGTTTCAACGAGCTAAGTCCAACACGACATGAAGCAAAGATAGGTCGAACAGAGTTTGGATCGGGCCAACATGACATAATTAACATCTATAGCTTCTTTCACCTTCTCCTGTGCTTTTTTCCTTTAATATCCGCTCAGATCTTGTAAAAGAGCATTTTAAAAACACTATATATTTTGACATTTTGTTCAAATGCAAAATATATATATATTTTAATATCACAATCGATTCTGTTTTGTAAATTGAAAAGAAGGAAAAGCTAGCACCTAGCATAATAATAATGCATCATTCTAATTATGCTTCCGGCAGCTTAACTTATTTGTACCCAACTAAAACATATTCTAGTGTTTTAGACAGTATATTAAACTATATATCTTGGTAAAAAAGATAAAATAAAGCTACTGTTGTAGATGTGGAGCCAAATCAAGTCGACACCCCAACACAAAGGAAGAAAAAGGGAGAAAATGCGTCCTCGAAAGGCAGAGAGCAAGCGTCACGGCTCTGGCAGAAGAGCGCCGTGGCGCTAGGACAAGGGCGCCTAGGCGCCAAGGGAAGAGCGCCTAGGCGCCAGCATCAAAGAGTTGAGGTGTCGTGTGGATGGCGCCTAGGTGCCAGGAGAAGAGCGCCTAGGCGCCGCAGCGCTCATTTCGAGCGCCGCGGCATTGACGCGCTGTGATGCGCGATGTTTTTTGAGTCAGAGTCGGATTCAAAGGCCCTAAAAACGAAAAACTACTAGGGTTTCCCATTAGTTGCTATTTTTCTCCTCCTTTGGCTATAAATAGACACAAGGTGGCTAGGGTTGGGTGTGTGAAAATTGTGAGTGGCATAATTTTATGAGAGACATAATTTTTGAGAGCTCCATCCTTGAGAGAGAAAAATTCCCATAGGGTGCTAGATAGAAGAGAGTTTTGGTAAGCACAATTTGAGAGTGTGTGAGAAACTTCTCTTGTAATCTGTAATCTCCTTCATCATAGTGAATCTGCAAGCAACAGAAACAGGACGTAGTCTCAAATTTTGGACGAACCTGTATAAAATTTGGTGTCTCTTCTTTCTTCTTTTCTCCTATTTATTTATTGCAATTGTTCGTTTTTGCGATCCTTGGAATTAGGGGAGTCGCCTAATTCCCCAACAACTGGTATCAGAGCGGAGATTTTGATCAAGAACGATGATTGGAGAAGAAGGTATGGCAGCCGGCATCACCAAATTTGATGGTTCAGATTTTTCCTATTGGATGATGCAAGTTGAAGACTATCTCTACAGCAGGAAACTGCACTTGTCCTTGGGTAATAAGCCCAAGGCATGAAGGATAAGGAGTGGAATCTCCTTGATAGACAAGTGCTCGGTGTGATTCGTTTGACCTTATCAAATAACGTTGCCCACAACGTTGCGAAGGATACTACTATAGCAGGGATGATGAAGGCTCTATCAGAGATATATGAGAAGCCCTCAGCCAATAACAAGGTACATCTCATGAAGAAGCTTTTTTAATTTAAAGATGCCTGAAGGTGTCTCAGTGATAGAGCACCTGAACAGTTTCAACACCGTCCTAAACCAATTGGTCTCGGTAGATATTAAATTCGATGATGAGATCAATGCCCTAATCCTCTTGGCCTTGTTATCAAACAGTTGGGAACCCATGAGGGTGGCCATTACTAATTCTCTTGGGAGTGCAAAATTGAAGTTTGTTCATGTCAGAAACTCTATTCTGGCGGAAGAAGTTCGTAGGAAGGACTCAGGTGAAGCCTCTTCGTCGAACACGGCCCTTAATGTTGATAATAGGGGCAGGAAACTTGATACGTAATCCAACAGGGATAATGGCAGGAGAAGCAAGTCGAGGAATGGGAGAAGCAAGTGAAGGAACTGTAGGACCATGAAGTGTTAGAATTATGGTAAGACTGGCCATTTGAAAAAGAACTACAGGGCTCCAAGGAAGAACAAAGACAAGACTAATGACGCAGCTAGCGCCGCCACTGAAGAGCAACAAGATGCCTTAATCTTGTCTGTGGACAGTTCTTTTGATTTGTGGGTGATAGACTCAAGAGCATCATTCCACACCACTACACACCGTCATGTCCTGGAGAATTATGTTGCTGGAAATCATGGTAAGGTTTATCTTGCTGATGGAGAACCTTTAGATATTGTTGGCATTAGATATGTCAGTTTAAAAATGCCTAATGGGTCTGTGTGAAAGATTCATAAGGTGAGACATGTTCCTAATCTAATGCGCAACTTGATTTCAGTGGGGCAACTGGATGATGAAGGACATAAAGTGACCTTCAATTATGGAGGTTGGAAAGTCACGAAATGAGCAATGGTTATTGCTCGGGGACGCAAGGCTGAAACTCTCTACATGAACTCTAGTTGCAGAGATACCATAGCAGTTGCTGATTCTACTGCCAATACCGAGCTATGGCATTATAGGCTCGGTCACATGAGTGAGAAGGGTATGAAGGTGCTTCACTACAAAGGAAAACTATCGGGTTTGAAAACTGTTGATCACAGTTTATGTGAAGCCTGCTTCTTTGGTAAACAGAAGAGAGTTAGTTTATCAAAGATGGGTAGAGAGCCTAAGTCCAGAAAATTGGAGCTTGTACACATTGATGTGTGGGGGCCTGCGCCGGTGACTTCCCTTGGTGGCGCAAATTACTATGTGACGTTCATAGATGACTCAAGCAGGAAGGTATGGGTTTACTTTCTGAAAAACAAATCTGATGTCTATGATGTTTTCAAGAGATGGAAAGCCATGGTGGAGACCGAGACAGATTTAAAGGTGAAGTGCTTGCAGTTCGACAATGGGGGAGAGTATTTAGATGAAAATTTCAGGCGGTACTGTGCTGAGAATGGGATAAAGATGAAGAAGACCATTCCAGGGAAACCACAACAGAATGGGGTAGCTGAGAAGATGAACATGACTTTAAACGAGCATGCCAGAAGCATGAGGTTGCATGCAGGGCTGCCAAAGATGTTTTGGGCTGAGGCAATTAATACAGCCGCTTATCTGATCAACAAAATTCCATCCACACCGTTGAAGTTTGAGCTACCGGAAGAAGTATGGAGCCACAAAAATGTTGATCTCTCTTACTTGAGAGTGTTTGGGTGTGTTTCTTATGTTCACATTGAACCTGTTGCTAGAAGTAAACTTGATGCCAAGTCAAAGAAGTGTTTTCTGGTTGGCTATGGTGGACTTGAGTTTGGTTATCATCTCTAGAATGACCAAAGTCAGAAGATTATTAGGAGCAAGGATGTGATCTTCAATGAAGGTGTTCTGTACAAGGACAGAGACAACACTGACTCCAGGGGTTCAGGTTCTGAAGACAAGAAGCCTGAGGTGATTCCATTGAAGGATCTTCCTGAAGTGGAGGTGCAAAATCCAGAGGTTGAAGACCAGGAAAACATAGCTATAGAAGAAAACCAGAGGACTCCTGCCACACCAGTTAAGAGGTCTAGCAGGACTATAAGACCGCCGCAGAGATACTCCCCTACTCTGCATTATATTTTGTTGGCCGACAAAGGTGAGCTAGAGAGCTATGATAAAGCCGTGGAGGCTGGAGATTCGGTCAAGTGGGAGTTTGCCATGAGGGATGAGATGGATTCCTTGATGTCCAATCGGACATGGCAACTGGCAAAGTTACCACAGGGTAAAAAGGCCTTGCACAACAAGTGGGTATACCGGGTAAAAGATAAAAGTGATGGTAGCAAACGGTATAAGGCAAGGTGGGTGGTAAAAGAATCCAGAGACAAGCTCACCAAGATGGTTTCGATCGAGAAACTGAAGTTGTGCGCAACTTCAGTTGGACTTCTCCAAGAGGCGTGAGAAGTTGTTGCCACTGCAGTGAGAGACATGGTGATTGATTAGTCTCCAAGTGGGAGATTGTTGTAGATGTGGAGTCAAATCAAGTCGACACCCTAGCACAAAGGAAGAAAAATGGAGAAAACGCATCCTCCGAAGGCAGAGAGCAAGCGTGGCCGCTCCGGCAGAAGAGCGCTCGCGGCGCTGGGACGAGGGCGCCTAGGCGCCAAGTGGAGAGTGCCTAGGCGCCAGGACAAGGGCACCTAGGCGCGAAGGGAAGAGCGCCTAAGCGCCGGCATCAAAGAGTCGAGGCGTCTTGTGGATGGCGCCTAGGCGCCAGGAGAAGAGCGCCTAGGCGCCGCAGGGGGCGCCGCAGTGCTCGTTTCGAGTGCTGTGACGCATGATATTTTTTGAGTCAGAGTCGGATTCAAATGCCCTAAAAACGAAAAACTACTAGGGTTTTTCATTAGTTGCTATTTTTCTCCTCCTTTGGCTATAAATAGACACAAGCTGGCTAGGGTTGGGTGTGTGAAAAGTGTGTGAAAATTGTGAATGGCATTATTTAGTGAGAGGCATAATTTTTGAGAGCTCCATCCTTGAGAGAGAAAATTCCCATATGGTGCTAGATAGAAGAGAGTTTTGGTAAGCACAATTTGAGTGTGTGAGAAACTTCTCTTGTAATATGTAATCTCCTTCATCGTAGTGAATCTGTAAGCAGCAGAAACAGGATGTAGTCTCGAATTTTGGAAGAACCTGTATAAAATTTGGTGTCTCTTCTTTCTTCTTTTCTCCTATTTATTTACTGCAATTGGTCGTTCTTGTGATCCTTAAAATTAGGGGAGTCGCCTAATTCGCCAACAGCTACAATCAAGGTAATTAATCCTAGTGCTCTTGAATATATGTACATACAGGAGAAATTATATTCCCACAACGTGCTGCTATAAAGTACTGATCTATTTTCCTTCCCGTCTTTCCCACAGCATCTTAGGACCAACATACCTTATCAAAAAAAAAAAAAAAGTAAAGCCAGTCGAAAACAAAAGGATTAGGAAGAGTTGGAGAATGAATTGCAAACATACACTTGAGAAAAGAATATAAGAACCACGAGAAATTTTGGAAACGAACTTTTATTTAATCGACTCTTTCAATTTGTATGACGTATAGTAAAATCCCAGTGAAGTTAAAATATAAATATAAAATATACCGTGCCAGAATTATTTGTTTTATGATATTTGTTTTAGTTGAATAATAATATTGCATTTATATAAATAAAAATAAATATCTTCTAGGAATTATTTTAATATATTTCCATCTTGCAAAATTAATGCATGTAGCTGTCGGTTGAGGTTAAACTCCCTTGGTTTACAACAATGCAGGGTCAGTATTCTCTCAGTTGTATAGAAAACCAGTCACCGAAGCTGAATAAGAAAATACTTGGAGCATCACGGTGTTAAACACCAACACTAATAAAAGATGAACTCTATCTGTAAGTCCCACACTGCGAGATTCACCTTCTATCAAAAGATGAACTCTATCTGTAAGTCCCACACTGCGAGATTCACCTTCTATCAGTGAATGGTGCTTAGCATCACCAATGCCTTATAACAATGATCAGCTAAGTAACAATTGCATGTTTGGATTCTCCACCTGATTGGTTTTCAGGTCCATGAATTTGTATTTATTCCCTTTGTCCAAGACAATAAATCCAAGCAGGCTCTTGCCGTTTCTACTTTTTACATCATGCTGTAGATTAGGAACTGAAGGTAAGGCCAGCAAGTTCTATTTTTTTTTTTCTTTATTTTTTCTTTTTCCTTCTGTGTCTTAGTGACGATAATTAATGTTGGAATATCTTTTATTCTATGTACCTTTCTTCGTTACCTCGAGCCAAACTTTTCGCTATGTCCCCACTCACCTCGATCGAACCGAACCTGAAGTCGAGACTTGGATGGTAGGGAAAATGGACTTTTGTGTGTGTGTGTGTGTGTGTGTGTGTGTGTATCTTTGTTGATAGTTTACATTTAAATGTTTTTATTTTTTTAGGGTAGTTGTATTTATTTTCAATTTAAGAAATTTCTTAAAATTAACAGATCTGATAGTGTTTAATAACTTACTGGAATTTATAATTCTGCTTTGTACTTATACATACGTACTTTATTAGCAGTGCTGTTTACTAGTAAACTCTTAGTTGTAAAAATACAAGAACATTGTCAAAGCACTAAATTTTTGTATTCTTACCGCAATTTCTTTTAGTTTTTTATTTTGATTATTAGTATAGTATTCGAACAAGTGGTCATGTTTTTATATATTTGTAGTTACAAATTTTGCAACTTGTTAGATCATCTCTACTGTAAATGCTAGTGTCAGTTTTATTTTCTCTCTTTTTTTCTTTCTTGTTTGGTGTTTTCTTCCTTCTTCAGTCCGCCATGTCAGTTATCTAGTTTGATGAGACTCACATATTAAAGAGAAGTCTCAAAGTATTATTTAGAGCGTTTAAGAACGTAATTGAAATTGTAAGCCTGTTAGAATCATAAACCATTACAAGAAGAAGACCATTTGGAGACGACATTTGTCGTCGCTAAGATAAAATCAGTCGTCTCTAATGTTTTTAAGCGACGACATTTTCGTGGATAATTGTCGTCACTAACACATGGTAACTAAAAATATTTACCGACGACCATTTAGTCGTCGCTAATTATGTTTGGTTAATCGCAACAAATTATAGCGACGACGTTGTCGTCGCTATATAATTAGTCGTTTCAAATAACAGCGACGACAAATGACGTCGCTGTATAATTAGAGACGACAATTGTCGTCGCTGTGAATAATTTTTTTTTTTAATAATTAGTCGTTTCTAATATCAGCGACGACAAATGACGTCGCTGTATAATTAGAGACGACAATTGTCGTCGCTGTGAATGATTTTTTTTTTTTTAACCAACATCCCCAAAATTTCATCCCTGACCATAATAAACCCTGTAAGCAAATAACTACCAAGTCACAGACATATGTAATAACTAAAAAAGTTTAATATAAATAAAATATAACTGTATAGACAATACGGTTATATGTACATTAAGTCAACAAGTCTGAATCATAAAAATAGAAACTAGTCTCCTAAATTGTCTGTTTCTCCATCATTATCATTGTTTTCTTCGTGACGTGGATAGGAAGACATAAAACGTGGAGGTGATGGTGGTGGTGGGGGTGGTGGAGGAGGGGGAGGCATTGGTAAATCTAAATCCGGCAGTAGACGCTTAAATATTGCTGTCATTTGATTTTGATATTGAGCCATTTGATTTTGATATTGGGTTTGTTGTGTGTTATACCGAGATTGTTCCTCCATCCATTGTTGCACCTGTGGAGGTACTTGTGACTGTGAACGAGCCTCCTCAAGAGTAGCTGCTACAAGAATGTCTTTTCTCATCCTCGGGCCCACTCCTTTCCTATGCCCTCTGTGTGATCCAAGCACATTCTCTGCAATCTCTTCTTCATTCATGAGATGTGTTGTCTGAGATGCGCTTGAACTAGAAGCAGAAGCAGATGCAGCAGCAGCAGCAGCTTGGGTTTGTTGAGTATGCATCTGAAGCATTTCCTTCTGCAAAATTCATTTAACAAAATAAATTACAATCCAACTTAAAATTTCATAACTAAAACTAAATAAGTTATATGACTTACATATCTAGCCTCTGCAGTGTCATTAACCCATCTGCCATCAGAATATTGATGACATTGACGCCAATTTTCCAAAATTGAAAGCAACTCACCAGTTTCTGGATTTCTCTACAGGAGGGATAGGCTTGTGTTAGAACAATACATATCTTAAAGAACAAATGAAACATAGTTTAATAAATTTTTATTTACTACCTTTTGATATCTTAAATTAGCATACGATTGCGTTCCATGACGACTTGGTTGCTTTACATTTGCTCTGTTTCTTTTATTTGTCGCCGACCTTTTCTGTTACTTAGATTAATAATTAAAATTAGTACAGTATATCAAATTATGCAATAATCATGAGAAATAGAGTTTATAATTTTAAACCTGAAAAGCTTCGCTGCAGAAGCGATCACAAGCAGCCTCCCAATCAGCTTGTGTTCGTACATTGTCGGGACGTTGCTTCTTCACGTTAACTACATTTTTTGCCCCCCCTAATTGTCTGAAATATTCATGAAGGTCATTTTTCCATTCCTTATACCGGTCTTGTGCATTACGATCTATTGATGCCGCCGATATAGGAGTCAAATCAAAATCAAAAAGATCCTATAATTTCATTATAAATATCACAATTAATACAAGGTCGTTAAAATTATATATTATAAATAAGAAATGAAATAATATTACCCGTGTTTGAGGTAAAATTTGATCCTTGTATACCGCGGGAACCTTCTTCCAACTATCATAATATGGAGGAATTTTGGATCGCACCGCCTGACCTATACAATTACTTAAGCGGGCTGCATTGTCCCCTAAGCCTTTATATGTCTTTCCTTCAATGTCTAGGAATACTAGAAGTTTTCCTTTACTAGCACCAACAATCTTGTGGACTTCCTTATTCTTTGTGCGTCCACGAACCTTCTTAGCGGCAGCCGGTACTGAAAAATAAAACCAAAAAACAAGACAATGCAAGTGTTAGATTTTATATAAAATTTATAATACATTTGATAGAAGACATTGTATTCAGTTATACCTAACTCACAATCTGTTGGAAGTCTTCTTGGCCCTGGTGGAGGTTCTGCACCTCCAGAAGATCCAACACACGTAGCAACGGGTCCAGTCATTCTAATCACCTATTGCAAACAACTTTCTTAGACATTATTTATTAAAAAACTTAATATAAAAAGGAAGTTCAATGAGAACTAGAAGTAATGGAAACAAGTTAAATTTATAAGTACATTATTCATCATCACTAGTACTCTCGTTCTCAGTTTGTTCAAAATTGGTATCCTCGTCTTCATCTTCATTTTCTGTGCTTGTATCATCGTCGTACTCCGGTAAAGTATCATCCATCTCAAGGTCAACCTCAATGCCATCATTTCCATGACCCACTTCGATTAATGTTGCATTCTCAACGACATTAGGATCAACATCATTTCTTCTAAATGTTATTGACTCCAAATTGGGTAGCTCAACTACAAGTTCAAAATTTGAATAATCATCTTGTAGCACCTCAACTAAACTAGAATCTTCTTGTTCGATGTCAGGAAGATTCCACACATGTCGATGCCCAAACTGTTGGACCACTTTCCAATTAGGGCCATTAAGTTGATCTTCAAGATAAAACACTTGTTTTGCTTGTGATGATAATATAAAGGGATCATCTTTATAAGCCTCGGCATTAACAAACACACTCGTGAAGTTTTTATTATTTAAGATTCTTTTCTTTCTTGGATCTGCGTCAAACCATTTACACTTAAACAACACAACCGAACAATCATTCATATATCGAAGTACCAATACATCTTCTAGCCGACCGTAATATATGTTGTCATCAACACCAGGTACAGAAACCCCACTGTTTTGTGTTTTTCGTTGAACATCACGATTGTTGCACACAAACGTGACCCCATTTACCACACAAGCAGAGTATGATAGTGTAGTGTCATTGGGACCAGATGCCAAGGCGAGCAATTCTTCAGTCGCCTCCGGTGAATGATTTTTCCGTAAATGGTACACCTACAATGAGAAAATTATTATTGTTACTAAATCTTTAAATATGATTTTTTGCCTAGAAAGATTAAAAGTTTTTTTTACCTTTTTGTAAAACCACGTCGAAAATTCATCAATCTGAACCTTATTCAGGTTTCTTCTACCAGTAATTTCAAGCTCACGCATGTGTTCCCTATAAATGAAATGGGTGTCATAAAATTTATGTTATACTACATACTAGAAAGTGAACAATTAAAGAGTTAAACTTACTCTATGTATCTTCGGATCTCTTGGCAATTGTTTAAAATATACCACTCGGCCTTCTTCCTTAATTGCTCATTTAAATGAGTTGCTACAATCTTTCCCATTGGTCGACATTGTGATTAGAAGACCGATATCGTTTTCTTTGGAGCAGAATCATGATTAGGCAGGTTCCTTTTAGGCCGATTGAATTTAGTTTCGATACCATGAAAGTAACGTGAACAAAAAGTCAATGCCTCCTTTACAACATAAGCTTCTGCAATTGATCCTTCCGGTCGTGCTCGATTTCTGACATACTGCTTAAGTGACCCAATATACCGCTCGAAAGGGTACATCCACCTTGTATGAACAGGACCCCCTTGCATGGCTTCTTCCGACAAATGCAAAGCCAAGTGAACCATTATATCGAAAAATGCGGGCGGAAATATTCTTTCCAACTTGCATAATATTATGACAATTTCGTCTTCAGCTTCCTCTAAATCAGAGATCTTTAGGGTTCTAGAACAAATTTGTTGAAAAAAATAACAAAGTTCAGTAATTGTATTAGTGATCTCTTTCTTCAGAAATGGACGAATACCGACCGGCAAAAGACGTTGCATGATGACATGACAATCGTGCGATTTAAGTCCAGTGATCTTACCATCAGCATCAACGTTCTTTTTCAAATTTGCCGCAAACCCATCAGGAAACTTAACGGATTTAATAAAGGAACCAAATTGTTTCTGTTCTATAGGAGTTAAAGTGTAGTCTGCATGAGGTTTCATCCATCGATCCCCATCCTTGTAAGGATGCAATTCATTCCTTATTTGCATGTCAGCTAGATCCATTCTTGCTTTGTATGTGTCCTTTGACTTCCCATCAATATTCAATATTGTGCCCAACAAGCTATCACAGACGTTCTTCTCAATATGCATGACATCTAAGTTGTGTTTTAGCAACAAATCTGACCAATATTCCAATTCAAAAAATATACTCTTTTTCGTCCAGTTTAACTCATTAGGTTCTCGCCTACGTTTTTTGCCTCCAAAATCAATGTGCTTGCCTGGTAATCTACGTTGCACACGTTCCAACTGATTTAATATTTCAATTGTAGCCAAGCATGGAGGCGAGGGTCTTTTCTCAACCATACCATCAAATTGTTTGTCTCTCCTCATGATATTTGAAGTTGGAAGGAATCGTCGATGGCCTATATAACACATCTTACTCCTTAAACGCTTAGAAGGAGTATGCATGTTGCATGTTGGACATGCGTTGTATCCCTGGCCACTCCAACCAGACAAACTACTTCGAGCAGGAAAATCATTGATAGTCCACAACAACGCAACATGCATCCTAAATGATGCATTAGCGTAGGCATCATGAATTACCAATCCATGCTCCCAAAGCTCTTTCAACTCATCTACAATTGGTCTCAAAAACACATCTATATCCTTTGCAGGAGCATTAGGTCCCGGAATCAACAAAGTCAACATCAAGTATGGTTCCTTTGTACAAAGCCATGGAGGTAGATTATATGTTGAGAAGATAACTGGCCACATACTATAAGGTTGACTCATATTTCCAAACGGACTAAACCCATCAGCTGCTAAACCTAAACGAACATTTCTTACTTCGGAAGCAAAATCAGGATACCTACGATCAAATGCCTTCCATGCCTCTCCATCTACTGGATGTTGCAAAACGCCTTGCGTAGATTTACCAAAACCATGCCATCTCATATCTCTTGCAGTATGTCTTGACGCATACAAACGCTTCAACCGATCCTTTAAAGGGAAATATCGTAATACTTTATGTGGCACTCTTTTTCTCTTTGTGTTTGGATTCACCCATCGACTCTCACCACATATAGGGCAAGTGTTTCTATCAGCATATTCTTTCCAAAATAAAGCACAATCGTACTTGCACACATGAATTGTCTCGTAACCTAAACCCAACTTCCTTAACTTCATCTTGGCCTCATAATGTGAAGCAGGAATATTATTCCCCCCTGGTAATGCCTCCTTTAAAAGCTTTAACAAAGAGTCAAACGATTTGTTGGTCCATCTATGAAGCACCTTTAAATGCATCAATTTTACTAAAAAATCAAGAGATGAAAAGTTTTCGCATCCAGGATACAACTCTGCCTCAAGCTCAACAAAAAGTTTTTCAAACTACCCAGAATTGTATTTTCTGGTTGGACTTGACTCTTCTGGTTCGACATGATTGTTGGCCCCCACTACATCATCTAAGACATTTCGCATCTCGTCAGTAGATTGTTCATGTGTTTCATAACCATTAATGTTCGCATTATAAGATTCTCCATGGTATATCCATGTAGTATATGTTCGACTAAATCCCTTGTCAATTATATGAGCTTCAACCACTGGTAATGTTTGCATTGTTACATTCAAACAATTAATGCATGGACAACTAACAAACCCATCCTCATTCATGTAGTTCTTTGCTCTTTCCAAAAATGCCATTGCACCATTCCAGTATCGATCAGAAAAGCGATCATTTTCAAAAATCCAACTCTTGTCAATCGTCATATTGATGTTTTCAATCCTATTGTCAAATGCAATATAACTCATAAATATGGAAAATTTTCTACTAAACAAATATAGTTACACAATATTGCGTTACATAATACAAACTAAGCAAAAGGCATGGCAAAAAAATTAGATGATTAAACAAATTGTAATTCATGCGGTTAAAAACTTCACACGATGAGAATGATAGAAATAATAACATGTCAAATTTCTAAGCAATTCATGACCTGCCGTAGTGTTTGCTATATACAAGACCACGAAAGAATAAGCAATTAATCATCCATTCAATATTCATGCATTTAAGGCTTTTGTCTCTTTAACAGCAAATTCTTGTCTCATATATCCGGCAAGTCATTAAAGTGGCACGCTACTCCAATCCAAAAATTGGTTACAAGAAGATTATTGAATTCTAAATAATTCCACTTGCGTCTAAAAAGTTATTACATAGTTAATCCTAAGGAGAACGTAGACCTTAATTGCAACATAATATGGCTGTTCAATCAAACGCTGAAGCTGAACTACTATTCAAGGAAAATCGCTAGTACAAGCCTAGAAAAACTTAGTTGTCCCCAGAAAACAATGAAAAGCAAAGAATATAGAAGATGAGAAGAGAGTTACTCCTCAAACTAATTTTCTTATTTCAAGTCCTAACTCTCTTGCCAGTAGAAAGCCCCTGAATTAGTTTCACTTGTCAACTTAGTTTTAGATACAAAAGCATCAATAATCCAGTTTTGCTTAAAGAAAATTACCTCACCTAAGTGATCGAAGAAGAAATGTGACAAAGAACCAGCTAACAACAACAACAAACACTGTCTCTTGGTAAGGGCGACCTGCATTGTCAAACACAAAGAATTCGGGCGTCTAAGTCTTAAATCCTCGCACAGACCATTCAAATAAGATAACAAATCAATAATTAAGCTGTTTATGCATGTATCCGTACATGCATTTATAAATATATTTGTTTACCTTCTTCACCTTGCAAAATAAAATGCAAACTTGAATTCAACTAGTACTTAATTACCATATTTATTCGTTCGACAAGTACAGGCACAAGTCAATTTTTTCTGCTATTATATACAGTCTAGATATTAGCTATCTGGCTTTGGAAGCTTTAGCTTATTTCTAAAGGTCAGCAACACACCAATAAGATAATATAAGGAAACAGCTTTTTGATGAATATAAGTATACATCTTGTCAGTCAAGAAGCAAATAATTAAGCAGAAGCAAAACCCTTTTCAAGCAATAACACACTGCTACATATATATATAGAGCTAGGGTTTTAATGCTGTATAGCCAGCCCAGCAGTCCTACACATCTCATTACAAACTTAACTGAACGGCCTCAAGAGTAAAGAAAGGCTATAGTACTACAAGCATTGTATTAATTATGTTGGGTATCTTTCTTTCTTTTCTTTTTTTTTTCCTTTTCTTTTTCAAAGATGAGAAAGAAAAGAAATTGGTATACGGATCTGGTATTTATCTTCGACTTGGTTTTTAATGACTCCCGGTTTTGAAAATAGTTATTCCCATTACAACTCTGATCAGTTGTTTGGTTTAGAAGTCTAAATTTTGCTGCATGCATATATCTCTGCGGGGGGAAAAGTTGGTGTGGTCCTCTTCCTACTCAGTGGGTGTTTAAAGGGGCAAAAACATATACTGGTCCCTCATCTACAAGGTAGATTTTTCATTATCAGAAGTAGCTATCAGACACATCAAGATGACAAAAGCTATTTAGTGTAGACCACAACTTTTCCAACCCATGAAATGGACTTATCTCAGTTGTATTATTTCTCGTCTCTCATATGGAAAGAAAAAAAGGGACAAATTTTACGAAATCCTCCTAAATTATGTCATTTGTATCAATATGTTTCCTCGAACTTTAGATGTTCTATCCTTGAATTATAATATTTCTCTTTATTTACCTTTGAACTTTGAAACGTGTTGTTTTTAGACAAAACAAAGCTTGTTATGCACATTTTCATCAATTTCTAATTTAAAACCCTTAATCAACCCTTAATAAACTAGTGCCTCATAGAAAAACTGAGCATTACGGTAGAATTGGAAAAACCACCATAAACTTTGGTAATAACAAGAAAAATTCAGCAGTGAGTAAGTTTCAAAATGACGAATCTATAATGCTATAAAAAAAGGAAGCTTTGTGAAAAAATTCGGTTTAGATTTCAGATGAGAAACCTGAAATTCACATCAGATATGCTCGAAGATGTGCATAATTTATACTTGGTAACTGTCATTATTGAACAAGATGACCCAATAGTTTAAACCTAAAAGTCCATTAACCATCACAAAGACAGCATTAATTTATGATATGCTCCAATAAAGTAACTAAGAATACAATTCATGTACTAATGAAGAAAGGGGAAAGAAAAATTCAAGCACTTTAAGTTGAAACATCTACCAGGATGAGCGGACTCCGTAGGCAACCCAAGTGGCGATTCTTTCTGCACGCACAAACCGAGAGAAGATTACTTGTTTTATGAACACATAAGGGAACCAAATTGCACAAGCCAACCAAAATTTTTGAAAAGCGGTAATATCAAATCAAAATGGCAGTCACAAATACGCAGCAGCAGAAGGCAAATAATAATAATAATACAACATCAAAACACGACGCTCAGCTTCTGTTTGTATCCAATAACTCTGGCTGAAGTTAATACTGGATAAAGATAAATTGCATTAAAAATTCAAACAGCGCACGACGCTAAAAAAGAAAATTGAAATTGAAATTGGTGCTTCCAATAATGAAAAAGTGAGTAAGGTGTTAGTCTACCTCATATTTTATATAAACATATTGCTCCAATTGAATCGGTGTGGAAAGTATAACAAAAAAAAAAAAAAAAAACTTACCAGGTGCGGCGACAGTTGAAATTCGGCGTGGAAAACATCAACAATCTGGTCAACGACACTGTCTACCTCCGGCAGGGATCCTACGGGTCGCAAGGTGTTAGTGTCGGAAAAATTGGTGTCAAAAACAGAGAGAGAGAGTCTCAGAGGAAATCTCAGACCGCAAATGTCCACAGACAAAAAGATTTTCAAACTGCCCAAACAAATCTCAGAGGAAATCAAGCTAGGAAAGTTGAACAAAAAAAAAAGAAAAACCCTTACCTGTTGCGGCGACAACGAATCTCCGGCGTGCAAAACAGCAACAATCCGGCCAACGACACCGTCTAGCTCCGGCGGGGATCGTACGGGTTGCAAAGTGTTGTTTCAAAAAAATTTCGATGAGAGAGAGCCTTGAAAATGGAGAGACGATCGAATCCTTCTCAGACGAGATGAAGAGGCTAAAATTTTCTAAGCTCAGAAGCGGGTGAGGGGAAAGCTGGGTTTTGGGAATATGTATTCTCTTTTAGCGACGACATATGTCGTCTCCAAATATATTCTTACCAAAACGACAACGTATTAGGATTCCACGACGACATTTATCGTCGCTTAATATGCGAATACCGCGAATTTATGGCGCGTGTTTCGGAAATTCAGCAACGAAATTTTTGCACATATTCAGCGACGATTAAGTCGTCGCTAAATATAATAAACGACGACAAATATCGTCTCTAAATATTTTATTACACAAGCAAAAAAACAAATTTTGCACAGATTTAACGACGACAATATCGTTGCTGAAAAATAATTTAGCGACGACAAAATGTCGTCGCTAAAATTTTAGCCGCTAAATCATACAATTGTTGTAGTGAACACCGTAAAAAAGCTTGGTATTCCCTTACACGTTAATTATTGACTTATCAATAACTAGTTCCAATTTTTAGGAGAATAGGTGAAGTAGGAGGCAAACAATTGGATGAGTGGAGACCTAAAATAAAAAATAAAACAGATCATCTCTGTATTTGAGATGAGAGTGTTTGAAAGAGTAGTTTTTATCAATGGTTTGAACTGTAAACAGTATATAGCTCTTACATACTATAATAAAAAGCTACAATATAAAACTTTCATATATTACTGTTCTTAATCTCAAAGTGATGTTTAAACTACTCTATCAAATATCCTATTAACGTCTATAATAGGAGATTAATTAGAAGAGAGAAAACAATTCGAAGATTGCCACGCCAAATTTATTCCACTATTGATTTTTTTTTTTTTTTTTTTTTGTTTAAAGGTCACTTGACATGAAAGTGCACGCAACCATACAGGCCCCCATGTGGCCTGCGCGTTGCTGACAATAAAGTTTCATCCAACTAAAAGCATTAAAACCCAAACTTTTGAGCTGTATTTTCGGTTTGAAAGAAAGATTGATTAGAAAACCAACGTGGGCTTTAATTACAATTTTTTTATTCTTACGTTCTCTTGTTTTCTTTCCCAACTAAAATAATTAAAATTGCTGTAAATGCATTGAACATTGCAATAGCCGACCAAAAAAAGCCATGCAAGCTAGAACAATGCCCGGCCGTTATGTTCTTGGACAAATTAACGAGTACCTGAAGAAGAAGGAGAAGAAGAACAAGAAGAAGAAGAAACAATGAAGATTCGGAACTTCACTAGCTAGTTTGCAATTGTAAAATTTAAAAGCCTTGATTTTATGCGAGGAATAAAATTTTCGTTGATGACAAAAAAAAAAAGGCCTAGTTATGTTTACTGAATTAAAAATATGATTTCAATTTCTAAATTTTTATATAAATCAATCCTAAAATCATATTATTGAATTAATTACTATATAATATCATTAAAATAATTACTAGGTAATTAAAAATATTTTTAAGATATTGTGAATAATATTGTGTTGATTTTTAATTTCAAAACGATAATTTGCTCTGTATTGTAATTTTTTCTAAAAATTTTTTTGCTAATACTTGTAATAAAGTACTAGAACGAATTTCAGCTTGTGATATGGAAAAATATATACATACATACGTACATATATATATATATATATATATGGTGTAGGTTTTTTGACTTCTATTTTGCTAAAAAAAAAAGAAACTTCAGGATTCGAATTATGATGGATAAACGTATACCCTCAGCTACACTCAAGCGCGAAAAAAAAAATGAAAAAAGAACCTTAAGAACCCCATATTTACATTATTTTTGTGAGAAACCACGTAATCCATCTAATTTACAAGCAGCCACAAAAAGACCCAACAAAATTTCTCCAATAACTTTCAACTGGGTCTCTCTTAATTACAGCACAATCACAAAAAAAAAAAAAAAGGAATATATTAGACCTTGAAGAAAACGACAGTGTCCTGACCATCATCTTCCTCGTTGCACGAACCCAGTGGACGCCTCTTCCCCGCGGCGACGACTGCAGGAGAAGACGACGGCGACGACTGCACCGAAGCGGAGGCAGAAGCGGAATGCAGGGCCAAACAGCCCTCACTCCAGGACTTCCTCATGGGATACGGCAGGCTCTTGGCCTTGGACAAGCAATGGACCGGCTTCGAGTCTCGAGACTTGTGAAGAGCGCAGCTGCAGTTTCGGTGGTACGGACGGCGCTCGATCACGGCGTCGCATCGGGAGATGCAGCCCTCGAAGATGCACTTGAAGACTCCGTCGGCGGCTGCGGCCATTAGCTAGCGATTCCTGTGGCAAAATTAAGTTTTGGGCTCGCTTTTTTCTATGGGAGAAATTTGAGATCAGTGATGTGTTATATATAGAGCAAGAGAAAAAATATGTACGAAATGGTCTTTCTTTTTTGTATTTCCATTTAATTTTAATTTATGTCATGGAAAGCAACAGTTGACAGGCCAAAAAGTTAGCTGTAAAAAATAATTAAAAAAAGGAAGTTTGTTGTCGGCTATAGGTATACGCGGCGCTTGAGCGATGTAGAACACGTGTCAGTGGGGGAAATTTGATCATTTAAATTTAGAGTAAATTACTCTGCCGACCTTCAAACTAAAGCATGAAAATATGCTCTTAAAATGTGTGTGAAGAATCAAAATTACTAATTGTCATTAATAATTAAACAAAAAAATCACATACATAGTATATGAATATTTATATCGAAGGCATTTAGGTAAATCAATTGTTTTCAGCTTATTAAAAGGGTAAATTATTGTTATTCTACTAATATACACCCCCCCCCCCCCCCCCCCCCCCAAAAAATAAGAGCACATGACTTACACATGATGAATTATGTTAGAAATATAACTGAAATAAATGAAAATGGTTAACCTTGTGCTTTTCTCGTGAGTTCAAACCCATAAGTTTGGATCATTCGTACTGCAAAAATCTCATATGCTATAGTGTAAAGTAAAATTATAATACAGTATAAAACTTTCACATGTTACAATGTTGAACTCATTTTTTGAGTTCAAATTCATTTGTCAAACATCCTATAAATTGCTAATTTTTGAGAGTTTGAGGATCATTTCATCAAAATTAAAAGAAAATGGACCAAAATATCACTTAGTAAAGAGTTAAGGGACCAACAGTGCAAACTACTTTTATTGAAAATCAAAATTTGAAAACTAAAATAAAAAACATGTTCCAAAAAACATAAAAGAAACTTCTCTGACCCAAAAGACTACTACAATCGGGGCCATTAGTGACGACATTATTTGCAATGGCAAAAGTTGTCACAAATAGTTAATAATTTGCCACCATAGGTCGTCCCAAATGTGAGATTCATATGTTCCTCATGTTGTTGTCGCTAAAAGTATTTGCAACAACATGTCTTCGCATATTAATACATATTTGCTATGACATGTGATCGCAAATAATTAAAAAAATTATCCTTTTGTATTTGCGACGATATGTCATCGTAATTAATATTAAACGTTGAAACCTATCTAGTGCAGGATTGTTCTGCGCCACAATGTAGGTATTTGTGATGATAATATCATCGCAAATAAGAACAAGGTATGGGTGGCATTTACTATGCTCGTCTTTTATGATGACAATACGAATGAAACACAATTAGCTTTAACTGTCAAACACATTTACAGTGAAGTTATTTGCGATGACTTTTAAAATTTTAATTTTTCTCTAAAAAATTGGCAAAAAAAAAAAGACGGTCTATAAAATATTATTAGCAACAACATTTTTAATTGTCAGCACAAAAAGTGGTTCGAGAATCTTCTAATTTAGATTAAATAAAAGGTCGTCAGTTGTACTACCTTTTTGCAATGATGTTGTGGTTTTTTAGTCGACAAAATGTCATCGTAAAAAACTCCACATATAACCCAACCCGAAGGGCCCTCTTTCTCAATTTTCTCCAATTTCCTTCTCTTCCTCTGATAGTTTCTCTCCTTTTCTCCATCCTAATTCGCCTTAAATCCCTCCCAAACTTCCAAAAACATATAGATTCATGAGTTTTATATCATAGAAACTCTTATTATCAAACAATATTCATAGAAATCTTCCTAAATTAGAAAGTCCTTAAACTTTCTCCCCATTCAGTTTTGGAGCTTTTTGGCTGTTTTTCGGCCATTCACCGTTAAAGTTTTCACTGCTATTCTTGTTTTCCAACCCCCGTTCTTAGTGGGTTTTAGATTATGTAAGTTTTTAGTTTTTTGGTATTTGGATTTTTAAAATTGTGTTGTGAATTGGATTTTTGAAATTGTGAATATGTTAAAAAAAATAGATTTTGACTACATCTGTCCTCTAAAATTCACAATGATAAAAAGTTAGGCATCCAGCTTATTAAAACTTGCAACTTTGACACTTTTATCAATGAAACATCAATTTTTTTACAGTTTTGAACATGTGTGGGTCACATTACTCAATTGTCAAAGGCAATATTGTATAGCAATGATGAGGTGAAGTAATGAAAAAAGAGGAGGCAATACTCATGATTAAAGCAAGGAAACATTTACCAACAACATGTGAAATTGGGTGATAAGGAGCCTATTCTCCCTTAAGCAAGGTCTTGGGTTTGAGCCTTGTGTATGGAAAAGCATTTGTTGGGAGAACTTCTCCATACTGCAGGGTCCGACCCGGCTCGAATTCAGATTAGTCGGACATACTCGTGTTAAAGTTGAAAGACCCTTAGTGTGGGTTCGTGTCTTTATGAGTGGGTCCGGATACCTAATAGTTTATACCAAAAAAAAAAAAAAAAAGAAGCAAGGAAACATTTGCAAGTTTTTAATCGTTCAAGATTAAAAAAGTTTATTTAAAAAAAGTATTATGTTTCTCTGTAAAGAAACACATGACCCAAATATATTTAAAACCATTAATAAACTGTCATTTTATTGACAAAAGGACCAAGTTTCAACTTTTTGTAAGTATTGGGTTAGTTTTGCACATTTTAAATTGTAGGGGTACTCTCATTTATCAGGTGTTAAATTTGAAATTAAACCCATTAAAATCATTCATACTAAATTGTTACGAAGAAAAATATAATTATATATGTCATACTCATGAGTTGATTTTGACACAAGCTGTTAGGAAAAATACTGGTAAGCATGGTTGGTGGGGTTTTTTTAAGTTTTTTAAGAAATCATCAACATAGTTTAACTCATATTACTATATACAATAAGTATAGTAAAATCAAATACCTATTTAGCATTTCAATTTTGAAAGATCAAGTAATTCCAAGTTAATCTCAAGCTTTACACCAAAAAGTATTCATTGTTACTCTCAACTTCTAACAAATGAAGTGTGTAAAAACACATGTTTTCAAGATGCAGTCACTGGTAGAATAACTCCTTCCAAGCTGTAAATATTCCTTTTGATGCCTAAACAGTAAGAGGGAGTGATTATAAATTCTCTAACGGCATGTTCGGTATAGCTTCTGCTTGTGCTTTTAGGTAGTAGAAGAAGAAATCAAAAGCTGTAGTTTTTCAGTAAGTGTTTGAAATCATATTTTAAAAGAGCTTTTTAATAGGTCAAAATAGTTTCAATTATTTTTAAAAGTTATAAATATGTTATATTTAAACTTATAATATATCATTGATGCTCTTGTATAAGTTTTAAGTCTATTTTAGATGTGTTTTTTTGAGAAACTATATTTTGTGGCTTTGACAGAAAACACTTCTGAAGAGCAAAAGCTCTTCTGACAGTTCATCTAAACACTTTCAGAAGCAACTTTTGGACTCACAAAGCTAAAAACAGCTTTTAAAAAGCCCTTCTAAACAGGCCCTAAGCGTGATACAATCCCTCATGAGCCTTTTCAGTCATCATAATTTTGTGAGGCACCTATGGTCCTTATATAGATGCACTAGGTGTTGGAAACAAAGTGCGCAGCGGAATTTTAAAAAATTTTCATCAGAGTATTTTCCAAAATACAAGTATGACATGTTATATGTATAAATTAAACAGATCTTACTAACCTCAGTATGTCGAAGAACCTCCGCGACCTGTGTAGAGAAGTAACGTTCCAGAAGAGCCTCAACCAACTGGTCTTCTTTGCTATTCTCTATCCACAACCGGAGTGAGTGTGGGCTCACACGTACAGCTCTTCCACCGGTGACTCTCCTTCCAACCAATAGAGAGAACCCAAAGCTAGTGTTCGTGATTTGTGAACAAAAGCTCTCAGGGAGTTTTCAGATGCTCACTAGAAGAGTATCACTCTTAATCTCTCAAATTGATCTGAGTAAATCATTAGACTCACTCCCTTTTTATACCTATTGGTCCTTGGGGTCAGTCCATATCAGATTAGGTCTCAAAAATCGAAACAGAATCAAGTTCGGATCAATATCTGATAAGATACGCGTGAAAAACGCGTAATCTTAGCTGTCGCGGTCGGCATGCCGAACTGTGAGATAGGCAGGCCGAACTTGCCAGTTCGGCAGGCCGAACTTTATGATCGGCAGGCCGAACTGCCGAGAAAAAATCTCCGCGAATCTTTTATTTTCCACCCGAGATTCTAAAGGATAAAGTCTCAGTTTTGATTCAAATAGCCCAATAGAAAAGATATCTGATCAAAACAAACTCTATCAAGATAATCTCTAAGAAAATAAATCAATTCAAATAATTCTACAAGTTTATCTTGTTCTAATTGTCCAAAATTAAAACAACCGATAAACAGACAAGAATTATCCGAACACCATAATTCAACAAGTTCATCTTGAACTAATTTCTTACAAAATTAATTCAACCGATAAACAGACATGAATTATTTGATTCTTATAAATTTTAAACCAATCTGATAAATCCGACATAAGTCACCAATTATTGGAAAAGCACGCCGTGTCGTTACAGGATTTTGTGAGCTAGCAAAGGGGACCAAAATGGACCTATAAAGTTCAAGCTCATGATAACTATGAAACCCAATATCCCAGATATACATTTCACAATTATCAACTCCAACGCTACTCCACTAAAAGCTTGGAGCTGCACTCTCGAACTTTATAGAATTACGAAGCTCGTGTAGCTAAGTCTCCATGACATATCATAGTGTATCGCATCCCCATATGATCATCCATAATCGGCTTAAGGACAAGTTCTGTCTTACCTTCCCGATTATTTTTATCTTACGTTCCATTGTCTCACCATTAGAAAACTTACCATCCAAAGATAGTATACCATTCGGTTACACCTATGTATCCAAATGGTTGAGCGCTCCAGTTTTCCAATTACAGGACAACGCATATAAGAGGATATCATTACTCCTAAAGAGGAGCTATGGATTCCATATCTATGAATAACAAGTCTACGCTATCAAGAGTCATGCCTCCAACGTACCGGCATGCATGCCACTATAGAGATGTGGGAGTCACCCATTGGTACATCAAAAGACACAAGTCGAGACAACGGGCCCATTATTCATCTCAGGATTAAGATACAATACAAAAGACTGTCTAAAGTGAATCGATTTGCCAAGACAGAATTATTAATCCAAATCAATTCACTTTATGTCCCGATCCAACACATCGTCACCTATGACAACGCGCCAATGTTTCTATTCACGGAGTCCAACTCCGATGGCCAAGACAAACCATCTCCCAAAAGGGATATAGACAACATAACAATCTTTACATGAATAAAGCGCCCAACTTTATTCCCTCGATTGCGGATCATAAATTTTAGACCATCACCTTAAGAGTCGTGTCTACCGCATAATCATCCCATCATATGCCCAACTCTTAAGGTTTAGATTGACAGTCTCAGACTACTGTTTGCTTATCATACATTCAACAAATATGAACGTAAAGAGGACAATATTTGGTATATATATAAATGAATAAATTCTTTATTGATAAAAATGTCTCCAAAAACGTATTACATTTTTACTCCTTAGAGCATACATGTCTAACAATCTCCCACTTGCACTAAGTGAGTAAATACTGCAAATTTCGCATCCCCATAGCTTCCACATGCCTTTCGAAGACTCTCCCAGAAAGTGTCTTCGTAAATGGATCAGCTAAATTGTCCTCTGACGCGATTTTGCACACCGTGACATGCCCGCTCTCAACGAAGTCCTTTATCACATGATACTTCCGATCAATATGCTTACTCTTCTTGTGAAATCTTGGTTCCTTAGCATTAGCTACCGCCGCACTGTTATCACAGTACAGTGATACCGCTTTATCCATACCAGGAACTACCTCAAGATCCCCAAGGAACTTGCGGAGCCACACTGCTTCTTTCGAAGCATCACTAGCCGCCACATACTCGGCCTCCATCGTTGAATCCGAAGTGCAATCTTGCTTCGCACTTCTCCAACTGATGGCACCGCCACCCAGAGTAAACACAAACCCTGAAGTCGATTTCCTAGAATCCAGGCAGGATTGAAAATTCGAATCAGTGTATCCTAGAGGAGTTAAATCCTCACCCGAATACACAAGCATATACCCTCGAGTCCTTCTCAGGTACTTGAAAATATGCTTTACCGCAACCCAATGGTTCGGTCCTGGATCCGCCTGAAATCGACTCACAATCCCGACCGCATAGCTAATATCCGGTCGAGTGCAAAGCATGGCATACATGAGACTACCCACTGCCGAAGCATAAGGCACCTTCTTCATGTATTCTCTTTCTTCATAAGACTTTGGAGAGTCTTTCTTAGAAAGAGTAATTCCAGACCTAGATGGTTGCCCACCTTTCTTGGAATCCTGCATTGCAAACCTCCTGAGAATTTTATCTATGTATCCGGCCTGTGACAAAGCTATCATTTTGTTCTTCCTATCCCGCAAGATCTGGATACCGAGAACAAAATTAGCCTCACCCAAGTCCTTCATGTCAAACTGCTTGGTCAACCATAATTTGACCGATGACAACGCCCCAACGTCATTGCCAATTAGCAGAATGTCATCTACATAGAGTAGTAGAAAAACCACCTCCCCATTCTTAATGTGTTTGTAAACACATGGTTCATCCACATTTTGTGAGAACCCATAAGTCTTGATCACTTGATCAAATCTTATGTTCCAAGAACGAGAAGCCTGCTTAAGTCCATAAATAGACTTTAGCAACTTACAAACCTTACCCTCTTGACCCGCGACCTTGAACCCGTCTGGTTGTTCCATATAAATGGACTCATCAAGATAGCCATTTAGAAAAGCCGTCTTGACATCCATCTGCCAAATCTCGTAGTCGAGAGCGGCAGCTATGGACAAGAGAATCCGGATGGACTTAAGCATGGCTACAGGCGAAAAGGTTTCCTCATAATCGATTCCTTCCTTTTGCGTATAACCCTTAGCTACCAGTCTAGCCTTAAAGGTTTCGACCTTTCCATCCACTCCTCTTTTCCTCTTGTAGATCCACTTACACCCTATGGGTTTTACCCCTTCGGGAAGATCCACAAGCTCCCAGACCCGATTAGTCTCCATAGACTTCATCTCAATGTTCATGGCCTCTGTCCAGAGTCTTGAATCAACATCCTCCATAGCTTCTGCGTAAGTATAAGGATCCCTGTCATGTTCATCCGGTTCAGCCAAAAAGACCTCCCCATTGAACATATACCTCTCAGGTTGACGCCCGATCCTCCCACTACGCCGAAGCCCCTGAGATTGTTGTTCAGGTTTGTTTGGTTTTTCTACACCGATCGGAATGGTTTCGTTCGGAACCTCCGGAGTAAACGGATTACCCCTCAACTCCTCAAGCACCACTTTGCTTTGAGGTTTAAAGTCGTTCATGTAACTCTCCTCAAGGAAAGTTGCATTAGTTGAAACCACGACTTTATTTTCCTTTGGGTTATAAAAATAACCCCCTTTAGTCCCTTTTGGATATCCTACAAACACGCAAACTTCTGAACGTGCTTCCAACTTATTCGGATCCTTAAACAGGACATGAGCTGGACATCCCCATATGCGAATATGGTTTAAGGATGTCTTCCGTCTTGTCCACAACTCGTGAGGAGTTTTAGGGACCGATTTTGAAGGCACATTGTTCAAAAGATAACATGCGGTTTGTAGTGCATATCCCCAAAAGGATAAAGGCAATGATGAATAACTCATCATGGACCGAATCATGTCCAACAAAGTCCTATTCCTTCTCTCCGCTACGCCATTCTGCTGCGGAGTGCCCGGCGCAGTTAAATGGGATAAAATCCCATTCTCTAATAAGTGTCCCAAGAACTCATCAGAAAGGTATTCCCCACCTCGATCAGATCGAAGTGCCTTTATGGGTCTACCCAATTGCTTTTCCACTTCAGCCCGAAACTCCCTGAACTTATCATAAGTTTCGCTTTTGTGGTGCATTAGGTACACATACCCATATCTTGAGTAATCGTCAATAAAAGTGACGAAGTACTCATACCCTCCTCGTGCCCGGATGTTCATCGGTCCGCAAACATCACTATGCACAAGTTCTAGAACCCCTTCGGCCCTATTGCCCTTAGACCCGTATGGTCTTTTGGTCATTTTACCCTCCAAACAAGACTCACATTGAGGTATAGATTCCACCTTTAAGTGACTTAAAGGTCCATCCCTTACCAACCTTTGAATCCTATTCAGGTTAATATGGCCAAGGCGCAAATGCCAAAGATAAGTCTTATTAGAGTGAGAAGTTTTAAGTCTTTTTGAGTCATTATCATTTATCTCAGCATTAAGCAATAAGTCCATCTTAGGTTTGATAAAATATAGATTATTTTGCATCCATCCAGAACAGATAAAAGATTTGTTTTTACGAATCACCACTTTTTCATTAAAAGATACCACGTAGGAGTCTTTAAATAAAGAAGATACAGAAATTAAATTCCTTTTAAATTTAGGAACATAAAAACAATCTCGCAAAATTAAACTCCTATAATTATCAAAACAAAGATGGACAACTCCCACTGCTTCCGCTGAGACCAAGGATCCATCGCCCATCCGAAGCGTTAAGTCTTCACGAAGTAGACTTCTCGTTTCTTTGAATCCCTGCAGAGAAACACAAACATGATTAGTTGCACCGGAATCTATGACCCAAATGTCACTGGATTCCTCAACCAAACAAGTTTCTAAATATAGAAGATCACACCTACCTCCCTTGGAAAGGAAGTCCTTGCAATGCTTCTTTATATGCCCGACCTTACCACAGAAGAAGCACTTAAGCTTCTTTGGGTTCTTCTTCTTTTTCTTCTTGCTCTTGGTAGCAATAGGAATAGAAGACTTACCACTCTTGGCCCGTTGCTTCTTTCCATTCCCAGAGTTAGGATTGGAACCAGAAGCAGCTACCATATTGGCCTCTCCACCAGCAGGAGACTCCCTGATCAGCAGTTCAAACTCCTGTAACTGTTTCATCAGTTCTGTCAAGGTCATATCCCGTCTATTGCTCAAATTAAAAGTAGCTCTAAACGGAATAAATTCCTTAGACAGAGTCTCAAAGACCATAGTCATCTGAGTTTCAGCATCGATGTCGGCTCCATTGGTTTGAGCCTCAGCGAGGTAACCCATGACCAACATCATGTGCTCCTTTACAGATGTCCCCGGTCTCTGTCTACAGTTTAAGAGTTTCCGAAGCGCCCCTTGCCGCTTTGTTATGGCCTGGCCTCCAAACATATCCTCAAGATTATCCAAGATCTGCTTCGCAGTCTCATAATCCTGATGTTGAGCCTGCAGCACGTTATTCATGCTAGCCATAACATAGCAGCGGGCCTGATCATTAGCATCTTTCCAGCGTTCGTACGCTTGGAATTGCTCATTACTTGAGTCTCCCGTAGGCTCGGGAGGACAAGGAGTTGTCAGTACATATTTCAGTTTCTCAAAGGATAGGACGATGTCCAGGTTCCGTTTCCAATCATTATAGTTCTCACCGGTTAATTGGTTTTTGTCAAGTATCGATGATAAAGCGTTTTTAGACATTTTCAATCTACAATAAAGAATCATATACCAAACATAAGCAAACATATATAATAATTTAGTAAGATAACACAATCATGTAAATTATACAAATGTGTTTATGTGTCAAAACCTTGAAAATATCACAACCTTACAACGATAATTCCCAACTCAGAATTCAACAAGCTCCTAGGGGAGTCATGCCAAATTCAATCAGGAACACGGATCCCCTCCTGATTAATATATGCCATCCAGGACCCGTATGATCCAGCATATACTAATAATCGTTTCTTTGGCCATTAATTTTATTAACAGAGCTCCTAGGGGAGGTTAATAATAAAATTAACGTGAGTGTATAACCACCGTTTCAATATTTTATCCATGATTTATAATCACCACCTAGGGGTGTGCAACCATAAATCATACTAAAATACCTTATCCTTTCAGAGATCCAATCTGGTACATAATAGAAATCCCTTCCTAGGGGTTGGGACCATCATGTTCTTCCTATGGACCAACGATGGAGGCCTTAGGTTCTCTCTTCGAAAACCTTCTCCCACTCAATCTTTTGAAGTCAAGGTTTTATTTTAAAATTATGCATGAACAATTTTAATGTGAGCGGCACTCCCTATTCTATATGACATGTTATCAATATACATGGTAAATCATATTATAATGCAGACAAGCAAAGCAATCAAGCAAAGCTACAAGCATAATAATAATAACCGTAATATTGTGGTTCCACCCTAGAGAATAGAAAAACTAAGATTACAAGAGAATAATCGAGACATTTATCGATTCTTCATCCTTGAATCCTCAAGCTGTATCCTTCTTCATGTAATATCCATCTTCAAGTCCTCAATCCCGTATGAATCGAACACTTCATATTTCCGGTCATATCCAAATTTAATGTTTCTCAGAATCGTCCCAAAAATAAAATTAAAACTGCACCAAAAATTGCACCTTTTCTGGACACCTGGATGCTCTCTGTCGGCAGGCCGATCTAGGTGATCGGTCTGCCGATCATGGTGGTTCGGCCTGCCGAACATGAAGGTTCGGCCTGCCGGCAGAGCACCAAAATTTCTGCCCCACTGTCGGCCTGCCGGACCGTATGTCCGGCCTGCCGATCTGTGACCTTCGGCCTGCCGAACTGTGAGGTCCGGCATGCCGACCGAGCAGAAAACCCTCAATCCAGAAAATACAATTTTAATGCAATTCATCAATTTTATTTTCAACAATTCAAAAACATAAAATTAGAGACTCAGGAAATACCTGGAGGCGCCATCATCTATCTTCAAGATCCGACTTCTCGTTCCGTCTTCTCCGAATAATTATTTAATTACAAAATTCTTACAAATTAAAAATTAAATAATAATTCCTAGACGGAGATGATAGTCCGCCATCTAATTACATGAAAAACCTAGATACACATTCTAACCTCTAAGGAACCATAACCGGTATTAATTAATTAATAAATAATTAAACAACAATTTAATCAACCATAATTAATTAATAAACATTCACCACATAATCCATGACAACATATATATTATATAGAAACCTAGAGTGCCATCTCTCTATAAAATTCAATTCAAGCATTGGAGAGATTAAGATCACAAAATTTATGCATATAACATGATCACAAACTTGCAAATTTATGTAAAAACCTCGGCTCTGATACCAATTGTTGGAAACAAAGTGCGCAGCGGAATTTTAAAAAATTTTCATCAGAGTATTTTCCAAAATACAAGTATGACATGTTATATGTATAAATTAAACAGATCTTACTAACCTCAGTATGTCGAAGAACCTCCGCGACCTGTGTAGAGAAGTAACGTTCCAGAAGAGCCTCAACCAACTGGTCTTCTTTGCTATTCTCTATCCACAACCGGAGTGAGTGTGGGCTCACACGTACAGCTCTTCCACCGGTGACTCTCCTTCCAACCAATAGAGAGAACCCAAAGCTAGTGTTCGTGATTTGTGAACAAAAGCTCTCAGGGAGTTTTCAGATGCTCACTAGAAGAGTATCACTCTTAATCTCTCAAATTGATCTGAGTAAATCATTAGACTCACTCCCTTTTTATACCTATTGGTCCTTGGGGTCAGTCCATATCAGATTAGGTCTCAAAAATCGAAACAGAATCAAGTTCGGATCAATATCTGATAAGATACGCGTGAAAAACGCGTAATCTTAGCTGTCGCGGTCGGCATGCCGAACTGTGAGATAGGCAGGCCGAACTTGCCAGTTCGGCAGGCCGAACTTTATGATCGGCAGGCCGAACTGCCGAGAAAAAATCTCCGCGAATCTTTTATTTTCCA
Source organism: Artocarpus heterophyllus (assembly GCA_025403435.1). NCBI lineage: Eukaryota > Viridiplantae > Streptophyta > Magnoliopsida > Rosales > Moraceae > Artocarpus > Artocarpus heterophyllus. The sequence continues at coordinate 15,726,921 of CM046332.1, read as the reverse complement.
CCCGAGATTCTAAAGGATAAAGTCTCAGTTTTGATTCAAATAGCCCAATAGAAAAGATATCTGATCAAAACAAACTCTATCAAGATAATCTCTAAGAAAATAAATCAATTCAAATAATTCTACAAGTTTATCTTGTTCTAATTGTCCAAAATTAAAACAACCGATAAACAGACAAGAATTATCCGAACACCATAATTCAACAAGTTCATCTTGAACTAATTTCTTACAAAATTAATTCAACCGATAAACAGACATGAATTATTTGATTCTTATAAATTTTAAACCAATCTGATAAATCCGACATAAGTCACCAATTATTGGAAAAGCACGCCGTGTCGTTACAGGATTTTGTGAGCTAGCAAAGGGGACCAAAATGGACCTATAAAGTTCAAGCTCATGATAACTATGAAACCCAATATCCCAGATATACATTTCACAATTATCAACTCCAACGCTACTCCACTAAAAGCTTGGAGCTGCACTCTCGAACTTTATAGAATTACGAAGCTCGTGTAGCTAAGTCTCCATGACATATCATAGTGTATCGCATCCCCATATGATCATCCATAATCGGCTTAAGGACAAGTTCTGTCTTACCTTCCCGATTATTTTTATCTTACGTTCCATTGTCTCACCATTAGAAAACTTACCATCCAAAGATAGTATACCATTCGGTTACACCTATGTATCCAAATGGTTGAGCGCTCCAGTTTTCCAATTACAGGACAACGCATATAAGAGGATATCATTACTCCTAAAGAGGAGCTATGGATTCCATATCTATGAATAACAAGTCTACGCTATCAAGAGTCATGCCTCCAACGTACCGGCATGCATGCCACTATAGAGATGTGGGAGTCACCCATTGGTACATCAAAAGACACAAGTCGAGACAACGGGCCCATTATTCATCTCAGGATTAAGATACAATACAAAAGACTGTCTAAAGTGAATCGATTTGCCAAGACAGAATTATTAATCCAAATCAATTCACTTTATGTCCCGATCCAACACATCGTCACCTATGACAACGCGCCAATGTTTCTATTCACGGAGTCCAACTCCGATGGCCAAGACAAACCATCTCCCAAAAGGGATATAGACAACATAACAATCTTTACATGAATAAAGCGCCCAACTTTATTCCCTCGATTGCGGATCATAAATTTTAGACCATCACCTTAAGAGTCGTGTCTACCGCATAATCATCCCATCATATGCCCAACTCTTAAGGTTTAGATTGACAGTCTCAGACTACTGTTTGCTTATCATACATTCAACAAATATGAACGTAAAGAGGACAATATTTGGTATATATATAAATGAATAAATTCTTTATTGATAAAAATGTCTCCAAAAACGTATTACATTTTTACTCCTTAGAGCATACATGTCTAACACTAGGAGGATTTGCAATTGGCCTAGGACTTAAGGGGAATGTTTTTTCTCTCCTTATAGTTAGGCACCTACTTTGGATAAGGATGACAAAAATTAACACTTAGTTAATAATCCTAATTATACTAATTATCATGTTAGGTATTTTATGGTAACATTATTCTTAGCTCATTACAAGCTATGAATTTCATATATATGAACAGCATTGTCATCACTTTATAATTTCACATCTCCAACGTGTTGAAATGGTAGACCACTTCAATTGAAGTCCAACTATTACATACGTCAATAAATATAAATTGTAAATATACAGTCACAATTCACTCAAAATTAAACTACCATATAAATGGCCATCAAAGCATTTTTTTTTTTTTGGATTTTCATTAATGCTTTTATATAACCATCTCCCATGGTTAAGATAAACCTAACACATTGAAAGTAAACAACCATTACAATCTAATCAAAATCTAAGTGGCTACTAAAGTTTTACCAATTGCGAACTTATCATTTAGACTCCTGAAATTTTGTCTTTCCACAACCATTCTCAATATACATTATGCAAGGTATAGATATTAATAGTCATGAAACTTTTGTTTGCTTAAAATTTTTTTTTTCTCAACGTGAAATAGGATAGATGATGTACAAAACAAATAAAAATTTTTTAAGTCAATAAATATCTACAACACATAAAAAATGTTTTTGTTAAGAGCACTTATCCTAACATGCCTTGTATCAAGTAGAGTGTCGGTGATAATCTACTAGAGTAATGTGGACAGAGCGTGGAATTTGGCTATGATACCAATTGATAAAGACCCATCACATACTGAGCCTATATCAATTGTCACAAACCTATAGGTAGAATTCATCCCTAAAAACTGGCTTATAGGACAAAAAGCACATAGGTCTATGACCGACCAACTAATCCCATACTTGGTTGATGTGGGATCATAACAGTTATCTAAAAATATTTTGATCTTTTTAGCTAGGAGAAATGATATAAATTAAAGAGAGAAAAAAATGACTGTTCATCTTTGTAACAAAAGGGGAAAAATGGTAGATTACCAAAAATAATCTACCAAATTACTCTCCAATGGTTGGTACCAACGACCAACGATGGTCAATTACTTTTTTGAAAATAAAAATATGGGTGGATCACAAAAGTAATGTGGTTGGTTATAAAAAAAAAAAAAAAATCTACTAGAATGCTTTCCAGTAGTTGGGAATGACTATCCTTTTTGTTCAAAAACAAAATTTGCTAAATTCTAAATAATAATCTATTAGATTACCCTCTAATGATCAAGCGATCTGTGGTGATTGGATACCACCTTCTGATGGCATTTAGTAGATTATTTGTGATAATCTTGTGACATCCCATAAAGGGGTATGAGAGTTTTAAGTAAATAAGATGAAATAAACGAGGTAAATAAATAAAGAGTAAATAAATATATGTAAGAAGTAAACAAATATCATCGAAAACAAATAATAACATCGACGGTCACATCACCGTCATGTACATGTCGCGAAGGTGAGATCGAGATCTTATTCTCATTCACCATCACGTGAATGCTTACCACGAAGGTGGGCTAGTAAATAAAATACAATATCAAGGATAATAATACAAAAATACTAAAAATCAGCATCTCTAAGATAAATTAAAAATATACAATTAATAGAGACAAAAATGACATCAATACCGGGATAAGTCATATAGTACACGCATCATACCACAGTTCTAAAAAAAATACTATTTCAATCCAAAGAGCCAGGTTTCGATCCTAGGTCCATCATTCCTCTCCAAACCTGGAAGGAGGATTTTAAAAACATGAAAACATGAGCGGAAGGCTTAGTAGGATAATTAGTTAAAAACATGTTATTTTAAAAATAGTAATAAAAAACAGAGAATTGTTCACAAACCGTTCTATTTGAGATGAATCTCAAAGTCTTAACAAATCAATAAAAACACTTATTTGAAAGCAACTTGACAAAACATTACCATACGGGTTTTGAAAATTTGAAAGGAATATCAAAATACAATTCTTCAAAATCAAAGACATTATTTTTATCAATCATTCAAAAGGTCAAACATTTGGCCCAAACAATTTAAAAAGTGCTGCCAAAAAAAAGGATAGAAATATGTGTATATCCTACCTCATTTGAAATCCAATAACGTAAGCTCCAAATAAAATCCAACGTATGCTCCATATATGATCAAGAGCTTAAAAACTGCATTTAAAGTCAAAATCATATTTAACAAATATCATTATTTTAATTTAATTATCAATGTGCCTTTTTAATTCAAAATAATCATAACCCAAAATCATAATCCTTTTTGAAACATTTCGAAATCATTAAACATTGAAAACCCAAGTAAAAACACAATTTTCCAAGTCCACAGTCGGCCTGCCGAACATCCTAGTCCGACCTGCCGAACTACACAGTTCGGCCTTTCGAACATCCAGACCGCCCTGCTGAACTTTTCCCAGGTTTGGCCTACCGACCTGATGAATTCAGCCTGCCAAATTGGCAAAATCTGGGGACCCGAGACTTCGAGTTTCGACGTTCCCGAACTTACAATTCAAATTTAAAACCTGTTTTCTCAAATCCAGAGCATAAAAATCATGTAAAAAGCATAAAAAAAATCATTATAGAACAAGTTTAAACCATTTTCCTCAAATTTAAACTCAATTTCACCTTTGATTTGCAAAACAAAGGAAAATGTAAAAACTTGGTTAAGTCGATTCTAGCTCAAATTACGTTCAGATTCACTATAAAATAGTTTCTACAACTTGAATTGAACATTATCTGAGCTCAAGAAAGCTCGAATTCAATATTCAAAGAAAATTTAAAAAATTGAAATTTAAAACTTTGAAATTTTAAGAAAAAAAGAAGCTAACCTTTAATGGTGTTTTTGGATGAAAAACTTGATGATTGAACTTCAGTCCTTACTCAAATCCACGAGAATGAAGCTTGGAATCAAAATTTTGAGAGAAAGAAAGAGAGAGAGGGGCTGAGCGTGAGAGAAAGAAAGAGAGAGAGAGTGTGAAAAATGAAAAGGAAAGGGAAAAGAAAAAAGAAAATAAAGGCTAAATGATATTTTCGTAAATATGAAAAAAATATGGGGTAAAAATCTCATTTAGTATTTTAACACTAAAATTTAAATTTTAAATATGACAAATGCAACAAAATCTTCGAATGGCTAAAATTAACAATATAATTTACACTGATACACTTAATAATTAAACTTAAGATAACTAACTTTACTTTAAAAATTCAGGCGTGTTACAAATCTAGTAGATTACCCTTTAATTTGAGGTAGCCAAAAAGAGGGAAATTACACCAAATAACATAGTTTTAATTCTTAATCTAGCAAATAATACACTTTTACAAATATTAAAGTAAATAGCATTTTTAAAATCTTATACTCTTTTTAAACAATTAAATTTTTAATTTAACCTCCTCTTTTTTCTTCTTTTTCATCTTCTCTTTTTTTTTTATTTTTTGTTTTTTTTGTAATTTCGCTGCTGTTTCGTGTTTTTCTATACGTCATTGTATACAAAAAAAATATTTTGCTTTAATATAAGTGAGCTCTTTACTAAACACTATTACATTTTGGTCTATTTATTTTTATTCTCAATTAATAATGAGCTAATTTCCTCTTTCTCAAAAAAAAAAAAAAAAAAAAAACAGAGACTGTTGCCATAAATCAAAGCTCCAATATCATGTGGCATGAATTCAAAGGTCAGCTGTCTTGGGGGAATTCCTATAAATCACTCAATAATATTTGTCATCTTAATTCAGTTCCTTATTCAATCTCCAGTCAAGGAGAGGATGAGGGAAACAATACATTATGAAAGGGGAGTAAAAGTTAATAGCAGATATTTTAGGCTCTAGAAAGTAATAACGCATTTTACACAAAAATAAAAAATAAAAAATTCATGCAATGCTCCCGCGCCTCTTCTTCTCCCGAGAACTGTCCATTGTTGTTGTCGTTTCCCCTCGTATGTTTATAATAAATATCATTTGTTGTAATTTTTAATTTTTTTTCTTCATTAGAGTGTAAGACTTGCTATATATACTATAATTAATAAAATTAATTACAAAAATTCTCCTTTAATTATAACCTTTGCAACATTATACCTATTAAGCTTTAAAACATAATATTTGTTCCTTCAATCTAAGAAATATTAACAAAAAACTTCTTTGAATTATGATGAGCATAAATGAGATAATATTATATAAATAATGGGATTGTTAAATAGTATAGTAAACCGTTAGATTGTTAATTTACGCTGGCGCAATCACATGAAAGTAAAAAGAGAGATTATTTGTTTTATAAAATTTTCAAGGCTTTTCAATTTATATGTTCAAGGATTAAAATTTTTAAATTATATAAACTTTTTTAGTTTCAAATTAGGTTTATACATGATAAAATTACAAAAATACACTTATATTATGTACTACATCTTAATATGTATCAAGTTTTATTAAAAGTTTTAACAAAAAAGAGTTTTTTTTTAAGGATCTTCGAAAAGTTAAAGATTAGTAATCCTTTTTAGAAATTGAATGGATTTGGTTGTTGATATTTCATAATTTGATGGAATACATGTTACGTTTTAAAATTTAAAGGCATAATATTACAAGGCTTTACTTAAGAGAGGTTTTTGTAATTGATCTTAATTAGTGCCAGACCCATACATTTGTTATAATTTTTTTTTTCAAGAGCTATTATTTATTACAACTTCCATTAAAAGAATTAAAGGAACAATAATAATGATAATCAATAAAAAAAATAAAAATAAAAAAATAAGTGGTGTCCGTTTTCCCGATAGTGTCAAAGACCTTCTCTCTGAAGACATAGGGAAAGCAGAGCAACAGAGAGCTCAAACGATGGTGCCCACCTCATTGCCTCCTCTTCGCTCAGCCAATGTCTCTCCAACTCCTTCTCTCTCTCCTCTCTCCTCATTCTCTCTCCACACTTCCTTTTCCTCTTCTTCCTCTAGTTTATTATCTTCCAAACCATCTTACAGTCCCTGCTCTCTCCGGGTCAACATCAGCAACACCCATTTGAGAGCTAGCTCCAAATATAAGGTTGTTTCACAAAAACATGGCTTTAACGTTTTGTTTTTTGTTTCTGTTTTCTAAGTTGTTGCTTTTCTGCTTTGTACTGGGCAGGGCTTGAAAGTGAATTGCTCAGTCAAGAGTGAGCCGTTGAAGGTGATGATATCAGGTGCACCAGCTTCAGGCAAAGGAACCCAATGCGAGTTGATTGTTCAGAAGGTACAGTAATAATGCAACTATATATATATATATATATAATTTAGCTTGTTTACACATTCATTGGTAATACCATCAACTCAAAACTTTTTTTTTTTTTTTTGGTTATTAGCATTGTTATTTCCTGGATTATAAGCATTGTGTCAATGTGAATGGTGACCTCTTAATTTTAGTTAATTACTCCCTGAACATTTGTTTTTTTGTTAGTTTTTGTACCTTATTCTAAAATTGAGGAAGGATTTTTGAAATTTTACAGAGAGATTCACAATACAGTCACATGACAATGGAAAATTTTTACATGAATAGATACATTAAATGTCAAATATTCTCTATACTATTGTTAAAAACAATTAAAACTAGAACATTTTGCATTTAACGTGGCTATTCGGGACTTTTTTATTTTAATTTTTTTTTTATTCTTGAGAAATTTCACAACTCATTCGCTAATTTTAGTATCAGGTACTAAAATTGGCAAGCAAATTTAGTTTAGGGACCAATAGATGCGATGCTTATAATTTAGAGACTAATAGTGCTAATAACCCTTCTTTCTTTCTTTCCTTTTTTTTTGGAAATTAAAGACAAATGATGGAAATCTTCTCAAATTTTACCCGAGAAGATCTCTGTTATCCTCCTTACTTCTAAGTTTTTGTTTATTTACCTTTTTTAAAAGAGAGTAAAAGTAGAAGTATTACTTAGATAAGCCTTAATATTGGGTAAAGATTCTTATATACAACTAATTATTAACCGTGAGCAATCTTAAAATGACTATGATGAAACTTGCTTAGCAATTAGGTGGGGACACATTATATGATTTTACCCTTTATAGACCATGGATTTATCTTTTATATTCCATAATAGTTAAGTGATTGCTTATATTTATGATTCTTTAACACTTTCTCTTTGTTCTTCAGTTTGGATTAGTGCACATTTCGACAGGAGATCTTCTGAGAGCTGAAGTGTCATCCAAGACGGAAATTGAGAACAAAGCAAAAGGGTACATGAACTCTGGTCGTCTGGTTCCTGACGAGATTGTGACAGCTGTATGTAAATATCAATATTCTTGAAGTGAACATCTTACATTGTGCACCATTTCTCAACATAAATCATGAGGATGATATCAAACTCTCTCTTTTTTTTTTTTTTGGTAGATGGTCAAAGCAAGATTATCTTGAGACGATGCAAAAGAAAAGGGATGGCTTCTTGATGGGTATCCAAGAAGTGCCACCCAAGCACAGAGCCTTGAGGAGATGAAGATCAGACCAGACATTTATGTTGTGTTAGATGTATGTTAGCAAGCACATATGTTCTATACTTGATTACGGGATCAGTTATATAGGCTTTGAATGCATCATGTCAATGCGTGATGTATGAGAGGTTAACTTATTTGTTTGTGTCATTTTTTGTTCAGTTTTCTGATGAAATCGTCGCAATCACTTTAAACAATCTGTTGCCTTCATGAAATTGAGTTTTACAAAGTGTTAACCTTGCATTATTCAGGTTCCTGATCAAAATCTAATCGACAGATGCGTTGGAAGAACGTTGGATCCTTTGACGGGGAAAATTTATCATTTGAAGAATTTCCCTCCAGAGATGGAGGAAATTAGAGCTAGACTTGTTACCTGTCCTGATGACACGGAGGAAAAGGTATGATTATCACATCCAAAAAGCTATATTCAGAGAAAGAGAGGACAGACCTAGATTGGGATTGTTGCACTTTTGAAAGAAGCACTGCTTTTACTTAAAAGCAAAATAGATATATAAGTTGAAAAGCTAAAGAATCTATCCTCTCAAAATATGTATTAGTATCCATAGACAGTGCTTCTGTACACTTTTACCACACATGGTGGTAGCATTCTTTTACGTGTAAAGTACTTTAGACAAGTCTCTTGAATGAGTAGCATACAATGCTTCTATTTGCATTTTTTCACTTTTGTTGTAGCATACTGAAATTTTGGTTGAGGAAACAAAAATCTTACTCGGGAATTACCTGATATGATAGTTCACTGACCAGAACTGTTACCAAAATTGGTTGAGAATTCAAATCAAGTCCGGAAATAGTATTGAAAACAAAAGATTTTTGAGGGATCTGCTAGTCCTCCCTTTAGCGTGAGCTCTACGATTATCCAGACAACTCCCCTGGGATTCTGACTTCATTCCCTCCTGACATTCTAACATAATAACAGCCTCCCATCCAGCCTTGTTTCAGCTCACCACTCTGAACTACCGTTGCTTCTTCCCACGCCTCGCATAGGTCAGACGAATGGGGAGTCTATCGTTTACAAATCAAACTGTTATCTCTCTTAAGTATTTGTTGAACATTGTCAACATAATTTCAATGTATTTGTACACTCACCGATCTCCTGCATTTGGCTTCTGAGATTGGTCTGTGAATTTCTGTGAAGGCAAAGTCACGTCTTGAGATATACAAGAAAAATGCTGAAGCAATCTTATCCTTTTACTCCAACATAATGAAAAAGGTATCTTAACGCTACCAGTATTGCTATAACTTTTTTCCTTTTTTCTCTCATATTATTTGGATTTGTTTAAGTAACACGCTCATACGTAAGACTGTCTTGGAACACAGATTGATGGAAACTGGTCTAAAGACGAAGTTTTCACAGAGGTAGTGTCTTTGCTATCAGAAGTACAGAAAGATAAACAGAAGCTGAAATTAGGTAAGCTTTTTCAAGGTATAAAGTTCATCATTTGGGTTTGCCTAAATTGCAAGTTTAATATCCAAAAAAGAATTTGTAAACCTTGTTTCTAGGATTTAAGAACTTACCTGCAAACTGTTTGTTTTTCTCTGAATTTTTTCTTCCTCTCTACCAGAGAAACCCAGCCTTGGAAATGGTAGCCTCTCAAATCAGTCATCTTCAGGTCAGGTCTTGTCAAACCTGTAACGTGAATTTTTGCGTGTGTTTGCTTCTTGCTTACACGAGTTGCTTTTATTCATGGAAGTTGTGATAAATAATTTCTTTTATATTTTTTCTTAATTTCTTTAGCAATTTCACAGGATAAATGGGGAGGAATTCCTACATGATTGAATAACATTCCTCATTCTAGAGAGATTAGAAAATATTTCTATAATGATGTCTTACAAGCCACGCAGAGAGCTATAAGTGATGGAAAAACTAGATTAAAGGTTTGATTATACTCTGAACATGATTTTTCTTAGAGCAATGATTGAAGTTCAATCCACTACCAACTTAGAACGCAATGATAAGAACCTGACAGCTCCTTTGGCAGGTGGAGATTAATATTCCAGAGCTGAATCCAGAAATGGTAAGCGTACTCATTCCTTATTTCCATGTAATTTTGTTTGGGGTTGACCATATCTTATGATCTACAGGATGTTTATCTAATAGGTACGTTGATGGAACTTGTTCGGGCCATTGCTCTTTCATTTGCTGACGATGGAAAACGTGTCAAGGTGCCCCTATCCTTGTTGCTTCTGTATCATTGATGTGGCTATGATAACAATGAGGGAAATTTTGATGAATGTCCCCTTAAATTTTTTTTTCTTTGTTTATACTGATTACTTGTAGGGTAAATCTAAAATATACCTAACTTGTTAAGAGTATACTTTTGATTCACTTGAGTACATAATTTCTTACAGTTAATATATCAATGGCTTGCTGAAAAAGGGGCATGACTTGAAAGAAAAAGAGATTTACACAAAATTTTTTGAAAAGGGGGTCTAGAGTTTTGCCAAAAATTCCCCTGAAGTAATCTACCTTTTCCTATTCTATTAAAGGTTTGCGTCCAAGATCTATGGGAGAAGGTGCACTTGCAGGAATGCCACTGCAGCTTGTTGGTACTCGAAAGATCTTAGAGTTCATGGACTGGGGTGATTATGGTGCAATTGGGACATTTATCAAAATTGGATCTATAGGTCGGTAGACAAATCATTTTATCTGTCAAGCGTACATCGTATGCTCAATGACTGAAGAATCTATACATAATAGTTGTTAGAGTCATTGTTGATAGCTCATCAGATCACATCTCACATGCCTCTAGATTTTTGGCTTAAGTCAAAGGATAAAGTGTCTCATAGAACTGATGGTGTGTTCAAGTTTTTATAACTGACGGTGTGATTATGTATATCAATTTGTTTCGAAATAGCGTTATCCGATTGACAAAATAATCTTATTATTTTACTCATATATTTTCTTACAAATGTTGTCAATATGGTTACTTAAAGATTCTAATTGCACTCAGGTGCCAAAGACGTAGATGAACAAGACGATTTGTTTATTCTTGTGGCTCCTCAAAATGCTGTAGGAAATTGTATTATTGATGTAAGTAGCCTAGAGTGGTGCAATTTCCAATCATATATCTACATTGTAAATGTACTTTGACATGCTCTTAATTTCTATATTTTTGTTTCCCAAGACTCTTGTGGTTGATTATACAGGATCTAAAAGCTATGACTGATGCTGCTGGGAACCGGCCAGTTGTTCTTATCAATCTTCGACTCAAGGTTTCATTCCTACACATATCAATCTTTCTTGGAAAATAAAAACTACTTTTGCCCGCCTTGTAATAAAGCATTGAAATAGAATTGAGACAAGAAATAGAACCACTATAGATTAAAGATAAAGGGATAGCAAAGAGGTGATTTTATAGAGATGACAAGAGCAAAAGAGGAGGATATATGAGATCTGAATATTCATCTATCAGTCTGGTCTGAATTGAAATTACAAACTACCTTGTTTATAAGCAACCAAATGACCACCAAATAACAAAATAGGAAACTAATAAGAAAACTGCTAATGTAAAATGGCAATAGAAAACTAACTCTAATCCGGAAATTAGATAAATCCTTAATCCAGTTTAAACTAAAAATTAAATAAAATAATATTCTAATCTCCATCATTTTCCCTGGAGGAAATGAACTTGACTCTGGCAAGCAAAAACTCTTAAAAATCATAAAATCTTCATTCATAACACTTGATTCTTAAAGAAGCCATAGGAGCTTGATACTTTACTAGATCATCGCTCTAGACGAAAAACTAGAAATAGTTGAGGCTTTTATCAACATGGTAAGTAATCTACTCCATCTCATTGAAAACTAAGAATGAAATTTAAGGAAACATACATTAGATCCAAAGGATTCAAGAAAAAAAAATAGGAATTTCATCATGCAAATTTAAAAGAAAATTTTCAATAGAAAATTATGAGGAATAGGATTCAACTGATTGGGAAATGTTTCGTCAATAATTGGCTCAGGGAAAGAGCAGGCATGAACAAACTTGTCATTTTCCATGAACGTGTTTTTTACTTTCATCCTTTTAGATGGGTGTATGATCCTGTGTACTGTTGGTAGCGCTTGGCTCACTAGGAACCTGTGAAGGAATATCGGACTTGGACACATGTGTTTTCTTTTAGCTTGCTGAGAATGGAGATAATTTTATTCCGTCATGTCTACATACATTTTACTCACGTTAGATGTCATTGTCCTTTGCTCAAAGAAGTTCTTACAAAAGATGAGTAACATTTATATGAAGGACATTGCAATAAATGTCTCTCATGATAAGAATTTAAATTGAAAAGGGAGTAGACATCGTCCAATAAAATTCAAAGAAACCTTTTACCTATCCAATTTATTTTTAATAGTATAGGTTGAGATACAACATTAATTGCACTCCCTTCATCAATAACAAAATTGCAATGACGTAGCTAAACTAAGAAGTGTGATATATCAAAGTTTGTAGCAGTAGCTAAACTAAGAAGTGTGATATATCAAAGTTTGTAGTAGTAGCTATGACATGTGCTTGAATATTCATGGTTATTTTATGCTAAACAGGATGAAGCCAAAATAAAATGGATCAAAACACATTCACTAATTATCTCCTAATAAGTCTATAGAACAATTTTTCAATAGATTTGAGGTTTACCAATCTTAAAGTGGTCGAGACTGAAAAAGTTTACCCTCTTTGTGCATCAAGTTCTTTTTGGTGGTCTGTGGCAACCACACTTCAGGTTGATCAATAGATTGGTCCACACTAACGTTGACAAAGAGCATGTTCTTCAGTGGAGGCAAAGATCAGACAACACGGTGTCGGGAGGTCAAGATGCCTCAACTCGGCATTGGAGGCTACTTTTTCATCTTTGATTGATGATGGTGTCAGGGGTTTGCAGACTTGCCATATTGAGTCAATTGGTGGGCAGCATTGTCAAAAGAGCGCAGCACATGTTATGACCGTGGATGCGAGTGGCTGTATGGAAACTGCTTTGGAATGTGAAAGATTGAAATGGCTGTGATCGATAGATTGGACCATGCACATGTTGGACGCAGAACATGTTCTTTGATAGAGGCAAAGATCAGAGAGAACGGCATCCAGTGGTCGAGATGGCTCAACTTTGCATTTAAAGGCCGCTTTTTTGTCTTTGATTGATGATGTTGTCAGGGGTTTGCAGACTGGCCATGTTGATTCAATTGGTGGAGCAGCATTGTCAAAAGAGGGCGGCGTGAGTTAGTGACTGTGGATGCGGATGGCTGTGTGGGAAACAGCATTGGAACATGAAAGATTAGGGCGTTTTTTGTTTATTGGATGAATAAATATCAATTATTCTCTGCTACCAACTGATGTAGGTCCAAGATAGAAATGATAGAAATTAGAAAAGAAATGAAACCACTAGAGATTAGAGAGGGAAAGGATAGGAAAGAGAGGCTTATAGAGAGAGAAAAACAACTCAAGAGGAGGATAGCTGAGATCTTTGCACTCATTCGTCAACCAAACTTAATTGAAATTACGAACTAATTAATAGGCTCACCAAATAACGAACTAGGAAGTAAACCAAAATAAAAGAAGGAAACTACTAATTAAACAAAAGAAGAAACTACTAACCTAAAATGATAATGATAGGACTTCAATTTCTCACGACAGAATATCAAGAAAAGAACTCTTTACTGATGAAAATGAATCAGAAAAGAGCACCCCACAATTCCCTTATTCAGTTAAAACCTCACATTAAAGCAAAGTAGTAATTTTAAAGCTTTTGGGCGACGCCATAATCTTGTTTGATTTGTCGTCCCCTCAGTATTATCTCTCCGAAATTGTCTAGGCCCTCACGCAAAGAGCGAATATTGGAGAACAAAAACTATTGACGGCCCATCACCTAGCAAAGCATCTATTTGACGAATTGACAAACTAACATGCTCATGTGGAGGATTATTAACAGCTGACCATGTTTTCTAGTCCATCGTATCTTCTTTGTGTTGCTGATATAGTGACTAATTTCTTCGTGCTCAGGATTTACCAGGTTCTAGCGGAATCATGCAAGTAAGAGTCCAGACTATGGTGAATTTGAAATGATCTATATACATTAAGAACAATGATTTATCGATTGCTTTTTTCCTTTTGAAGGCAATGGGCCGCGACAAGAGATTGGAGTATGCCGCAACGTTTGAAAGCTGCTATTTCTTTAGGCTTCTCTATTCTGCAGGAACCCAATATCCAATTATGGGGGCAGTCAGGTCAGCTCAGTTTGCTAAAAGTTTATATGCTCATCAATACTAAGTTAATCATTGTACAAGTCTTGTTTTGAGGAATGGATCAGGTACTTTGAAAACATGCGTGAACCCGATTTCAGATTCCTCATCAGCATCCATAGCAAAACTTAAAAGGATTTTTACAGAATTTAACACGTTCAGCCGAACAAATATACGTCTTGCAAGATGTTATTATACAGACATTAAAATGGATTATACGTCTAATTATTCTTACTTCTAAACTCATCTTTCAGGATGTCTTACCCTTACCAATATGAATTGTACAAGAGGGTGGATGAACCTTCAGGGAAGGAGAAGTATGTGGCTTTGTCAAAGTTTCCTAAAAGACCAAGTCCTGATGAAATCAACGACGCTTTCCTCGGAAAACCCGGGTAAAACAACGTTTGAGGATCACATGCCCTATTTTATAGGAACGATAAGCTCCTCGGATTGTTTTCCATCTATAACTTTTTCTATTAGTAAGAAATTTGTAATGTCAACAGTCTTGTTAAGAAAGTTGGAAAACCAATACGTCTCATTTCAAGAGTATCTAGCACCATTCTAACTGAACCATTTCATTTCAATGTTATCCTTGCAGAAATCAAACGAAGAAAGAGTCTGGAATTTGGTAAGAAACACGGATATTCTGTGTTATTTGTTGTCATTGTTGTATGTTGATGCTCATCTAGCTCTTATTTTTTCTTTTTTCTTTTTTTTTTTCTTTTTTCTTTTTGTAGGGGATTCTTGAGCAGCATATTTTGAGCAGTGAGGAAGATGGTACGTAGATATGGTCATTATTGTAAGTTTTGTTTTTGATTACAAAAAGTGTGCAGAAAAAATCTGTTCTCTTTCTTAGTTCCTACCAAGTTTCATGTCTAATTTTCTGGCCATTTGGATTCTAATATTCTGCTAGTACTCGAACTTTAACAGCTCTTGTCATTAGTTTATGAACTTGCACTATGTTCTTACAAGTTACAAGTGCCATGAGATTGGGGAAAGAAATTGTATTGTTACTGTATTTTCTATCGGCTTTCAGTTTCAAAAAACGAATTAGCTATTTTGATGGCACAATAGTCTCTTTAAAATAAATGACCATACTTTTTAAATTAGACAAATAACCCCTCCTTATTAATCAATTATAAAATCAAAATGACAAAAATCACTATTATTAATCAAAATAACCTTTGCTAGAACTCCAGGTGGCCGATCTGATGGGGTATGGCGTCGACAATGTCTGGAGATGTTGTGCAATGAGAGAAGAGGGAGAGAGAGTAGTGAGAGAAAGCTAGGTGTTCGGTGGTAACGCCCCAATAAATGTTTATCTTCTTAACAAACGACGGATGTTTGTAGTATAGAAAAGTTGTCGTATCCACAAGGAGGTAAAAATTTGTAACTTGGGAGATTGATAAAAATAAACGTTCAAAAAGGCAAGCACTTTTTTTAAAAGCAAAGTTTAAAATGAAATAAATATTTTTTTGTGGTTTTTATTTATTTAATTCAAAATTTAAAGCATAAAATTAAAACGGTGAAGCTTTGAGAATCTCTTGTATGTTTTGCAACTGATATGAAATTTTAACTCTAAATAATAATTATCTAAAGCATTTGATTTATTATATCTTATCTCAGTAATTGCAAGTACATTTTACTAATTATATAGGTCAACCTAAATTGACAATATAGCAAGCCATAATGCAGTAAGGGTATTCCTATAAAAACTAGCAAAATAATCATCTGTCACTAATGATTTAGTGCACTAATTATGAAAATTATAGCCGCTGTCACTCAATTATAATTAACATAATTTTAAGATAGAAAAGATAATATAAAATCAAAATTAATATATTTTTATGAATAAATTATTATGTTAATTTCGGCAACACCTCGACTTATTAATTGGTTTAAGAATACACTATATCATCATCTGTCTACAATAAATCAAGAATTACCAAGCATTTATTGTGCTAGTCTATGTCTATAATGCAGCAGAAACTCAACTTAATAAATGAGCATGACTTTAGTATTATTAATATTAATTATGCAACACAATTAAATTACATAAAGAAAGCATGACTGAAATTATGTAAAAATTGACAGCATAACAACAATAACAATAATTATTGAAAACATAAAGATATAATTTATTACACAAAAATATAAGCATTACAACACAGATATAGAGTTAAAACTCATACCAGAATACTACGCATATAAGATCATCTCTCTGCTTCACCAGGCTCTCTACATTAAATTAAACATATATATATATATATATATATATATATATATATATTTACCTAAGAGATAAAAGAAGTAAAAAAAGGAAAGAAAAGGGAAAAATTGGGATAAGGAGGGAAGGGAGGCCCAAAGGCCTTAAGGTGTGATTGAATGAGGGGGGAGCCCCTATTTATAGTGAAAATATTTCACTATTTTATATTTAGTATTATTATTATTATTATTATTATTTCTTTTCTTTTCTTTTCTTTTCTTCGGTAGGAGCTGGCCCCCCTATTATGATTCACGAGATTCGTATGAATTAAAAATTTTCTTCCTTCTTTCACGCTGATCTGCGTTCTTTGATATGCGAATTTTAGTTTGGGATCCTGTGCTTTGCAGGTCATGGCAACACAAATAGGCGCAATCTAAACCGTTCAAAACGAGATCCAATGGCTGTCAAACGCGGGCAAGATGGGCCCAGGTGGGACCACTAGGGCCGAGATTTAGAACCGTTAGTCTGTCTTGGTATTCGCATCGAATGGCTGAAAGAATGGTTGCATGTGGTCATGACCGCACGAGATTCGAAGCTGTCTGTGATTCCCTTCTGACACGTCTGCAGCTTGTCGGCGCGTGAATCACACGCGCCAATCGTTCTTCGACACGTGGACTGTACCTGTAACACCCGTATTTTTAACGGGCATGATTTTGTAAAATTTAATGAATAAAATGTGACTATTTAAAATTACTAAGTTGTTTACGATCATTAAAAAAAAAAATACCACTTTAGTATTTTCTTACCAAGTCTTCCTAAGAAACATTCAAAATTTACCAACACTTCTACCAATCTTGTCTCCCTAAATTATTGCTCAATTATATAGCCTTCTTCTTATTTTGCTAAAGGTATCCGAAGGGGACATTGAATTATTTTCCCTCAATTCATAAAAGACATGGAGATATTTTCTCAACCACCTCTTTAATTATTTCCTTATCTTCTTCTATAATTCACTCCAATTGTCCCCTCAATTATGTTAGCATGATTTGCTAAAAATCTTCATGGGAGACAAGATGATATTTTCCTTTAAGACTCTTTTGTTTCTTCTTACAACTTTCCCCCGTAAACATCCCATTCCTCTTAAGCATTTTGATATCTTTTTATTTAACTATCACCACCTTCTTCTCTAGTTCTCATTCTCTCCCTTTCTCACTTCAAATTTCTAACTAAAGACATAGAGCACAAAGCTCTCTTTGTGGCCAAGACAATTATAATTCCCAACCATGATCGAGGCGGTTTTAGAGTTAATTCAAGCTTGATTGTTAACCCGAACTTTGGTGCTTTTCAAAGAAGTTTTGAGGTAGGTTTTCTTTAATCTAAACTTAGTTTTTAGTATGTATTTTCTCCATGTTTAATGCATAATTTTCGTGTTCAAAATTCATGCAAATTTCTAGTTATGTTAACATGCATCCTTAAACATTTATGAACAAAAACTTGAGTCTTGAGTTACAACCCACAACCAACTTTTATTTTGGTTTGATGACAATGTTAGAAACATGTTAGGAATGTTTAAAACCGGTTTCCATAACTTTAAGATTGATGTTCTAATGTTTTGAGCTTAAAGAGCAAATTTAAGCATGTTTTCATCATTATTTACAAGAAAGGCTAGAGATATAATTTGATAATGATTTTGGTATAAAACTCATGAGAATATGTTTATTCTGATTATATAATGCATGTTGCATATTTTGGAATGGTTTTGAGATTTTAAACAAGGATAATATGCTTTAAGTTAAAGAAAAATTTGACATCCCATAAACTTTATAATACCTCTATGGGCAGTGGCTATTTCTTAAAATTCTGGAGTTAAATGAAAATGAATTTTGTAAATTGGTTTGCATATTTAAAAAGTAGACATCCTAAGCTTTCCAATGAGCTATCATGAGCCTAAATCGGAGTTGTATTTTAATTTCTATGAATTTTTCAATTTTCGGATTAGAAACTAGTAAACCTGCCAGTGGTAATAAACCACCCGTCTATCTTAAGTAAACCACCTGTTAACCCGTGTGTTAATTGTAGATAGTGAACCCGTCTTTTTACAAAAGTATACCACCATGTTGCCATGGTATACTAGCTGTTAACTTGAACCAAAAACCCAACTTTGCTCACCTTCTAGTCTCTTAATGTCTTACAACCTTTCCAATACTACCCTAAATGATTTATGAATTCTTACTAGAGACTAAAACATAAAAATTGCTTGTATGTATTTTATATTGCGTTTAAGATAAAAATTGTTTACTTGGTATTTAAAGAACAATTGCATAAAAATACTTTAATGGCACTAGTAGACGGGTTTACACATAATTCACTTATGAATGTGATTATACGTTGTGCTTTAGTTTTAATTGTCCTTATGCATGCCTTAGGGTCAAGGATGTGTGGAGCTAACGTTGATTAATTCCGAGAATAAAAGTTTGTTGTTAAGCTTTGAAGGTAGGGATTCTATTACTCATCTTTTGTGAGGTTTTGGTAAATTAAATTTGATTGTTTTATATTGTAAAATATGTATATTGTATAGCGATAAATATAATGATTTGACATATGTTATAAATTGAGAAGCATGGTTAGGAAATTGACTCTATAAATATAAATTGAATACAAAGGAATAGTGAGATGTAAAAAGGGCGACGGTTACGTCCTTGGGCACGAATACCCTAAAAGGAAAAATAGGGGGAAGGTGATGACGCTTCCTTGGGTTGAAAGTCCCAGAACACACTGTACAGGAATCGATTTGGTGAGGACTCGGGGCTTGATGTCCCCTCATCGGAACACCCTTGAAATGTTTATAGGGTGATCAAGTACGCCCATTTGGGTTTCGATGAGTTGAGTGATACTCAATTTAACATGGATACCTAGGAACAATGATGATTGGTAATATTTGTATAAATGTGTAATTATGACACTTGGTAATGATTAACTACGGTATCCATAAGATGTGATCATAATAAACCTCATAATCTGGAATATGATGTAACCTACTAACCATGCAGTTTTTAATGTGGTAATGGATAAACCATAAGGTGAGTCATGATTTCCCTACTGGGCATGTCGATGCTCATCCCTATCATATCTTCATATCTCAGGTGGAACTCAGTGCAACATATTTGAAGAGGAATAAGCGAAAACAATCTTGCTGTTTTCGTGTTAGAAGACCCTGTTTAATTACAACTTATCTACAACATGTAAGAGTTGTATTATTTTTTTTATGGCTGTGTTAAGTTATTTGGGAATTGTACTATGGTGATGATGACTGTAATTATATATATTTGGTGCTACACTAAAAACTGTGGTTTGTATTTAAAACGTTTATTTTTATTTTTCTTGTTGTTTAAAGACCCATGGGCATTATTTAATTGATTTAAATAATTTAAAATTTAAAATTATTTTTATTTATTTAAAACTGTTAACCCCCACATAGGGGTGTTACAGAATTTTTGGTATCAGAGCCTAGGTTCGATTAACCTAGGGGGTATAGCACCACCTTAAAAATTAATCTTTGGGAATGGTTTTAAAGTTAGGTGTTAATGTCATCATCATTTGGTACTGATCCTAGTTAAATTTTCGCAGCCAGTAGAAACTATGCCACCAAGACGTCAAATGCAATCGTCTGAGCTGTCACAACCGGTTGAACATGCTCAAGAAGTTGAGCAACCGGAACCGATGGAACAAGCTCAAGAAGATGAGCAACTACGACATGCAACACAATCCCCGCCAGCTGCACCAGAAGTAAATAATTTAGGACAAATTCTTCAAGCATTACAAAATGTGCAAAGACCTGTGGAGGTTCGTGATCCCGAACAACGACATCTAACTCTGTTGAAGGAGTTTATGAAGCAGAAACCACCCACATTTAGTGGAGAACCTAACCCAGTCATAGCAGAACAATGGCTAAAGGCAGTCAAAAAGAAGTTGGACACCTTGAGGATTCCACGGGAGTATTGGGTTAGCTTTTCAACATATATATTTGAGGGTAAAGCCGAAGAATGGTGGGATCTTCAGAAAGACGACTATGACGTGCCGAATCTTACATGGGAGCAGTTCGAAACCATTTTTCGCAACACCTATATTCCTCAGAGCCATAGGCAAGCAATGATGCGAGAATTTGAAAACCTGGTGCAGGGAGATACAACAGTTGCTGAATACCATGCTCGATTTATAGAATTGTCTCGCTACAATCCCGGGGCTGTATCGGATCCAATGGCGAGATGCGAAAAATTTAGAAATAACCTGAGGCCGAAAATCAGACAAATGATAGCTGCTGTTCCATCAACAGATTTTCTTGATCTTGTAGCTGCGGCACAGCGGGCAGAGACAGAACTAAATAACTCCTATGGAGAGTATAAGGGTTCTGGTGGGCATCAAAGGAAAATAAGTAAGAAAGAGAAGTCACAAGGGCAAGTCATTCAGCATAGTGGAGTGACTATTGGTGGTGGATCTTCTGGTAGTGGTCGTTTCCAACCGTATGCTTGTCATAACTGTGGACAAGTGGGACATCTGAGGAGAAATTGCCCTAACCGCCCTACACAATCATCCTTTGCACCAAGGCCACAAGGAAGTCATTTTGGCTCCACTGTTTGGGGAGGGAGTCAAAATCGTGGAGCGCCTCAGCAAAACACTCCAGCTTCCCAAGTCTCAGTAACTCAACCTCGAGGGTTCCAGCCTCAGTACAACTATCAACAGCGGCCACAGGGTTCCAATTTTTATGCTAATCAGAACTTCCAACCGACTCCACAAGGCTCAGTGAATCAAAGGCCATATTTTTCTGGGAGAAATAATAATAAGGCTAGTAGTAGCCAAGGAAACCGAGGAAAAAGTGATAAAGGAAAAGCACCAGCACAAGCTTATGCAATTACGGCTACAGCTGGACAAGCAAAACAGGCTGATCACTCAGTTGTAGACGGTATGATTCACGTGTCTCATTCTTGGGCTCATGTATTATTTGACACTGGTGCCACTCATTCATTTATATCTATGTTATTTGCTTCCGTACTACAATTAGAAACTGAGACATGTAGTTCATCATTAACCCTTAGTACACCAATGGGCGGGATAGCTGAAGTATCCATAATTTGTAAATCAGTGTGTATTGTTATAGGAGAACATAAACTATCGGCTGACCTATATGTAATAACTATGACAGAGTTTGATGTAATCTTAGGAATGGATTTGCTAACTAAATACCAGGCAATAGTAGATTGTCATAGGAAACATGTCTCTTTATTCACCAAGAATGGACAAGTCGTCGAATTTCAGGCAAAAACAGGAACAGTGACACCAGCCCCGGTGCTAAAGGCTTGTATTGGAGGACGAAGGAATTTCACCAATCTTGGGACGATCTTTGCTTCAAATGGAGAACTAAAGAAGAGTGACCTATCCTCTCACACTCCTGTGGTGGACGAATTTTCAGATGTTTTTCCAGATGAATTGCCCGGACTTCCGCCTAATAGAGAAATTGAGTTTGTCATCGACCTAACTCAAGGAGCAGCGCCTGTTTCTATTGCTCCGTATCGAATGGCACCTGCTGAGAAAGTGGAATTGAGGAAGCAGTTGGACGAATTACTGGAAAAAGGATTTATTCGACCAAGTACATCACCTTGGGGAGCTCCAGTACTTTTTGTGAAGAAACATGACGGATCGTTGAGGCTCTGTGTCGATTATCGCCAGCTTAATCGATTGACTATCAAGAACAAGTACCCTCTACCCCGAATTGATGAGTTGTTCGATCAGTTAGGAGGATCTTGCTATTTCTCAAAGATTGACTTACGATCTGGATATCACCAACTGAAGATAAGAGAAGAGGACATTCCAAAGACAGCTTTTCGGACTCGCTACGGTCATTTTGAGTTTCTTGTCATGCCTTTCGGGTTGACTAATGCACCAGCGGCTTTCATGGACTTGATGAACCGTGTCTTTCGACCGTACTTAGATCAATTTATCATTGTCTTCATAGATGATATCTTGATCTATTCTAAAAATGAAGAAGAACATGCTGAGCATTTGAGGATCGCTCTACAAACGTTGAGAGAACATGGTCTTTATGCAAAAAGAGAAAAATGTGATTTCTGGATGACGAAGGTCAAGTTCCTTGGACACGTTGTCTCTGAAGAAAGCATCTCAGTGGACCCCTCCAAAATTGAAGCAGTGCTAAATTGGGAACGACCAAAGAACGTGTCAGAGATTCGAAGTTTCCTCGGACTAGCTGGATACTATCGACGCTTTGTAGAGAATTTTTCAAAGATTGCTTCTCCATTAACAAAACTCACAAGGAAGAATGTCAAGTTCGTGTGGGATGATAAATGTGAAGAAGCATTTGAGGAACTGTAGCGAAGACTCACTAGTGCACCTGTGCTGATCATACCTAACAACGAGGAGCCTTACACAGTATACACGGATGCCTCAGGAAACGGTTTAGGTTGTGTGTTAATGCAGCATGGACGAGTAGTTGCCTACGCCTCACGCCAGTTGAAACCCATGAGAGGAACTACCCCACACATGGTCTTGAGTTAGCTGCTGTGGTTTTGCACTCAAAATTTGGAGATGTTATCTATATGGTGCAAAGTTTGAGCCATATTCAGATCATCAATGTCTGAAATATTTATTTACTCAAAAGGATCTCAATCTAAGGCAACGAAGATGGACTGAGTACATGGTGGACTATGACTTTAGTATCCAATATCATCCTGGAAAAGCAAATGCAGTGGCAGATGCTCTAAGTCGTAAGAACAACGGAAGTATAGCCAGTTTAGCATTGGAAGATTGGAGACGAGTCACCATCGCCGACTTCAACTTGCAATATTATGAAGATGACGAGAGAGCTTTCCTATTCAATGTGATAGCAACTCCTACGTTAATTCAGAAAGTAAAACAAGGACAATGGCACGATGAAGGATTACGTAGGGTTTGGGAGCAAATACAAAATGGAGAACAACTGGATGGATGGCAGATTGAGCCAGAAGGATTTTTACTTTACAAAGGAAGATTAGTTATTCCAGAGGATCCATATCTCAGGCATGCGGTGCTAAATGAGGCTCACCGTTCAAAGTTTGCTATTCATCCTGGAAGCACAAAAATGTATATGGATCTAAAACGACAATACTGGTGGCGAGGAATGAAACGAGATGTAGCAACCTTTGTCTCTAAGTGCATGACGTGCCAACAGGTTAAAGCGGAACATCAAAAGCCTGGAGGCGAGTTGAGGAGCTTACCTATTCCAGAATGGAAGTGGGATCATGTGACAATGGACTTTGTTACCGGAT
This sequence comes from Artocarpus heterophyllus, assembly GCA_025403435.1. Classification (NCBI taxonomy): domain Eukaryota; kingdom Viridiplantae; phylum Streptophyta; class Magnoliopsida; order Rosales; family Moraceae; genus Artocarpus; species Artocarpus heterophyllus. The sequence goes on along the minus strand of CM046332.1, from coordinate 15,703,235 downwards.
TTCCTAAGACTCAAATAGGGCATGACGCCGTTTGGGTAATTGTAGATCGTTTAACTAAGACAGCCCACTTCATCCCAATCAGAACTAATTATAGTGTCTCAAAATTATGTCAATTGTACGTGGAAAAGGTAGTGACATTGCATGGAGTGCCAATGTCAATAGTTTCCGATAGAGATACACGTTTCACGTCGAAATTTTGGAGAGGATTGCAGAGGGCCTTGGGAACTCAATTGAATTTTAGTACAGCTTTTCATCCTCAAACAGATGGACAATCTGAACGTGTCATTCAGATTCTCGAGGATATGCTTCGGGCTTGTGTGCTGGACTTTGGAACAAATTGGGCTGCACAGCTGCCATATGTTGAATTCGCATATAACAACAGTTACCAAGCAAGTATTAGAATGGCTCCATATGAGGCCTTATATGGTAGACCTTGTAGATCTCCATTGTGTTGGGCTGAAAAGGAAGAGCGTCTTGAACTTGGGCCTCAGTTTATCAGAGAAACAACGGACAAGATCCAGATTATTCGCGAACGTCTTCAGACAGCTCAAAGTCGACAAAAGAGTTATGCAGATAAGAGGAGGCGACCTTTAGAGTTCATGATTGGAGACTTTGTGTTCTTAAAAGTGAAACCAAAACGAGGTGTATCTCGATTTGGTGTTAAAGGAAAGTTAGCACCAAGGTATACAGGACCGTTTGAGATTGTGGAACGCATTGGAACGTTGGCATACCGTTTAGACCTACCACCACAATTGTCTCATGTACATAATGTGTTTCATGTATCGATGTTGAGAAAGTATGAACCCGACCCTTCACATGTGATCATGTGGACAGATGTGCCGATTCAAGGAGATACGAATTATGAAGAAATTCCAGTTCAAATACTGGATCATGAAATAAAAATATTACGTCGTCGTGAAATTCCTCTGGTGAAAGTGATGTGGCAACACCATGATGTGGAGGAAGCCACATGGGAACTTGAATCTGAAATGAGAGAAAAGTATCCACATTTGTTTTAACATTGTAATCAGTGTAAGAAATTTCGAGGACGAAATTTTTTATAGGAGGGGAGAGCTGTAACACCCGTATTTTTAACGGGCATGATTTTGTAAAATTTAATGAATAAAATGTGACTATTTAAAATTACTAAGTTGTTTACGATCATTAAAAAAAAAAAATACCACTTTAGTATTTTCTTACCAAGTCTTCCTAAGAAACATTCAAAATTTACCAACACTTCTACCAATCTTGTCTCCCTAAATTATTGCTCAATTATATAGCCTTCTTCTTATTTTGCTAAAGGTATCCGAAGGGGACATTGAATTATTTTCCCTCAATTCATAAAAGACATGGAGATATTTTCTCAACCACCTCTTTAATTATTTCCTTATCTTCTTCTATAATTCACTCCAATTGTCCCCTCAATTATGTTAGCATGATTTGCTAAAAATCTTCATGGGAGACAAGATGATATTTTCCTTTAAGACTCTTTTGTTTCTTCTTACAACTTTCCCCCGTAAACATCCCATTCCTCTTAAGCATTTTGATATCTTTTTATTTAACTATCACCACCTTCTTCTCTAGTTCTCATTCTCTCCCTTTCTCACTTCAAATTTCTAACTAAAGACATAGAGCACAAAGCTCTCTTTGTGGCCAAGACAATTATAATTCCCAACCATGATCGAGGCGGTTTTAGAGTTAATTCAAGCTTGATTGTTAACCCGAACTTTGGTGCTTTTCAAAGAAGTTTTGAGGTAGGTTTTCTTTAATCTAAACTTAGTTTTTAGTATGTATTTTCTCCATGTTTAATGCATAATTTTCGTGTTCAAAATTCATGCAAATTTCTAGTTATGTTAACATGCATCCTTAAACATTTATGAACAAAAACTTGAGTCTTGAGTTACAACCCACAACCAACTTTTATTTTGGTTTGATGACAATGTTAGAAGCATGTTAGGAATGTTTAAAACCGGTTTCCATAACTTTAAGATTGATGTTCTAATGTTTTGAGCTTAAAGAGCAAATTTAAGCATGTTTTCATCATTATTTACAAGAAAGGCTAGAGATATAATTTGATAATGATTTTGGTATAAAACTCATGAGAATATGTTTATTCTGATTATATAATGCATGTTGCATATTTTGGAATGGTTTTGAGATTTTAAACAAGGATAATATGCTTTAAGTTAAAGAAAAATTTGACATCCCATAAACTTTATAATACCTCTATGGGCAGTGGCTATTTCTTAAAATTCTGGAGTTAAATGAAAATGAATTTTGTAAATTGGTTTGCATATTTAAAAAGTAGACATCCTAAGCTTTCCAATGAGCTATCATGAGCCTAAATCGGAGTTGTATTTTAATTTCTATGAATTTTTCAATTTTCGGATTAGAAACTAGTAAACCTGCCAGTGGTAATAAACCACCCGTCTATCTTAAGTAAACCACCTGTTAACCCGTGTGTTAATTGTAGATAGTGAACCTGTCTTTTTACAAAAGTATACCACCATGTTGCCATGGTATACTAGCTGTTAACTTGAACCAAAAACCCAACTTTGCTCACCTTCTAGTCTCTTAATGTCTTACAACCTTTCCAATACTACCCTAAATGATTTATGAATTCTTACTAGAGACTAAAACATAAAAATTGCTTGTATGTATTTTATATTGCGTTTAAGATAAAAATTGTTTACTTGGTATTTAAAGAACAATTGCATAAAAATACTTTAATGGCACTAGTAGACGGGTTTACACATAATTCACTTATGAATGTGATTATACGTTGTGCTTTAGTTTTAATTGTCCTTATGCATGCCTTAGGGTCAAGGATGTGTGGAGCTAACGTTGATTAATTCCGAGAATAAAAGTTTGTTGTTAAGCTTTGAAGGTAGGGATTCTATTACTCATCTTTTGTGAGGTTTTGGTAAATTAAATTTGATTGTTTTATATTGTAAAATATGTATATTGTATAGCGATAAATATAATGATTTGACATATGTTATAAATTGAGAAGCATGGTTAGGAAATTGACTCTATAAATATAAATTGAATACAAAGGAATAGTGAGATGTAAAAAGGGCGACGGTTACGTCCTTGGGCACGAATACCCTAAAAGGAAAAATAGGGGGAAGGTGATGACGCTTCCTTGGGTTGAAAGTCCCAGAACACACTGTACAGGAATCGATTTGGTGAGGACTCGGGGCTTGATGTCCCCTCACCGGAACACCCTTGAAATGTTTATAGGGTGATCAAGTACGCCCATTTGGGTTTCGATGAGTTGAGTGATACTCAATTTAACATGGATACCTAGGAACAATGATGATTGGTAATATTTGTATAAATGTGTAATTATGACACTTGGTAATGATTAACTACGGTATCCATAAGATGTGATCATAATAAACCTCATAATCTGGAATATGATGTAACCTACTAACCATGCAGTTTTTAATGTGGTAATGGATAAACCATAAGGTGAGTCATGATTTCCCTACTGGGCATGTCGATGCTCATCCCTATCATATCTTCATATCTCAGGTGGAACTCAGTGCAACATATTTGAAGAGGAATAAGCGAAAACAATCTTGCTGTTTTCGTGTTAGAAGACCCTGTTTAATTACAACTTATCTACAACATGTAAGAGTTGTATTATTTTTTTTATGGCTGTGTTAAGTTATTTGGGAATTGTACTATGGTGATGATGACTGTAATTATATATATTTGGTGCTACACTAAAAACTGTGGTTTGTATTTAAAACGTTTATTTTTATTTTTCTTGTTGTTTAAAGACCCATGGGCATTATTTAATTGATTTAAATAATTTAAAATTTAAAATTATTTTTATTTATTTAAAACTGTTAACCCCCACATAGGGGTGTTACAGTACCTTGAGATTTCGCTGACGCACCGGATGACGCGTTGACACGCGTCTCTTCCCCGAAAGCTGAGATTGATTTGGCAGTGAATCTGACGGCTCTCATGATGCCACGTGTCCCATTTAATATAAATTCGAATTTCCTTTATCTTTTTGATGCATTTGATGTTCGATTTTATCCGTTTTAGTGTTGTTTTGTTCTATTTTTCCTTCAGATTTCAAATCTAAAAATCACAAAAACACTAAAATTAATTATTTTACAAACATAATATTTACAAAAATATTAAAAATATTTATTTTATATTAAAACACACAAAAATAAATAAAAACTCCTAAAATTTTTAGTCTCTTACGGTTTGACACAGATATAATTTTTATGACTTGGAAATATATTTATAAATTACTAAAAATATAATAAGACATATTTACAAACTTAAAACACACTATCAAATACACTAAAACTCAAAATAAAATACGGTTTTAACTATTTACAAACTAGACACTTATTTAACACACCAAAATGACTCTAAAAATTACTAAAAATATTATTAAACATAAAAACATATTAAAAACACATTTTTAAACATATTTACATACTAAGACACAAAAATACTTATTAACACAAAATGCTATTAATTAGAGAATTTAATGAGAAATAAAAGCATAAATAAATTATTTAAGTCTTAGAAAATGTACACTTTTATAGTCTCATCACTAGGGTTTAAAGTTTTTTTATTAGGGTTTATTATTTAGGGGTTTATCAGTAAGATACTAAGTCTTATCACTAATATGCTAGGCTTTTTATCACTAGTGTATTGTGGTCACTAATATACTCGGGTTTATCATCGATGTACTATATTATATCACTGATATATTACGGTTTATCACTAATGTACTCGAGTTTATCATTGATGTACTCGGGTTTATCATTGATGTACTATGACGGATTAATAATTAATGAAAGTTATTTTTGTCATTTTGACTTTATAATTAATAAGAAAGGTCATTTTCCTAATTTAGAAAAAGTATGGTCATTTATTTTTAAAAAACCATTAAAAAGACCCTTTGCCTCTATATCCTTAGATTTTAATATGGTCACCGCACATCAATAAAGTTCACAGAAAATTTGATTAAAATCAAAATCTAACACTTTAGAAATGAGAACCCCTCCAATCTACTTACCATATTTGCACTGCAAAAAACTTCCCAGCATTGTTACTTCACAATGGAAACCTTGATCCAATTAATATTCCTTTTTTTTTTTTTTTTTTTTGGCTAAATTCAAGAATAATACAATAGAGCATCAGTAGTGCTGAACACTACATACCAATAATAAAAAGAGAAATTACATAAAATAGCATATTATGTCATACGTTTTAAAAATCTATAGGAAATATCATATTGCCAATAAATCAGTATTTTAAACATATGAAAAACTCAAAACACCCCTAACAATTTTTTTTTGGTGGTGGTGATCCACACCTCTTGATTTCCAGAGCCCACCATGGGAGGTACGAACTCTTTATATAAAAAGGCCTTTTAAGTTTTATGGGGTTTATCCGACTAATCCAAAACCGACCCATAGAGAGACCCGAAGACGACAAGAGTCTCTCAACACTAGCAGTTGCATTCACAAGGACTCAAACTCGAGCCCTTACTTAAGCGAAACAATCTCCTATCAACTGAACTAGACAAGTGTTGGTAAACACCCCTAACAATTATATCTGATTTTTATTCCTTTTTCCCCCAAATTGGCCTCTGTCTTCGCTTTTCCTTATCTCTCTCTTACCCTGCGCCCATTTTTCTCTCCTTATATCACTTTTCTCTCTCCTTTGGTGGTCCCGACCGACCTCCTCATTGTAGCCGTCGTGCCTAGCTCGCGACTCTGATCAGCATTGATGGCCTTATCGTGTTACCTAGTGCGACGATCTAATGTTGCTAGCCACGATCTGATGAACGAGATCTTACGGCGACGACAAACAATGGAGCTTGCGATGAAGAGATCCGAGTTGCACTTTTCACACACAGGCGATACAAATCTAAACTCGCAACCTCCTCGTCTAGAGAAAAAGACAGCTTCGTAGGTGTTGTCAAAGGGGATCTGAGCTTCCTCGGCATTGTCGAAGACGACTAGAGCTTCGTCGGTGTTGTCGTGGTAATTCTTCGTTTCTCTCTCTCCTTGTTGGTTTCCTTTCTTTCTTTATCATTGTCGTCAGCAGAGATTCGATTAGGGCGATGATGTGTTCTGACCTCGCACACGGCAGTGTGACCGCAACAGCTCCTGATATGGTGCGGCAAATTAGTTTTTTTTTTTTTTTTTGTCTAAAGACTTGATGTCTTGTAAAGGAATTTTTTGTATTTTTTGGTTCTTGTTTTTTTTTTTTATCTTAAATGTCTCCATTGGTGTTGTTTTGGTGGTGAGATGAGATTTTTAGGGTACTATATTTTGAGAACTTTTTAGATTTTTTGGACTCAAATTTAGATTCGCATATTAAGAATTCTTTAGATACATGTTTGTTTCTCCTAAAATTCAAATCCTTTCAGTATCAAAAATCTAAGTTTTCAAAATTCTGACTCTCCCTTAAACTTTTAATACTTAGATATCCCTACTATAGTAAAAACTAAAATTCTCTATCTTATATTTGAGGAAAAAATCATAACTTTTTCATTTGTTATCCAATTGAGATGATTCTTTTTTCATTGTGTTCATAGTGAAAAGAGGAATAAATTAAGATCTATATTGCATATTTTTTAGGATCATTAACATTAAGATTTTATTAGATTTGTTGATAAATCAAAAAGTATTTTCACTACCTCTCTAAACCAAAATTTCAATTTTATTCTATACTCAGATTTAAACTTAAATGCACATTCAAACGTCAATTTGGATAACAATTCAAATCACTAACTCAAATCTTAATTTAAATTACACTAACTTAAATCAAATCACTAATTCGAATCCATTTACTAAATGGACCCTTAGTGTTTTTGTGAGCTTGTTCTTAATGGATTTACCGATAAAAACAGTATTTCCAGTTGAGGATGGAATCGAAATCATTTCAATAATTTTATAAATTTTTTGATAAATATGTGTATCCATATGTAAATATGATATTTATAAATAAATACTATATTTTTTGGCTGCCAGCGATCTAGCGAAGTCATCGGTCAATTTTTATATTTACATGTTAAAGTAATACTGTATTTCCTAACCGTTGCTGTTTTGACGAAGTCACTAGTGAATTTTTGTATTTACATAGTGAGTACGATATTTTTTGGTAAATATTATACTTTCCAACCGCCGGCAGTTCGGTGAAATCGTTGATGAATTTTTGCATTTATACGATGGATACAATATTTTCTAGTAAATATTGATTTCTCGGCCGCCAGTGATCTGATGAAGTCGTAAGTAAATTTTTGTATTATATGATAAATACTGTATTTCTCAGTAAATATTGTATTTTTCGGTCATTGATGGTTCGACAAAGTCGTCAGTAAATTTTTTATATTATACAGTAAATATGGTATTTTCTAGTAAATATTGTATTTCTCGGACGCTGGTAGTTCGGCAAAATCTTCGGTGAATTTTTGTATCATACAATAAATATGGTATTTCTCGGTAAATATTATACTTCTTAGCAGACGGCGGTCGTGAAGTCATTGATGAATTTTTTAATTTATACGGTATATATGATATTTTTTAGTAAATATTGTATTTTCTAGATGCCAGTAATCCGACGAAATCGTTGGTGAATTTTTGTATTGCACAGTAAATACGGTATTTTTTGGTAAATATTGTATTTTTGCCCATCGATGGTCCGATAAAGTCACGGGTAAATTTTTGTATTACACAGTATATTTCTTAGTAAATATTGTGTTTCTTAACCGCCGTTGGTTCAGAGAAATCGTTGATGAATTTTTACATCATACTGTAAATACGGTGTTTGCCGTTAAATATTGTATCTCTCGATAAACTTGGAATATATAGCCCAAAGCATTTGGCAAAAGGGTGAAGTGTTTATGTTGCAGGCTGCCAAGAAAAAGAAAAAGGAGACCCCAAAGCACATGCCAGAAAACTAATGAAAGCTCAAGCATGAAGGTAAGCAGACATTTTTTTTCCTCTTTGGCTGCCAAAGAAGTTGGCTATCTTTGAAAAGTTAAAAGGACTCAAATCTGCCTAAAGCAATTCTGAGAGTTGTCCAAGTGCTCAAATATTCGCCGCACTTTTCACTTGTGCAGCATTATGCATGGTATTCTGCCGTATGCCCCACCCCAAGTTGGGAAAAAGGGCATTCAGATTTCAGCATATTTAATACCGTGCAAAAAAAAAAAAAAAAAAAAAAGTGGTGTACTAATGCTCCCAGCTGAGTGTGGCCACTCAACGTTCTACTAAGACTCTTGATAAAATTAAGTTTCATACCACCTTTTTAATACCACTAATATTTTTGTACTATTTTTTTCAAACTTTTGATTCATCCACTTTTGACATACAATATGTCCAAAATACCACCACTCTCTCTTGCCTCTCTCTCTCTCCCTGTCTCTTTCTCTTATTCTCTCTCCTATTTTGTAAAAATGGTACGTTTCAAATTGTTTTTACAGAAGTAGTAAGAATCAAAAGTGGTACCAAATAAGTAGTATTTATCAAATTGACCCGGAAATGTGAAACAAAAAGAAATATAGCTCATGCTTCTCATTATATGGACGATGGGAATCGATCCATGAATGCTAGGCGAAAAAGCCTAATAAATCGTCCTTTGTCGTTATGCCACTATGACAAATTGTAATGGGACAAAGGTTATAGATGTGTTGGACAATATTTTTATTTCATTATCCCCCTGTTTAGCCCCAATGCTTGATCTTACCTCTTTAACCTAATGTTTGTTATGGGGGAAAAAATGGAGAGAGGAAAAAAGGCAGCCCTCCTTAATTGAATTCGTAACCTTACTTTCATGAAGGGTGTCCGCCACCTTGCTACTAGGATATCCCACTAGGGATGCTTAGATGTAGAAAATTATTTCTTTTACAAATCATATATAATTCTCGAAATCTTTTCCTTTTTGTAATAATGCAAATCACAACTCAACTTTGATGCCAAGTTCTTGGTGATTGCGAACCCTCAACTATGGAAGCGAGCAATGTCATGAGGTCCATAATGTTAACAACTCACAACCCAACACTTTGAAGCTACCTACCAATCAAAGTCGCCCAAAAATGTGTGGTCAACCGTGTCATAAAATAGATGAATAAGATAAGGAACTACATAAGCCATGAGATCAAGGGTTTATGGGTTGCAACCTCGATAGCTACAACTCAAATTCTAATTTTTTAATCATGATCACATTTTGCCATATGAAAAAAAATGAAGGACATAAAAATACAACTAAAATTTCCCTAAAAAATAAGGGAAGTTTTATAAATGTCATATTTTTAAACTCGTCTTTTATATGCATCATACATATTTAAGTGTCGTATGTATAATTTTTTTAATAAAATATATACATCTAAAAATTTATATTATATAAACTAAAAATTTTCAAAATCCTAATATATACAGCTCCGTCTGCCTATAATCCCCTTGCCCATCTATCAAAAAGAAAAACAAAAATTCTGTAAAAAAAAAAAAACTAATAGTAGGTATAGCTCTGACGTCCCAATTTTTACCAAGTTCCACCAACCAAAAAAATAAAGTTGTACTAAATTGTGTGTTTTTTACTATGATGTAATTTGGTGTAATTGACAAGTTTTATTTTTATTTTTTTTGGAAGAAAGGCCTCGAACTGGAGGGAAAACAAATTTATTAATACGAACCGAAAATGACTAAGGTATAACCAAAGGTCCGGAAACCTAGAACATGGTCTACAAGTAGGCTCAAAAAACCTACTTGGGAATCTATGATCCAAATGACATATCTAAACAAATTCTTACCCTCAGACAGAATAAAACTCCTACAACTGGTGGTCCCCACAACCATCAAAAGAAACCGCACCTTAATCCAAACCCAGCTCAAGACATTACCTATCAAACCAAGAGGCATGGGGAAACCATCTTCTATACCATACCTAACCCTACCCATCACAACACTAATAAGCACAACCCAAAAGGTGTGTGGAGAAACCACAGCCTTAATTACAACAAACGTAGATAAAAACAATAAAAAAAAACCATAAAACCAAAAAGCAGCCTCTACTGCGAACCATGTATCGAAGGTCCCTCAACACAAGCACCGGAAAGGCCTCCGCCACCCAACTCCAGTCGACTTCCTGCCCGAGAGCACCCACGGCCCCACAATGCCCACTCCCACAGCAAGACAATGGCCAACTCGGCCCACCTTTCCCCGATGGCATGAACTCTTCCTCACCCATGGGTGAGTCCCTCAACGCCAGCAAACAGCGGGCAGTGGCCAGATCAACCAACCCATGGCATCCCCCACCTGTCGAGACTTCCTCCTCGCCCCACCAATCGAGCCCAAGCCCAGAAGAAAGCCACACCTCCCATGACCTCCGAGCACAACGTTCCCCCCATTCTTGAGCTATGGCCAACAGCAGAGAGCTCCCCTCGCCTAACTCCGTGACAAACCACCAACCTAACCATGGCAACTTTCCCCTGGCAGCACAAACCCCAGATCCATGACGAGTGGCCGACAACGGCCCTTCAGATGGTGAACGAAGGCCAGCAAACCGACAACGCACCAAACCACCGCCCTCGGTACTCTTTCTACCTCTCTTTCTCTCGTTCTCTCTCTTACACTCTCTTTATTTAGGAAACAATTAGTTTTTTCTCACACTTCTCCAAATTAATGATATTTCTATTTGATTTTTTATTTCTAAAAATCCAAAAAGTATTCATTGGGCTTAGTTAAACCCCACATTTGCGTCTTTATTTTTAATAATCCAAAAGGTCTCCTTAGAGCATCTCCAATGTGATGCTACATTGATGTGTCAATAGTAAATTTGTCATTTGAGCATGAGAAAATACCCTCTCATGCAATATCATTTTTATAAAACAAAAAATAAAATAATACAATAAATATGTTATTTTTATTTTTTTTGGTGGTAAATATAGGATTGGTCACATTTACATTAGAGATGATTATCTTTTTAAACTATCCAGAGATTGTCCTTATGTTTTTCAAAAGAGTAACCCTTTGAGTGGTCAAAGTCTTGAAACACCAAAAACAACATTAGTAATTATATTTAAGTGTTATTTTAGTCGTTATTTATTTAAAAAAAAAATTTAAAAAAATAAATCAAGAAAAAAAGGCCCAGCATGTTGTTTTTGGACTGGGCATGATTAGACTGGCAAGTCTGAAATCAACCACTCATGTGTAGCTGGGTAAAGGCGTGAGATTTTGTGTAAGGCTAGACCTCTCTGACATATTAAGTTTTGGAATTTTTAATAAAATAAAATTTTTATTATTTAAAATTTTTAATGTCTAAAATAATTAATTATTTATCGCCAAGGGCATTCGCATCTTTTCCAACCATTTAGCCACTCTAAGATCATTATTTACTTCTTTTAAAAACCTTGGGGGATAATTTTGGGATCGTTTAAAAAATATAAGGTATATTTTTTGAATTATGAAAAACAAAAGGACAAACATAGAATGTTGTTAAAATTCCAGAGGTAGTTTTTTGGATTTTTCATTTTATTGCCTTATATTAGTTTCATCACTAACAAAAAAATAAGAACACCAATCTTGAAAATATGTGGTAATTTGTTTCATACGTTTGAATAAAAGTTAGAATATACAAATTTTTATGAGAGAAAATAATATATGATTTACTTAAAAATTCTGAATTTTAAATTAAACGATAGGCTATGTTGTCAGCTTATAAATTTTAAAGAAAAGTGATTAGCGATATATTTCATAATGCAACCGCCTTCTAATAGTGTGGACCAATTTGTGATTTGCCATATCATTATTAGGAATGAATAAGTGCGACTGTAGCTTTCTTTTAATTTTTCTTTTTACTATTTATTCACTTTTGCTTTTATTAATTGATCATTCAAGTTATGTGACCATCATTAGAAACTTTTGACTCCCGAATTTCATCAACCAATAAGATCAACCTTAAATGCAGCGTTTCCAAAAGGCTGCCAAATGTTTTATTTATCTGATAGTTCTATAATTGAAGCAAAAAAAAAAAAAAAAAAAAAGAAGAAGAAATGATTGCATAAGTTTGACCTAATCTTAAACTTAATTGTTTCCCTAAAAAAATCTTAAACATAATTGGCAATTACCATCCACCACACTATATATATATATATATATATATATATATGTATAAATTTATCAAATGCAGTTTGATTCATGCCATTTTTTTTAGGGGTGATTCAGACCAATTCTACTAACCAAAATTTGAGAAACCTAATTTAACCGTTTCAAGTTCAAAATGTCACACTTGAGCGCTTCAAGCTTGAATGTGTGTCTTTTGAAAAAAGATTAACAAATTTCCGTTAGTATTGGGAAGTATTTTGTTCTTACACAGTTCATAAAAATTCACCGTTTTTCAGAACGCCACCTCAATTAGTGAAGGGCCAAAAGTGAGTTACAACCAAAGATTCTCGCGGGAAAAACGAAGAGGAACCTCAGAGCTATAAATGGATACGTTAAGTTTGATGGGTGGCCAATAAAATGAAATGATAATTTATTAAAATTCAATCATATATAAGTTTGAATGGACGAAAAGAAAAGAAATATGAATTGCTAGTTAATCAAAATGATTTAATATTCCCTTAAAAAATAATTTAATATCTATTCTTAAAATGAACCAGTAAAATGATCATTTTATTTTAAAACTGAAATTATTTTCGGCAAATTACCACTCGCAATATTCTATTATTTCCTTTAAATATCCTTTTTATGATACCAATACAAAGATATATTTTTTATTTTTATTAATCCATGTGTAACTCACTTATTAATTTTAAGATATTTTATGGTAGTAAGATATTGAAGCTCCCCGGCGGTTCTTTAATGGATAGAGGACTCAGGATTAATAACCCTTAAATGGCATGTTTCTTGACATATCAACTCATGCACAAAATGATATTGATTCTTACATGTATTTTATATAGGTTATTGTTATTTTTTATATAAATTACGTTTCTCTTTGTTGCTAATGGATTAATACAAAGTCAATCATTTGAGTTTTATTTAGAGATGGAATAAAATAAGTAATGTAACACATATTTTAATTCGTCCTAAAATATTTATTGAAGAAGAAACGAAGGGTTATATTTTTCAAATAGTTATTATTGCATTACAATCCAAGGATTCGGCAACACATAATTATTAAGATCTCAATATTAGTTCTAATGTTTAAACAAACAATAAAATTCTAATAAATCATTCAATCTATTTATATTGTTATTCTTATTCTAATTTTATTTTATCAAACAAAATGTCACATTTTCTCACAATGTCATAATCAAAATTCAAAACACACTAAGAAGCTCTGGGGAAAAAAATTCATAATTTGTGCATAAAGATGTACATGTTAATGACAAAAAGTTGTCTACTTGAAAATTTTCTTAAAAAAAAAAAAATACTAGTGGAACCCAATAGGTTTAAACAAGCAGTTCATATGCAAATTAGAATTCAATCATAAGCCCTCTATGCTCATTGGTTACGTTTTGTGACAAATAACAAATCCTTAAGTATTGAACATAATGGGATCTACTGCTAGATGAAAAATGTCTAAGAACACCGACTGTGTTAAATATCACAACTAATAAAAAAAAATAAGCTTTATCTATGAGCTCAATAGAGTGAGACCCATATTATATTAGTGTCTGGTGCCCCAACATTGTTTCCTAATAAAATTGTAATGTATTGTTAATTTTATCACATAAGATAAGAAACATCCTCTCATTCATGATAAGTGTCAATTGCAAAGGCAAAAGGACAAGATTTCCTCTATTATTAATCAATATCAAAAAAACAAAACAAAACAAAAAAAATGGAAACGAAAATCAAAGAAACAAAACAAAACAAAAAACAACGGAAATAAAAATCAAAGAAATAACATCATAGTATCATTTGCTAAAAAAACAAAACAAAAACAACGGAAATGAAAATCAAACAAATGACACCATACTGTCATTTTCTTGTTAGGTTTACATTTTGGACAAGATTGAGGTGTTTTTTTTTTTCTAAGTCAATTTGTGTTGTTGTGAACTATTAATATGCAACCGGTAAATTTTAAACTAGACTAAATACACAAAAACTATCACGGAAGATCTTCGAAAAAGGGGATTTTTGGGAATCTCAATGAAACAATAAACAAACAGACAGACAAGTTAGCACAACAAAGAAAAGCAAAAGAAGGGTTTCACCTCAAGAAAAAAGACATTGCAATTGTTGAAAGCTCAGTATGAATTGGGGTCCTTTTCTTTGTCATCATATTTATTTTCTTTTTGGGGTAGGGAAGATCCGAATCTAAATCTTTCTTTCAGACCATACACTCCATGCCAGGAGAAAGTAAAAAAAAAGAAAAGAAGGTGTAATTACATAATTATATTTACTGATTATTTTTTCTCAATTTATTTATGTAGTATCTTTGGGATTTAAAATATTTACATTAATTTTATTCTTTGCGTTAAATAGTTTATCAAAAACATTTTGAACATTTTAAACATATAAAAGCCTCAAACAAAATATTAAAAAAATCTTAAGTTCTACTTTTAAAATGTTTAAAATATATTTTAGAAACTTTTCGCAAGAAAAATTTCCATAAACCTAAATTCGCTCCAAGTAAAAATATCTTTCTCTTTTCCTTTTTTTTTTTGACAAAGTCGTGAGCGATAAATTTAAAATAAAATTTTAAATTTAAATGATAATTTTGTAGTTTTTTTTTAAAATAGAGACATAAATTATGAAAAAAGAATAAATAAAAACTATGATATACATCCCCTAAAAGAGAATGCATAGCCAACCAATTGGAATAAAATCATGCTTTTGAGAACTTTGAATGTGCTTTTCTTCCGATGGTGCATGTTACACAGCTCTTCTTTTCTTTTCTTTTTTATTTTTTGAATTTCATATTACATGCTTTTTGTTACGTTTGCTACACTGGATGCCAAAAAAATGGCAAAAAACAGATAAAACAGGATGACTACAACTTAATTATATGCATGTGTGTATGTGTGTGTGTGTGTGTGTATATATATATATATATAACAATTTTACTTAACTTTGCCTTCATGTGTAAATGACAGAAAAGCCCAACAAGATAACTCTTACGAGCCAGAAAAGCCTATGTCTTATCCAGTGTGCCGAACGAGAATGACAGCCTATATAATTAGCCGCAAAGTCTACTCCTTTGTTCTCATTATTCATCTTAAATACTCCAATATTTGCCGATCAACATCCAAAATAGACATTAAAATCATTTCTCTTTTCCGAGTTATGGATTGAAAGATATTGTTTTCAATTCCCAGTTGAGTTTCTTCAAGTGGGATTTGTTTTTTTTCCCTTTTTTTTTTTTTTGGCCCAGTCAACTGCAAATTAACTAACCAAAACCAAAACCCATTTCCAAATAGTGAACATTTTTGTATTTAAACTCTCGTGAGTTTTTGAGAAGAAGAGGAAGAAGTTGAAAATGGCAGGTGGGTCTTTTGCTCAAGGTGGTTTGGCCGTTGAGAGAGCAGAGCAGTACCAAGGGAAGGTCACCGCCTATGTCGTCATTGCTTGTTTGGTTGCTGCTATTGGGGGGTCAATATTTGGCTATGATATTGGCATTTCAGGTACATTTCTTTTTTCCTTTCTTGATTAAGAATTATTGAAACTTTTTTTTAATAAATTTTTGGTTTTTGTTGAAAGAATCTTACACCCTTCTGTTTAATCTGGTTTTATTAGTAGAGAAACAAAAAAAGATAGAACTTTTCATGTTTTGAGTCAAAGGAAATGGAAAGTGAGGCGTGTAAAGTTAAGGTGTCATGGGATTTTGAGGGTCTGAGTATCTTGCGGATAAGGGAAGGGAATTATTATACCCCTTTTTGCTCCTTTTGATTGTAAAAGCATAGGAAATTCATATTTCATTTTGGATGGAGGGAAGTTAGCCTCCCATATGCCCTACCCATTTTTTCCCCAAATAAATTAGAAAATGAACTAATATAATCTTGTTTATACTTATTTTTAATTATTTATTTTATTTTTGAAAATAACATAGTTGATCTTGATATGTGATTTTGCAGAAGGAATAATTAAGATTTTTTTCCTTAAAGGGTTGGTAAATAGATAAGAAAATGGACAAATATTATATAACCTATTTTTATAACTTTGTTATAGTTTATTTGTTTTGTTTCTGAATATAACCTAGTTGATATGTAACTTTGCAGACGGATATGGGATTGTGTAACAAGTTATTCTCACAAGTTGATGACATAAACTGCATCCCAAAAAATTTTAAAATAAAAATAAAAATAAACTGCACTAATTATATATGCCACGCCCAAGTTTTCCCTATCTGTGATTGAACCAAGTAAGAAGAAACCATCAAATAATCATGAAAATTTATTTTCTTATGATCAAGTAGACATGTAGCTAGGCTTGCATGCTTGCTTGGGACAAAGGGGGAAGAATTGTCTTATTAGATTATTAAACTTGATAGTTTAGCACCCGTTTATTACATTAATAATTCAAACATTTAGGTACAGTGTTTTCTTTCACAAAAATTTAAATTCCTGTTCGATCTTTTTGTTCTAACATTTGAACCAAACGGGCCATTAATTACTCGCAGGAGGAGTTACATCAATGGATGGATTTCTTGAACGCTTCTTTAAAGAAGTGTACAGAAAAAAGAAGTCCGCGCATGAAAACAACTACTGCAAGTACAACAGCCAAGAGCTTGCAGCATTCACTTCTTCCCTGTATCTTGCTGGTCTAGTATCATCATTGCTTGCCTCACCGGTCACTAGGAACTATGGGCGGCGTGCTAGCATAATCTCTGGCGGGGTCAGCTTCTTCGTCGGAGCTGCTCTAAATGCCTCAGCAGTTAACATAGCAATGCTCATCTTGGGCAGGATCCTGCTTGGTGTTGGAATTGGCTTTGGGAATCAGGTATACTATTTTTTACCCCAAATTTAGTAAGCAGAAAAGGGTGTCAACAAAAAAAAAAAAAAAAAAGGTGTTTACTCTCTCATTCTTAATTTCAAATTCTCAAGTCATTGAGTTCAGAATGCAAAAACCAAAAAGTGAAACTGTTTGGTAGTTTGAACTTTTGAGTTAAACTGATTCACGCCCTCTCTTTAACTGTTGTGAATAAAGGCAGTTCCACTATATTTGTCAGAAATGGCACCTGCCCATCTTAGAGGAGCCTTAAACATGATGTTTCAACTTGCAACCACACTCGGTATCTTCACGGCAAACATGGTCAACTATGGAACTCAAAAGCTTGGCAATTGGGGTTGGAGGGTCTCTCTGGGGTTGGCTGCAGTGCCAGCCTTTTTGATGACAGTGGGAGGAATCTTCCTTCCGGAGACTCCGAACAATTTAGTCGAGCGGGGATCGAAGGAGAGAGGCAGAAAAGTCCTGCAAAAGATCAGAGGAACCAAGAACGTGGACGCGGAGTTTCAGGACATAGTGGATGCAAGTGAAATTTCAAGTGCAATTGAGCATCCATTTGAGAACATCTTTGAGAAGAGGAACAGGCCTCAATTGGTCATGGCGATCTTCCTGCCGATGTTTCAGATCCTAACAGGAATAAACTCTATTCTCTTCTATGCTCCTGTGTTGTTTCAGAGCATGGGGTTTGGTGGAAATGCTTCCTTGTATTCTTCAGCTATAACTGGGGCTGTTCTTGCTTCATCAACATTGATTTCCATGGCAACGGTTGATAGATTGGGTCGCAGGGCTTTGCTGATCAGTGGGGGAATACAAATGATCATATGCCAGGTAAAAGATTATTTTTTAGCTCAAATTCAAATGTGAGATGTAGGAGTAGACTAGGAAGAATGAGTGTAAATTAAAGTGGCACTTCTGCTTCAAAAAGAGAGTGTAGTAATATGCACTTTCAGTTCAAAAGGCTTCAGAGTTTTGAGTACAATATTTATTGTCGTTTTTTTTTTCATGTAGTTTTCGTCTCTGCGGTTTTTCGATTCATGTCGTTCTCAGTCCATGCCTTTTCCGGTTGATATCCCCCCCACCCCCCACCCCCAATTTTTTTTTTAAGAAAATAGTAAAAACGCTCTGTGTTTTGGCAAAACACCGCTTTTACCCCCTCTTATTATGAAAATAACCAAATCATCCCCTTTGTTTTTAAAATCATACACAAAATACTCTTAAAGATATTAAACTTTTTAAAAAACCAATATTACCTTGTTAATTTTATTAAATATAATTTGAAGCATTATTAAACCAAAATATTAAATAAAATCAATCTTAAAATTTTAACTCTCAAAATAATTAAACTATTTGCTTAATTGTAATATTTATTTGAATATTTTAAATTACCTTTTCTTTGATTTTAAGTCGTGTCATATTTAAAATAACATTTAAAAGGTGTTTGGTAAAAATTGCTAGAACTAACTTTTTGGTTTAAAACATGGTAGCATGTGAAAGCTTTATACTGTAGTTTTTTTTTTCTTTCTGTAGCATGTGAGAGCTTTAAAATATTTCTTAACAAAAATTGGTTATCAATAATATATATTAAGAAGGATAATCTTGAAATTTTTAAAAAATTAATTGCTCCAAGGGTTTTGGAAATTTTTATAATAAGAGAAAAAAATGATATTTTAGTAAAATACAAGAGGGATTTTCGGTATTTTGACTTTTTAATAATGTGGAGTTCAATGTGCTGTCGTTTTTATATTTTTGTCGATTTCATAGTTTGATGGTCCTTTCTGTTTATATGTCATTCTTGAATGTTGTTGTCGTTTTCTTAGTTTATGGTTCTCAATTGACGTTCCGTTTACCTTGTTTATGTCGTTCTTCAAGGTTGTTTCTTTCTGACATTGTTACATCTTCATGAACTTTGAGGTTAAAAATCTCAAAGTTACACACTTTATAGAGTGGCCCAACTACATAGGTAAGAACCGAGTATTACTTGATGATAAAACATCCGTTTAGTTTACAGCTTGACCATAATTCAAACGTTTATGTGGTATGATATTTTTTTCTCATGAAAATTTGAATTATTGTTTGAACATATGAACCAAACATGTCAAAAGAGGACTTTTTAATTAGAGGGGTTTTTCTAGTTGATTACTTGCTAATCTTTTTCTTGAATAGTGTGTTTGAGAATACGGTTGGAATTATATAATTGAAACCAAGACAATGTAACATGTGAGAGTTTTATATGAAAGCATACTTTTGCTTTACAGCAAAGCATATGAAAACTTTAAACTATAACAATTGAAGTTGAAAATAAAAAGTTGAAATGATATTCCCACATACACTCGAAATTGTTGCAGGTTATAGTGGCCGTGATCTTGGGAGTCAAGTTCGGAGACAACCAGGAACTATCAAAAGGATTCTCAATATTGGTGTTGATTGTGATTTGCCTCTTTGTTTTGGCCTTTGGATGGTCGTGGGGTCCACTAGGCTGGACAATTCCAAGCGAGATCTTTCAATTGGAAACTCGCTCAACTGGTCAAAGCATTACAGTTGCAGTCAATCTTTTATTCACTTTCATAATTGCCCAGTCTTTTCTTTCCCTTTTGTGTGCCTTCAAATTTGGGATCTTCCTCTTCTTTGCTGGGTGGATCACTGTGATGACCATTTTTGTTTATGTCTTCGTTCCTGAAACCAAAGGAGTGCCCATTGAAGAGATGACTTTCTTGTGGAGAAAGCATTGGTTCTGGAAGAGGATGGTTCCTGAATATTGAGAAAGAAAGTGGTTTCTAACTTTGTAAAAGTTATAAATATACAGTGCTTTAATTTTTAGGAGATTTTGTGAGTGAGTATGAGAAAACACCTTATGCTTAGTGCTCTTAAAAAATAAAAATAAAAAATAAAAACATTATTAGCTAGTCAAATAACGAGTAGAATTTGGAATAATATTATTAATAAAATAGAAATAGCAACAATAATATTACAATATTGGAAAAAAAATAACAACAAAATTAATATGAGATTTTAAACTATAAAATCATCGAGGCTGGTGTATTAGATGGTGTCTTTGAGGCAAATTCGTTCCTTTTTTGGATATGCACAAGGTTGATTAGTATCTATCTCTTAGGATACAACGGTGGCAGACAACTAGCTAAGGTACACGTCTAAGACACTCCTAGGGCGAACTAAATTTGTTTGAACTCTACCACATTGAAACCTAAAGCCTTTGGAGAGATTTTTCGAGAGTAAAGAAGACTTTGAATTTTGGTGTGTTGAATAGCGAAGTGGGGTCTCTTATGTAGGGTTATAGTAGATCGTGGCTTCACTTTCTTCCTAATATAAGACGAGAATTTTCAACTTAGGCTTTGAAATTTCACATATGCATAAGCTCATTTTGGATGTCAATTTCTCGTTCACTCATTCATTATTTTGAGCATATGAATATACCATTTCGATTTTCATGTAGAGGATAATAAGTTTCCGCCTTGACTCATCACTAGTGCATTGTAGGTCCCACTTAAAATTAAGTTTGAAAATGGTACTTCAACTTGCTTTTTCTAAGCCATTGTCTAACAATCCCCCACATAAATGAAAATTGAGAGAGGTAGCACAACAAACAATGATGTTTGGCCCTCGTGATAGAGTTCAATAGTCAGATCTTGCATATGATAGGTTGGTGTCAAACTTTGAACCTTCCCTTGTGAATATGTGTTTAATTTACTGGCTGATCAGTAGATACGATGTCCTTAAACTGTCCTACCGTTTGTGTAAATGATGATATATTTCACATAAGAATCTTTCCTGATACAATTCAGTTCTCATTGTTATATTTGTTTCGGTCATGAATATCTTCCTGGTTCTGCAAGTGTCTCTAGAGAATGAAGCCCTAAACAATTCTCTTTTGAAGCGACCATACTTATCTTTCACATAGGTGATTTCTTATCTAAGAGTAACCCGCATTACTCTACTTGAAATTTCAATTGTGACGCATAAAAGTTATTAAAAGCATAGTTTAACCTTATCCGTATGGGTATCACTATTTTTATCATAGGAATGGACATGAGGATAACCCCCACAGGCATTTCACACAGTCTTTACAACTAGGTTGTCACTTTGAACCTAGATCTTAGGATCTCCAGACAACTAGGTTGGGTTTCCATTGTATAAAATTATTTCATGGGCTTTAGTCCCATTCCACTTGATGACTTATCAACCAACTCCTTATTTAGCCCTTTGTTTAGCGGATTCGAAATGTTATCCTTTGACAGCACATAGTCAATAGAGATAACCCCAGTTAAAAGTAGTTGTCTAATTGTACTGTGTCTACAACGTGTGTGTCTAGACTTACCATTGTATACGTTGCTCTACGCCCTTCCAAGATTAATTGTTACGGTGTATACTTATCACTGGCATAGACTTCAGCCATCTTGGAATATCCTCTAAGAAATGGCGTAACCATTCTTCCTCTTTGCCATATTTATCTAAGGCAATAAACTCAAATTCTATTACGGGTTTGGCTATAACAGTCTGCTTTAAGGATTTCCATGACACAGTTGTACCTCCCAGTGTGATCAAATATCCACTAGTTGACTTTGAGTCTTTTATGTTATATAACCAATTTGCATCACTGTATCCTTCTAGCATAGCAGGATATTTGGTATAATGCAACTTGTAACTTCGAGTATATCATAGGTACCTTAGTACTTTTAGTATTGCTTTCCAATGGTTAGCTCCCAGATTACTCGTGTATCTACTCAATTTACTCACAGCGTAGGATATGTATGGTCTTGTACGGCTCATTAAGTTTATTAGACTTGTTATCACTATAGAGTACTCTACTTGAAAGACACTCACTCCTTTGTTCTTACACAAATATAGATTTGTGTCTATCGGTGTTCTAGCCATGCCAAAATCATCCTTGTTCAATTTCTCAAGAATCTTGTCCATATAGAACGTCATCCGATGTTCTTGATATTTTAATTCCCAGTATTACATTGATTGGTCCCATATCTTTCATGTCAAACCTTGATTTCAACATATCCTTGGCAGATTTGATCATCTTATCATTACTACTAACAATGAGCATGTCATCCACATAAAGACACAAAATGAAATAACCATTTTCTGTGTCCTTGACATAAATACATTTATCACACTCATTGATTTTAAATCCATTTTGTAACACCCCATTATAATAAACAGGTACTAAAAATGTTAAATTTAATTATTAGTGTGCTAATATGAATTTTGAAAAATTTTGTTTTATTATAAACATGTCTAAATTGATTTATTTAACTATTTTTAATTTTTCAAAATTTTTCTACACCTATTTTGTAAAATTAACAAAACACCCCTAAACTTCCATATATCTATGAAAATGTCATATTGGCATTTCCTACTCAAAGTCTTTAGGGGAGACATATTCTCTACCTCTCCTTGACAAGCTCAAAAGAAAATTTTATTTATTCTAATCCTTAAACGCCTTATTCTTCTTCTTTTCATCTTCTTCCTTTCTATTTCCTTCACTTCCCCTACTTTCTTCTTTCTTCTGTATTTCTCTTCTTCATTTTAAAATTCTTTTGCTTCTCCTTACTCACGGCAACCACCAAAACCAAAGAACCAAACAACTCAAACATCAAAAATCAACCCAAGATCTATCAAAAATCATAAAAACAACATTCTATAAACGCTTAGAGCAAGAAAACAAGAGGATTTTAGTGATTAAAGCATGCTTATAGCTTATATTTGAGGTTAGATTTTCAAACTCAAACTTTGATTTGAATTTATGTTTGAGAATGAAAATTTGTTAAAAATGTGTTGTTAAGAATTGTGGATGATTATACAACGTTTTTACACTTAGATTGAGGTTAGAAACATGTTTTTTAGCTAGATTTGGGTGAGAAATAAGTTTTGGCCGTATCAGGCAAAAACCTAGGAGAAAAACAACATCAAAACTAAATAAAAAGAAAATATGTAGTTTTTCCCAAAATGACTCGTTTTGTTGAGTTGGAAATTATAAGAAAAACATTTGTTTTGAGCTAGAGAATATTAGAACCCTTAACCTGTAAGAACAGTGGTAGAAGACTAAACAACTGGGATAAGGATAGCTATTGGTTGACTTATGCTTTGAAAATATTGAGTAGGTTAATTGCTTTGTTTTAAAATTTCAAAATTATATATTTTCAAATTATTTTGTTTTGATAAAATACCAAACTTTTATTGGTATTTGTTGTGTTTCTCATATTTTAAAACTGAATTGTTTATTTTAATATATCGTGTACCAAAATAAAATTTAATTTTAATCTTCAAATAAGGAAAATTATATTAGAAATTTAATATGCATATTTTAAGCATATTAATAATTGTGACACACTAATAATATAAATTGACATAATAACATTATTATTTAGTAGGATTTTAATCTTTTACGATTTAAAGTCAAGGACGTATTGGGTATTACATGGTGGCAGTAGCTAGTCAGAAGTTATTTGTAGATAATTTTGCCAAAGAGGTAGGAATTCTATTATTCAACTTTTCTGAGATTTATTTAATTGAAATTGGTTATTTGCTTTGCAAGATAAAATATATATATATATATATGTTATTTTGTTAACATTATTACATGAATATACACCATATTTTGTACCCGTTCTGTAATGTATATCGAGGTCGAGTGATTTGACATGTTTTAGTATAATTTTGATAAGCATGGTTAGATAATACGGACTCTATAAATATCGATAAGGATATGAGAGGATGGTGAGAGGTGAGGAGAGCGGCAGTTATGTCCTTGAGCACGTATACCCTAAAAGGTAAATAGGGGAGGCGTTGGTGCTCCTTTGGGTTGAAAGTCCCATAACGCATTGTATAGGAAATGTCTTGGTGAGGATACGGGACTTGATGTCCCCTCATCGGCAACTCATGATTCGGTGTATTGAGTTGTCAAGCATGCCCTTTGGGGTTTCGTTGAGTAGAGAGATGTGATTCTTAATTTCTTTGTAGATGCCCAAAAACATTAATTAATTATGTATAATATTGTATGATATAGAAACATGGTAACATTTAATTGTAGAGCATCCACTAGTTATATAAAAAAATAGATTTGCTATAAATAATATTATAATTGAACTAACCACGTAGGTTTAACATGGTAATTAATAAAACCAAAAAGTAAGTAATGGTTTTTCTACTAAGCATGTTGTCGTTCATCTCCTATATTTTTATCTTTATAGGATTAAACAGTGTGAGATGATGGCAAGTAAACCGTTAGACGGACTATGTAGCAGTATTCAAATAAGATCATTCATTTGTTCAGAGCATTTGTCTATATGTGTAAGCATACTAAGCTTCTATATGTAACTATATAACGTTGTCTTGAGGGTTAGAATAATGTCGATGATGACAAGTTTATTATGTTAAACTAAAGGTGCTACATTAAATTGTAGTTTTGATATTTGTATTTCCTTTTAAATTTCGTTTCAAGTCCCGGCAAAGTTTTAGAAGGTTTTGAAGTCTCATTTTATTTTATTTTCTAGTTTTTTATTTAATTTATTAAAAACTACTAACCTTACTTAGGGCGTTAAAATTTTGGTGTCAGAGTCTAGGTTCGGTTAACCTAAAGAGTGTAGCACCACTTTTTATTTTTAAATGGTTTTAAATGCTTTAAATTTGAAAATGTCATCATCGAATTGAACCTTCGGTTTGATTTATACAGTCCAGGAGGATGTCTTGACATGGAGAAATCCTAGAATAGATATGTTAACGATTATATAGTTGAGATATTTATATAGACATAATCTAAGATGTAAAGTACTCTAAGAAAGATTTAAGTTGTTACAAAGATCTAGAAACCTTTACTTTTTCAAAATGACAAGATGTACGAGACTTGAATAGTCAGTTTCTAGACAAGATATGATAGTGTTTTATTATTCATAAACGAAAGTGATGGAACGATATTCTGAGAACTTGATGGATGCAATGTGAAAATGACCAATAGAAGTTTGCTTAAGTAAATCATAATACCGAAGGCATATGTGACTTTAATGATGAAGAGATTTAATTTTAGATGTTAAATCTTTTGGTTATTTAAGATTTTATTAATATAAAGACGTAAAAATTGTATAAATGGGATTATTGAGGATTGTAGATGTTCTTAAGTAATAACACCAATGATCTTTACTAATTGATGTGATTTAAGTTAGAAGACAAAACGTATAATGATTTCGAGGTTAGTCATGTCCAAATTCTTAGTGGTGTTAATAGTGAATCTATTGACAGATGTTGGATATTAAAGATAAGATAAAGGTATATGTATTGTTTGATAAGTTAGTTTTAGGCTAATTAATTAGACGATTTTCAGTTAATATTTTTGTTAGTTTTGAGTAATTTATAAGAATTTGATAATGTTTTATGTTCTTTTGTAGGTTTTGAGGAAAAAAAGATGCATATTGGCAAAGTGCGAGATAAAACGGACCGAAAAATAAGTGAAACTGGACTCGGGACAAAATGGAGCCTAGACGCCAGCTTATGGGCGCCTAGGCGCTCTTACAGATGAAGCCTCACACAGAAAACCCGAGAGCATAGCGCCTAGGCGCCACAATTTAGGCGCCTAGGCGCTACAATCTTGGCGCCTGGGCGCTACTTTGAAGCCTAGGCGCCATATTCATGAAGCCTAGGCGCCAGTTCAGAAAAGGAGACGCGGGCAAGTATAGTGCCTAGGCGCTACAATCTTGGCGCCTAGGCGCCGTAACGAAGCCTAGGCGCCATTGCGATCCCAGTTCAAATTTTAGTGTAATTTCGTTCCAAAATTACCCTTTCAAACCCTAGCCTATAAATAGAACATTATAGAGGGTTGAAACACGAATTCTAAAGAGGAAAAAACTACAAACAAGAGGAAAGAACTCATTGCTTTGGAGAAGAAGAACGGTGCAATCCAGAGACAAAAATCATCTTCGCATCCAAATAGAGTTCTTTTCTTTCACTCATCATGTTTAAGAGATTATTTAGGATTGTTTTTAGTTTCATTAGGAACTAATTTTCTCTATTCTAGGGCTACGATGTAGCCGGATTATGAATGTTCATTTTTGTTTAATTTAATTCAATTCGATGTTTATTCATTATCTATGCTGAGTATTTAATCTAATCATAATGCTTGTAAAAGTTTGCGCACCTTTTGCATGATATGTGATTTAATTTGAGGCTGAGAAGCGATGATTAAATTAGACTATGATTGAATGCCATGAGATCATCATAGGATAGAGATATCTATGAGACTTGTGTAACACTATGAATTTCTTGTTCTTAATGAATCTCGGTAAGTTTAGAGTTTCCACAGAGATGTAGGAAATTTGCTAACTAAGATAAATTATTAATGCTTGAGAAAGATTAATGACTACCTAAGAGAAATTCGTTATTGGCATAGGAGTAAACATCAGTTGATTAAGTTAGATAATTTGAGTAGGATTAATTTAGGTGAAATCGGATGCCCTAGTATTTTATTATTTAGATTTTCATTTATATTTTTTTTGTTTTGTTATTTTTCTATTTTATATTTGATTGTTCAAATAATTGTAGGGTTAACCAATTTCGGTACTTAGCTAGATTAACGTAATCCTCGTGGGAACGATACTTTACTTACTCTTTATTACTTGTTAACGATACGTGCACTTGCGTTAGAAAATCCACAACAAGTTTTTGGCGCCGTTGCCGGGGATTGTTGTTTAATTTAGTTAATATCGATACCAATTAGCTCTAGAATTACTTTGAATTTTTTTTATTTGTTTTATTTCATTTTTATTTGTTCTAATTTTTTTCTTTTAAGTCATTTATTTCCTAAGGAACTTCATGATGTTGCATCGAAATGTCCTTGCAAGTTTTGTCCAATAACATATGGAACCATTTTATGCGGCTTGGGAGCGATTTAAAGATATGCTTGAGCGGTATCCACATCACAACTTGCCAAAGTGGGCTCTTCTCCAAATATTTATTGAAGGATTGCATTTTGAAGCTAGAGATTGGGTGGAAAAAGGTGCAGTTTCTGACGGTCATTCTTTCTTTTCAAGAACCGTTGAGGAAGCATACTACTTATTGGAGGATATAGCAGCCTTCAATTATCATTGGCATTTGAATTCTTCAATGCATAATTCTTGCTGGGAGAGGCACCAAAATCTTTCATGGAATATCCACTCCAACATGATGGAACAATCCTGTAGCCAATATCAAGAAGAGAAGACACCTTTGGAAGTTGCTTTAGATCGTCTAAAGGCCACTCTTGAGGGAAGTCATGAAATTTCCAACTCTAGGCGATATCTTGATGAACAAATCCATTTAAAGAGCACAATTTTAGAGACTCATCTAGAGGAGGAAATTACAACGTCAAATCCTTGTGGTGACCATAAAACGATAAAGGATGTGGTTTTGTTTGATGATGATTGTGTGAAACCTCAGGAATTTGAGCCTCTAGAGGAAATGGAACCTCAAGATGAAGAACAAGAACCCTTTGAAGTTGTCTTAGCTCAACCATTTGCTGAGTTGGGATCTTGCTCAATCAACAACGATGTACACTTGCTAAATCAAGAGGAGTCTATCCAAAACTTTGACTTTTATGAAGACCAAATCACAAACATGCTAATGGATAGCCAAAAGGAAAGGGAAGAGCAAATAGAAGGGTTATTAGAGGAATTCCTATATGAGGAGAAGCCACGAGGGTCGTTGGAAGATATAGAAGCGCATAAGACCGTTGATTTGAGCTCGTTAATGGTTCCAATATATAGATCACCAATCGATTCGTGTTGGCCATGGACATCACCACCATCACATCTCACCATGTTCAAGCTCGAGCCAATAATGAAGTTCCCATCAAAAGCACATCATTTGAAGACATCTGTTGTTGGTGCTATGTGCAAATCACTTCTAAATCTCGCCAAGCTTGAGGGCATCTATAACCAAGACCCATATGTGGTGCGGTTTGACACTAACTATGGGCGAAAGCCGCTCTTTGACAAGCGCTTCTTTGAGAGTCAGGCTGATGACTATAAAACAAGCGCTTCTTGGGAGGCAACCCAAGCTCTCTATCCTTTTCAGTTTTAGTTTTCATCATATTATTTAGTTTGTTAGTTGTTTCTTTTAGTTTTAGTCTATTTTGCAACTTAATCATGATGTAAGTCTTGTTTGTGGTGGTTCTAGGTTTTCAGGGGACATCAAGGTGCTCAGCTTGCTAAAAAAAAAAAATTCAAAAACTGAAACCATATCGGCAACCTGGCACAGATGATGAACCACATGGCCATGCATCTGAACATGAACTTGGACAATTTTCCTACAGTCTCTGCTTTCAATGAAGATAATGAAGAGAATGAGGATGAGGAGGAATAGGCTGCCGCAACCTTCAGTTTAGGGAGTGTTCTTTCCTTTCTTATTTTTGTTTTCTTTTTACATTGAGGACAATATATTGTTCAAGTTTGGGGGTGGTGTGTTGCTTTATTATTATTTTTTTGTGTCAATTAGTCATTATGGTTTAATTAGGTTTTAGTTTAGTTTTTTTTTTCTTTGCATTTGATAGTAATTAGGATAGTAAAGTTGTGTCGTTTGAGCACTGTTTAACTTGAGTCATAGGAAGCCAATGATAAGACGATGGTTGAAATTGAATATGGCTTTTAGGGGATAATAATTATTGTTGGTCTATCCTTGTTTTTCTTGTGATTTTTTTGCCATGCTGTGATTCTTTGAGCACTTTGAGCACTCATGCCTTGATCACCTAAATATTCTACACTTAGAGGACTTTTATGTTGATTAAGTGATATTTTTGATCTCAAATGAACGCTAAAACCTATTTGATAACCACTCGAGGCGAAATCCTAGGCTACACATCATTAAGGACATGATTTAGGCTATTTTTGGACCGTTTGAGCCTTTCAAGCCTACCATTGACATCATTTAATCACTAGTTACCTCGTTGAGCCTTATTAACCATTTTCTTTGTTACCCACATAATCAACCTAGCCTTTGAATAATTTTATCCTACTTAGTCCCTCACTCATAAGCATGATTAGTTTGACCAGGAAATTATTTGAAGGTAGTAGGCATTATGGGAGGATGAGTGGAGTTTTGAAGAACTTATCAAGGAAATATGTTTTCCTATCATTCAATCATGGGTGGAGTTTTGAGTATTGTTATCAAGAGATTATGTATTCATGTTTATTCATTGTCAAAAAAAAAAAAAAACACAAAAAAAAAAGAAAAAAAAAGAAAAAAAAAAAAAAAGAAAAAAATTAAAAAAAAAGAAAGAGAAACATCAAATAAATGTGAATGACAAAGGGAGTGCAACATAAGTTTGGGGGTGTACTTAAAAAGAAGAAATGATGTTCTTATGAAGTCCTAAGACAAATTGTGTGTTTATTATGGGTGAATTTTGAGCCACATTATATCCTTTATCTCACCTTTTTACTTTAGCCACACATTACAAGCCGAATAAAGTCCTAATGATCTTTGATGTTGCGATAGTCTACATTAGTGGAGAGTGGGTTTGAAAAATATGCCTATGGAGTTCATAAATTTTACTAATCTAGAGATTTTTCAAAATAAGCTTGTTGACATAAACTAATCCGAGTGTAGGTACATAAGTGCTAGAGGCATCACACACACGCACTCAAGGAATTATGAGTATGGTAAACTTGAGATTTAAATTGATTTTTTTTTCATGATCGAAATGGTTAAAGTTTCCTTTGAGTCATAAACTTTATGCAACCTTTGAGGCCAAGTATGATGAAAAATTAAATTGATGCTCAAACTATGTCAGGTGCTAGTGTCAGTCTTGTTCTTTTGTCATGTTCTTTGTTTTTCATTTTTGTCTTTTGCTCGAGGACTAGCAAAATCTTAAGTTTGGGGGTATTTGATAAGTTAGTTTTAGGCTAATTAATTAGACAATTTTCAGTTAATATTTTTGTTAGTTTTGAGTAATTTATAAGAATTTGATAATGTTTTATGTTCTTTTGTAGGTTTTGAGGAAAAAAGATGCATATTGGCAAAGTGTGAAATAAAACGGACCGAAAAATAAGTGAAACTGGACTCGGGACAAAATGGAGCCTAGACGCCAGCTTATGGGCGCCTAGGCGCTCTTACAGATGAAGCCTCACACAGAAAACCCGAGAGCATAGCGCCTAGGCGCCACAATTTGGGCGCCTAGGCGTCATTTGGAAGAATCAGTGTAGCGCCTAGGCGCTACAATCTTGGCGCCTAGGCGCTACTTTGAAGCCTAGGCGCCATATTCATGAAGCCTAGGCGCCAGTTCAGAAAAGGAGACGCGGGCAAGTATAGCGCCTAGGCGCTACAATCATGGCGCCTAGGCGCCGTAATGAAGCCTAGGCGCCATTGCGATCCCAGTTCAAATTTTAGTATAATTTCGTTCCAAAATTACCCTTTCAAACCCTAGCCTATAAATAGAACATTATAGAGGGTTGAAACACGAATTCTAAAGAGGAAAAAACTACAAACAAGAGGAAAGAACTCATTGCTTTGGAGAAGAAGAACGGTGCAATCCAGAGACAAAAATCATCTTCGCATCCAAATAGAGTTCTTTTCTTTCACTCATCATGTTTAAGAGATTATTTAGGATTTTTTTTAGTTTCATTAGGAACTAATTTTCTCTATTCTAGGGCTACGATGTAGCCGGATTATGAATGTTCACTTTTGTTTAATTTAATTCAATTCGATGTTTATTCATTATCTATGCTGAGTATTTAATCTAATCTTAATGCTTGTAAAAGTTTGCGCACCTTTTGCATGATATGTGATTTAATTTGAGGCTGAGAAGCGATGATTAAATTAGACTATGATTGAATGCCATGAGATCATCATAGGATAGAGATATCTATGAGACTTGTGTAACACTATGAATTTCTTGTTCTTAATGAATCTCGGTAAGTTTAGAGTTTCCACAGAGATGTAGGAAATTTGCTAACTAAGATAAATTATTAATGCTTGAGAAAGATTAATGACTACCTAAGAGAAATTCGTTATTGGCATAGGAGTAAACATCAGTTGATTAAGTTAGATAATTTGAGTATGATTAATTTAGGTAAAATCGGATGCCCTAGTATTTTATTATTTAGATTTTCATTTATATTTTTTTTGTTTTGTTATTTTTCTATTTTATATTTGATTGTTCAAATAATTGTAGGGTTAACCAATTTCAGTACTTAGCTAGATTAACGTAATCCTCGTGGGAACGATACTTTACTTACTCTTTATTACTTGTTAACAATACGTGCACTTGCGTTAGAAAATCCACAACATTGTTCGACAAGGCTTTGATTAAAGCAAATTATTGAGTTACTAAAGGATTTTGTTGGTTTTGGGTGAATTGGATACCATTTAAAAGAACCCCTCGTTGTTTAAAAAAATTCTAAATTTTCGCTTCAATTTCATGCTTGTTGTTTAACTCGGCCCAAAATATCAAGGGCTGAAACAACACAACCCATTCTAGCTTAGAACATTTGGGCTTAGTTCAAATTCTAGCCCAGCTCGATTCATATTAAAAAAAAAATCTCTTTCTTTCATACATGATCTCTACACGTGTCAAGCACAGTGCCCCATTCTTTGTCTATATATGCATTTACTGTGTATCAAAGTTCATTTACTGTCTATATATACTTTCGTTAACGCTCAAATCCTCTCCCTTCTCTCTAGATTTTCTTCTTTCTCTCTCTAAAAATTTTCTAAAATTCTACACCTTTCTACCTTTATTTTTTCTTTCTTCTTTCTTTTTACCATAGACCCAAAGTACCAACACTTGAGAAAGTACTTTCTATTACTTTCTTAGAAAGTTCTCATAAAAAAATACAGTACTAGGATCACTCGACCGTGGATTTTCATACGTTTTGGCATCCTTAATGATATGAGGATGCTGATAGAAGGAAAGATTTGAACCGAATGACTTCAATCAAAATGCTTGCCTAACAGTATGGGTACCGGTCGTAGTGGGATGAAAAAAAGAACTCGTGCCATCGAAGTCATATGTAACAAATATGGACGGCAGAATTGTAATGATAAATGTACTTCACCTAGATTTGTTTTAGTAAATACAGAGGGGTAAAAAAAAATTTGCAGGGATGGATTTTCTAAAGAAAACTTGAATGATCTCTATGCTTCTCTTCAAAACCATCTGAATAGATATGTTCAAGGTACAATTTCTGAACTCTGGCCCAAATTTCATACAGAAAGACAACACATCAGAAATATGACATTTTAAGATTATGTTTATCAGATCACAAGAAAACTAGATGTGGAGTAAATCCTTGATTCATAGAGGTCATTTTAAGTGTTGTTTGTTTTGAAATCGTTACAATACGTGTTTAATAATTTGTCTATTTTATGTAAAAAAATGTGTTTTTTGTTCAAAGTATTTGTTTGTTTTTAGATTGTCACAATAAGGTTAAATAATTAGTGTGTATTTTTTTATTTTATTGTTTTCTTTTAGAAATATTATCTTGTCAAATGTATTACGTGTTTACTGTAACATGTTTGAAATTTTCAAATCTTGTCTAAGATATTTCAAGATCTTATCTAGACATTTAAAGATTTATATCTTACTTTTTCAAAAGTTCTATAGTTATTTGCCATTATATCAGCTTTTTAGATTTGGTGCTCGTTTGTCAAAAGCCGACAGTCGCATCAAAGTGTATTTTGTTAATTTGTTTTCAATTGTCAAAAGTTATTCAATTCGAGTCTCGTTTTTCAAAAGTCAATCCGACTTTTCATATCTAGTCTATATTATTTTCTTACTTTCTTAACCGCACAATATTTTGTCTAGATCTTCAAATTACTTGTTTGTCACCTACTTGTCTAACCCCTTAGACCTTTTGCATTTCCATCTTTTTTAAGATCTCAATTCGAACTTAGAATTAAGGCAGAGCAAACTTAAAACAAAAACATTAAAAAAAAAATCAAATAGTAAAAGAAAGAGTCAGTTTGTCTTAGAAACCAAACATGTCTACCTCCTATTTGTCCAAGAAAAACAAAAAAGTTTGTATCTTCTGTGGTTCCAGCCTCAGGAAAGATAAAGTTTACCTAGAAGCCGCAAGACACTAAGGACAACTCTTAGCATATAGAAAGATTAACTTGATTTATAAGGGTGGTAGTTTAGGATTCATGGAGAGTGGTGACAACAACTTAGTCTTAGCAGTGTCAAAGTCCTAGGGATTATCCCTAAAGTCCTAGTAGAAGGTAATCTGTGTGGAAAAACCATATGCATGGAAAAAAAGTTTCATACATTTGTGAACGTATTGATGCCATGATAAATATCTCTGATGCTTTCATAGCTCTACCTAGTGGTTTAGGCATCCTAGAGGAAATGTTCGTAGATGCTAGTAGGAACCTGTTAAGCCTCAACTCCAAACCCTTAGGACTTTTGAATGTTAACGGTTATTATAACGGTCTTTTAAGGTTTTTAGATCACACTGTAGAATATAACTTCATTGTAGAATTGGGAAAACAAATCTTTGTTAATACTTCAATAATCGAGGAATTGTTTGACAAGATGCGAGTCGTTCACCCGGAGTACGACACTGCAATATTCAAGCTTGATGGGGAGAAAGAAAGTAAGAAGCGGCCATTGGTTTTGAGCCTCCACCTGTAATCTTTTGGCTTTACCCACAGCATGTTCGTCTGTCTTTCTTGTGTCTTGAAAAACTGCTCTCATCCACATCATGTATTTCTTGTGGCATGTTGTTGTTAAAACCTTTATATTCATTGAGTCTAGTGTGAAAATGGCTGAAATTACAGTGTAACTACTACTCTCGAAACGCATCACGTTTAAGGTCTAATCTTTTATTTATCAATGTTTTTGTATTCTCTATACATTCATGATTAGGATATCTGATTATACGGAGTACTTTGTACTATTAAAACGTATCCACATGATGTCTGTAACATATTACATTCTGTTAATGCTTTGTGGGAATGCCAAAGTTAATTATTGAAATGCCCCGTAAAGGAATATATATATATATATATATATATATCTATTTGGTTTGAGTGTTTGTATTTTGAGAGAGAATGGCTGTTTTATAGGAGGGCCTGCAAGCTTGTCTACAATTTTGGGTTCCTTCTAAATCTCTATGTATTATCTTAATGTGTGTTTTTAATATAAATACTTGTATTTTTTATTTTATTATTATTATCATGTTTTAATTTATTTTAGTTGAAACATGAAAGCAACCATCCATAGCTTTTTTTTTCAAAATACACAAATGTTTCTCTAGTAACATCCCTAATCTACTTATAAACCATGGTTCAAAAATAATAAAGGACTAAAAAATTGCATAAACAGCATATGCACTTCTCTAACCATATTCCAAGGCCATAATAATATTGATGATGTAGAGTTGGCAGTGGAAGCACAATGGATATGTATTATTGTTTTATTATAGATTTGAAATTTTGAGGACAAAATTCTTTTTAAGAGGGTAGAATTGTAATACTTGTTGTTATAAATGGGTATTCATTATGTTAAATTTAATTATTAGTATCCCAATATGAATCTTGTATAATTTTATTTTATCATAAACATGTCTAAATTGATTTATTTAACTATTTTTAATTTTTTTAGAATTTTTCTACACCTATTTTGAGAAATTACCAAAATACCTTTAAACTGCAATATATCTATGAAAATGCCGTATTGGCATTTCCTACTCAAAGTCTTCGGGGGAGACATCTTCTTCACCCTCTCCCCGACAAGTATACCTGCTTAGAGGAAAATTTTCTTTCCTCTCCTTAAACGCCTTATTCTTCTTTTTCTCTTCTTCTTCTTTTCTATTTCCTTCACTTCCCCTACTTACTTCTTTCTTCTTTATTTCTCTTCTTCATTTTACACTTCTTTTGCTTCTGCTTACTAACGGAAGCTACCAAAACCAAAGAACCAAGTCATCCAAATATCAAAACTCAGCCCCAAGTTCTACAAAAAATCGCAAAACAACCTTCTATAAACACTTAAAGCAATAAAACAAAAGGATTTTAGTGATTAAAGCATGGTTTTAGCTTGGGTTTGAGGTTAAATTTTTAGACTCAAAATTTGATTTTAATTTATGTTTAAGAATAAAAATTTGTTAGAAATCTGTTATTGAGGATTGTAGATGATTATACAACGTTTTTACACTTGGATTGAGGTTAGAAACATGATTTTTGGTTGGATTTAGATAAGAAAGAAGTTCTGGTCACTTTAGGCAAAAATTTAGGAGAAAAACGACATTATTTGGGGAAAATGACATCAAAACTGAAGGAAAAAATATGTTATTTTTATAGATCTAGATATTAAAAAAAAAACACATGGAACCTCTAACCTGTAAGAAGAGTGGCAGAAAACTAAACAGTTAGGACAAGGTTAGCTATTGGTTGATTAATGTTTTGAAAATATTGAGTAGGTTAATTGCTTTGTTTTAAAATTTTATATTTTCAAATTATTTTTGTTTTGATAAAATACCAAACTTTCATTAATATTTGTTGTATTTCTAATATTTTAAAACCAAATTATTTATTTTAATATAATTTATACCAAAATAAATTTTAATTTTAATTTTTAAATTAGTAAAATTATCTTAGAAATTTAATATGCATATTTTAAGCATATTAATGATTGTGGCACACTAATAAAATAAATTGACATAATAACATTATGATTTTAATAGGATTTTAATCTTTTTATAATTTAAGGTCAAGGACATATTTGGAACACACGTGGTGGTGGTAGCAAGCTAGAAGTTATTTGTAGATGATTTAGGCAAAGAGGTAGGGATTCTATTACTTAAATTTTGTGAGGTTGTACTTAATTGAAATTGGTTATTTATTCTGCAAGATAAAATAGATATATTATTTTGTTAATATTATTACATAAATATATTTGTAAACACCATATTTTGGACCCGTCCTGTAATGTACAGCGAAGTCAATTGATTTGACATATTTTGTTACAAGTTTGAGAAGCATGGTTAGATAATACAAACTCTATACATATCAGTAAGGATGTGAGAGGATGATGAGACGTGAAGAGGGCGGCATTTACATCCTTAGGCATATATATCTTAAAAGGTAAATAGGGGGAGGCGTCGGTACTCCCTTGGATTGAAAGTCCCAAAATGCACTGTATAGAAAACGTCTTGGTAAGGATCCAAGACTCGATGTCCCCTCACCGACAACTCATGGTTTAGTGTATTGAGTTGTCAAGCGTGCTCTTCGAGTTTCATTAAGTACAAAGACGTAATTTTCAATTTATTTGTGGATATAGAAACATTAATTAATTATGTATAATATTATATCATATAGAAATATGGTAATGTTAAATTGTAGAGCATCCACCAGTTATATATAAAAATGGATTTGTTATAACTAATATTATGATTGAACTAACCATGTAGGTTTAACATGGTAATTAATAAAACAAAAAGGCGAGTAATGGCTTCCCTACTGAGCATGTTGTCACTTAACCCTTAAATTTTTATCTTTACAGGATTTAGGCAGTGTGAGATGACTGCACGTAAACTGTTAGACAAACTTTGTAACAATATTTAGATGAGATTATTCATTTGTTTAGAACATTCATATATATGATGTAAGCATCCTAAGCTTCTATCTGTGACTTTATAAAGTTGTCTTGAGGGTTGGCATAATGTTGATGATGACAAGTTTATTATGTTAAACTAAAGATGCTATATTAAACTGTGGCTTTGATATTTATATTTCATTTCAAGTCTTGAGCAAAGTTTTAGAATGTTTTAAATTTTTATTTTATTTTATTTTTGGTTTCCTATTTAATTTATTAAAAACTACTAACCCCCACTTATGGACATTACAGATTTGCTAGCATAGCATTGTCAAATTTTTCATGCTATTGTTTCAGTGCTTGCTTTAAGCCATACATCACCAATTTACAAACTTTCCTTTTTTGTCCCGGAGTAGAGAAACCCTCGTGTTGCTCTATGTAGATTTCTTCGTCTAAATCTCCATTTAAAAATGTTGTTTTTACATCCATTTGATGAATTTCCAAATTTTGCAAAGCAGCAATTGCAATTATCATCCAAATGGAAGTTATTCTCGTCACAAGAGAATGTGTGTCAAAGTAATCAAGGCCTTCTCATTGCTTGTATCCTTTGATTACAAGTCTGGCCTGATACTTATCAATTGATCCATCTACTTTCATTTTCCTCTTAAAAAATCCATCTGTAACCTAATGGTTCACAACTCGGAGGATGATCCATTGGTTTCCAAGTATGATTTTACAGTATAAAATCAATTTCACTTTTAATAACCTCTTTCTACAAAGGGCCTTCAGAAGAATTTACAGCTTCTTTAAAGCACTGAGGTTCACTTCCTAGCAAATGGGTCAAACAATCTGGACCAAAAGATTTTTCTGCCCTTGTTCTCTTGCTGCGTCTAGGTTCATCCTCAACATCCAACTCTTGTTTATAGTCCTGACTATCTTTATTCATCCTCAACAAGTTTTGTTTTGGCCCTTGGATGGTCGCGGGGTCCACTAGGCTGGACAGTTCCAAGCAAGATTTTTTTATTGGAAACTCTATCAGCTTTACAGTGGCAATCAACCTTTTGTTCACTTTCATAATTGCCTAGTCTTTCCTTTCCTTTTTGTGTGCCTTCAAATTTGGGATCTTCCTTTTCTTTGTTTGGTGAATCACTGTGATGACCACCTTTGTTTATGTCTTCCTTCCTGAAACTAAAGGAGTGCCCATTGAAGAGATGACTTTCTTGTGAAAATAGCATTGTTTTTAGCAGAGGATGGTTCCTGAATTTTGAGAAGCAAAGTGGTTTCTAAATTTGTAGTAGAAAAAAATATATACCGTTTAATATTATTTTCAAAATAAGTGAAAATATTTTTGTTTGAAAAATCAGAATTTTTTGAGAATCATGTTGAGAGCGTTTTTAAAATTTTTGTTTCAAAAAACATACAAAAACATTATCAAAAATTCTGAGAACGAAACCAAACAGGGCCATAGTTTTTTAATTTTTAGGAAATGCTGTGATTGAGCATAAGAAAACACCTAATTAGTACTTCTTAAAAATAAAAAGCAAACATAAAAACGTTATTAGTAATTTTAGCCAAATCTCCTCCACTTTACCACTTATTAAAAACAAAACAATCTGTCTTCAAAAAAGATCCACGTGATTAAACTAAACAAGACAACAAACAAAAATGTTATAAAATTCACTTCTTGACAAAAGAAAAAGGGAATTTTTTTTTAATTAAAATTTTCATTGGTGGTATATATTTTAAAACCGTTAAATATGTTTAAAGTAGTTTTTTTTTAAAGCAAATGTGACGATTGAAGAATAGATATCACCCGCAAGTATTTTTTTTTAGTTTTATTAGTATTTTAGTTTTCCTAGATAAATTGCCAAAAAAAAAAGAAAGAAGAAAATACTTAGAAGGATGATAACCTAATTGTAACGGTTATTGTTGGGTTGGTGGAATTTCATACGTACCCACTTGTAGACAAGACAAACAAATATTAAAACGCATCTTGCCAAAAGGAAAGAGAAAAAGAAAAGGATAAGAAAATACGCAATTATGACATTGATTGTTGGTTTATACCCAATTCTGGGTGGAGTTGGAGGCAATGTATTGGCAAGGGGCCCTCATTTTTATTTTTTTTTTTTGGGTCCCCGTCTATATACAGAGACCAGCATATATATTACATTAAAAACTACATAAAAACTCCTTTAAAAAATTAATTCCAATATTGACCCAAATCTTAACAAAAATTTCTAAGTGGTTGACTGGCTGAGTATACTCAATTATTAACAGTATAAAGTTCTCAAAAATTGTTATAGTATAAAGCTCTTACATGCTACAGTAAAAGTGGTTCTAACCAATGATTTTTACCACCTTTTTAAATACTCTCTAAGTCTAAAAATACACTTTTATGACAAATGAAGACAATCTAGTTAGTTGTAAGTCTATCTACTCTAACTATAAATTAAAAGTTTAAGTAACAGTAAACCTTATTTAATAACGACGGTATTTTCCTCCCCTCTTCCTTCTCTTGTATAAAAAAAAAATTTGCATTTTTATTGCTAAAAATATGCATTAAACAGCCGACTAGCCGAGTGAAAAAAAGTCGCATCTTAATTCCTGAGTTGGAATAAACACGTGTCTGGAGACTTCTCTGCAGAAAATTTCAAAGGTCTTCCCGTGATTATGATAGACACGGACTTTTCTCCGGTCAAATTTGGATGACCGCAGGGTTTTATCCTTCTGATATGCATAAGAAATTTGCATATAAATAGACATTTGTAGGTTTTTTTATATCATACTATCCAAAACTCAAAATCTAGTCAAATTACTTTGAATAATTCCCGTTAAAGAAAGATAAGTATTTCTCTCTTTCAAGCTAAAAAAAAAAAGAGAGAAAAATTGCATCAGATATTGGTGAAGGTTTCAGCTTGAAGATGGCTGTCGGTTGGGCGACGCAGAAAGCAGAGCAGTACCAAGGAAAGGTCACCGCTCATCTCATTATTGCCTGCATTTTCGCTTCCATCGGAGGCTTAATATTTGGTTATATTGGAATTCCAGGTACCTTTTCCTTTTCCTCTTTCAAAAAAATATTTGGCAAATAAAGAATTGAACTTGAAAAACTTGCCAAGTTTGTAAAACAATTGCTTCCTAATGACTTGACTACTTACAGGAGGAGTGGCATTAGGGGAAGGAAATGACGACTTCTTCGACTTTAAATTAGACTACCTAGCGGACAAGCCTATAGACAACTATTGCTCGTATGAAAGAGGGATTGATTCCGGCTACGTTGCTTTTCTATACGTCACCGGTATGGTGGCTGCACTGATCGCTTCTCCTGTTACAAGAAAACTCGGGCGCACCAAGAGCATAATCATTAGCGGAATCGGTTTCTGTCTTGGAGCAATCCTAAATGCCTTGGGCTACGATGACGGATATGGTATTTTCTATTACTGGTCCGGTCGAATCATGCTCGGTGTTGGCGTCGGTTTCGGAGCTCAGGTAACTTAACGGATACTTTTTCAAATACTTGGGACTTATTTTTCTGCTGACAAAGTTAATATGTGACAAAATTTAGCCACTGCTTTTTTTTTAATCATCTTTTGTTCCTGGTTTTGTGAAGGCAATTCCCCTGTATCTGTCAGAAATGGCACCGGCGCGTTTTCGAGGAGGCTTCAACGCGATGTTTCAGTTGGCAATTTCACTTGGAATCTTTGCAGCCAACCTCGTCAACTACGCCTCTTACAGTGACAAATGGAGTTTTACCCGCTCTGTTACTAACAAGGGCTTTAGGCTATTTTTTGGCTTGGCTGCAATACCTGCCTTCTTGATGATAGTGGGAGGAATATTCATTTCCGAAACACCCAGCAGCTTAATGCAGCGGGGATCGAAAGAGAAAGCGAGAAAAGTCCTGGAGAAAATCAGAGGAACTGAGAATGTAGAAGCAGAGCTTAAAGAAGTAGCAAACGCAAGTGAATTTGCTAGTACAGTGAAGCATCCATTTAGAAGCATTTTTCAGAAAAGGAACAGACCTCAACTTGTTATGGCAATCCTGATACCAATATTTCAGAGCCTTACCGGCGTAAATGCTCTTCTCTACAACGCACCAATAATGTTTCTCAACGTCGGTTTCAAAGAAAACATGGCCTTGTATTCGTTGCCGATCATCGGTGCGGTTCTTGTTCCATCAGCTCTATTATCTATGGCAACAGTAGAGAGATTCGGTCGCAGAGCTCTACTCATTATTGGTGGAATACTAATGATCCTCTGCCAGGTAAATTCTTCATCTGCTAATGAAAATTAGGATGTAGTGAAATGATTGGGAATATACAAATATAATAAATGTACTAAACCGTGAATCACATCTCCAAATTAACAATCCTTTAACGTGTAGAAACAAATGAACACAAGTACAAATACATTCTTTCTTAATTGTATTTGTAACTTATTTTTGACCGCATTTTCAACGTCACGCAGGTTATAGTTGCCATAATCTTGGGAGTGAAGCTTGAAGACCATCAGGGTCTATCAAGAAACTTGTCCATATTGGTGCTGGTTGTGGTTTGCCTCTATGCTTTGGCGGTTGGTTGGTCATGGAGTCCACTTGGTTGGACAATACCGAGCGAAATATTCCCATTAGAAACAAGATCAGCCGGACAAAGCATCGCAGTGGTGGTAAACCTTCTGGTGACCTTAATTTCTGCAGAGTCATTCCTCCCTCTACTGTGTGCCTTCAAGTATGGAGCCTTCCTCTTCTACGCTGGCTGGATCAGTATCATGACCGTATTCGTTTATCTGTTCCTGCCCGAAACTAAAGGCGTACCGATGGAAGAGATGAGCTCTGTGTGGGGAAAGCACTGGTTCTGGAAGAGAATGTTGCCTGCATATCCGGAAGTCAATGTCAGCAATGATGGGCCAAGCGATTTAGCTTAGTGACAATATTCATTTCCATGAACCTACATTATAACTCACCTGTCTATATGATCTTTAGAATTATTATCTATAGTTTGAAGATTGGTTAATTTTTGTTTCCATATATATTTTTTTAAATTTTTGTTTTGTATTCATGTTAGAACAGTATGCTGCTCTATTGGTGCACAATACCAGGACAAAATAGACTTCACCTTCTTTGGTAAATTCCTTTTTTTTTTTCCTTAACAATTTGTAAGTTTCGTCGTTGATGTATTAAATCATATTGTATTGTTTTAAATTCACGAGAGTAAAGTCAGTTGGCATATGGGTGCAGAATATGACGTGTGTTTATAAATTATTATCATGAGATTTAACGTGCCTAAGACCCGTAATTTTTGTTTTTAACTTTTAAACAACACTTGCTTTTATTATTGGATCTCCATTCATAATATGTATACTAAATCGATTAATTTTACACTCTTATTTCTAAATTATCTCGTTATCAACAAAAGCCTTAACCTTACATCCTAAAATTGTAGATTTTTTTTTTTTTTTGGTTTGAAGAGAAACTGTATGAACTTTATTCCTATGTTTTTAATCGGCAGCTTATTCTCAAAAGTTGTTTATTTGGAATTATGTTTCATATTTTGATGAGGGTGCATTTTGAGTTTAACTGAAAATTTTCAAATTACATATAATATTTTGTGATAATTTGGTTTTTTGAAAGTTGACCTCTAACCATAAAGAGAACTTTTTGGAGACGTTGATTTCTTTGTTAGAGCATTTCCTTGAACTTACTGTGAGAGAAAGCAAGAGCGTTTGGACTAAATCTTTTATCTCTTAATCCTTTGTATAAGAAAATTCATTTTATGTAGGGGACTTATAGAAAATAGTTTTTTTGAAATAGATTAGTTGAACCAACGGAGAGTCATAAGAGTAGGGGACTTATAGAAAGGCAGATAATTATGAGTTTAGGAGTAATGCAGTGTTTAGAATACTTGGTAATTCTAATTATCTTATCATTGTATTTGAATAAATAAGAGTTCCACGTTTTGAGCTGATGTGCTTCATACTTGTAATTTTTTTCCCCAGTTGGGTTCTTGACTACATTAAATAATGGGAGAAGGAGGGAATTAAGCATCATTAAATTGGGAATAAAAATAAATAGGTCAAAATATAACAATGTTTAATAAATAACTCTTTTAAATTAAAACAAAATTTATTTTTGTATAAAATAATATAGAAGGAAACACAAAGCAGCAGAATTAGGTAAAATTGAAAATTTAAGTGTTTAAAAAGAACACGTGATTCTAAAAATGTTATGTACTTAAATATTTTTAAAAATATGTTATTTACTTATATTAAGAATTGAAACTGTGGTATAATATAATTTCTCTTAAATAATCACATCATGTGTCTACTTTTATTTACTTACATTTGTGATTATTTTGATTATTTTGATTATTAATATTGTTATTGTTTTATCTGTCTAAATATGATTTAGTTTTTGTGATTTTCTAATCTGTCTAGACAGATGCAGTGCATTTGTCTATCAAAATTACAGAACTAACAACGGATTCCAATAAATTTTAGCTACTTGGAAATAAAGTTGACAAATCCAAATTGTAAAAAATATTCTGCAACCATTATATATAATTTGCGACTCACATTATGGAACAATATATTTTTCATTACCGTAAAGCAATTTAAGATTGTCGTACCTTTTAAATAATATTTGTTTTTATGTAGCCGTGAATTTAGACGTACGAATGAAAAAAAAAAAAAAAGAGTAGACTTTTCAATTATCATTTAAGATAATTGAATTGAAAGTAAATAATTTTTAATGGACAACGATCATAATTTTAAAAGAGGGTAACATTGAGGTTCCTTTATCTTTTTTTTTTTTTTTTAAGGAAAGATTCCTCTATCTCAATCTGTTAGATATCTCAAAATCTTATAAATATATATTTTATTAGACAACCTAATAACTTATTTAACTAAATATAAGATATATAATCTTATCATATAATGTTCTCTTTTTTATACATTTTATTCTAAAATTTTGAGATTTTATTCCATAACATAATAGAGATTCACTATTAGCTTCCATGACGTTGCTAGCATATTTAAAAAAAAAAAACTTCTATTGACTTTCAAATATATCATTAAAAAGATGGTTTTCTTTGAGACCATATCATAAAAGCAATTAAGATTTTCATATTGACTATGAATAACTTTCTTATAATTGATTATTCTAGTTGAAAACTATAAATTTATATGTCAAACTCGATGAAGAAACTTACTTTTGGTAAAATAAATTGGAATCTTAAGTATGAGGAATGGATAGTAGGAATGATAGAAAGAGTTAAAAGGAATGGGGAATATGAAAGAGAGTATTATGGTATTTTTTTTTTTATGTTTTTTGGTAAAAAAGAAAGATAGTTGAAAAGATAAATGATAGTTATTTGTCTAATTATTATATTATATATTATACTAAATGTTGATTGATTTATTTTGAAGGATAAAATTGTCTTTTATTTAAATTTGGATGAATTCTTAGATGCTTTATTAATAGAAGGATCTAAATTGGTTTTAAAAGTGGAAACTCTCCCCTATGTCTCCTCTGCTCCCTCCAACCAAATGTTCCGGATGAAGAGTTTTGGCTTAGTTGGACAAGTTATAGTTGAATATTTGCCCGAGCGGTTATAGCACTGCTTTTGTGTTTTTAAATGTTTAAGAAGGTAAAATTAGGTGCTGGAAAAATGCCGAAATGTGATAAATAGGAAGATAAAGATGTTTGATAAAATCAATTATAATTAAAACTTTTAGTAATTATAATATAAAGCTCTTATATGCTACAATAATAAAAAAAATAAAATATAATTAAAACTCCTATATATATATATATATATATATACATATATAGTTTTCAATTCAATAGTTTCAGTATTCACGATACTTTCCAACCACTTCATATTTGGTATGGTAAAGGAAAAGTTAAAATTTTCACGAAATTTGCGAAATGAAAGGGTAGAGAAAGCAACAAAATGAAAACTCAACGCATTTGAATAAATTTGGTGAAAAAGTACAAAATGTTGAATATTAACATCTAATGCCTAATCTAATCTAACATCGAACATCTACATCTAATCTAACATGCATTAAAAGAGCCAATTCCCAGTTCCGTCCACCC
Organism: Artocarpus heterophyllus; assembly: GCA_025403435.1. Lineage (NCBI taxonomy): Eukaryota > Viridiplantae > Streptophyta > Magnoliopsida > Rosales > Moraceae > Artocarpus > Artocarpus heterophyllus. The sequence goes on along the minus strand of CM046332.1, from coordinate 15,658,684 downwards.
CCTATGCTCCCCTTTTTTTATTTATCTTTTATTTATTTTTCCTTTTTTTACATGTTTTTGCATTTCTTTTTGCTTTTTTTTTTTCTAAAGGCTATTTTATGGTTTAATTATTACAATATTTTCCTTTTGAAACTTTCTTTTCTCGATTTACTTCTATTAAAATAATCTCTTTCAAATATACCTGATCAGTTTCTTATTTGATTTATTCTCAACATATTCTATATGTGATTTACTTATTACAACATGTTTCTTTTGAAGCTTTTTTTTCTCGCTTTATTTTTATTAAAATAATTTTTTTAAAATGTACATTTTAGATGTTCTAAATATATTCTATTTGTGAATGGTACGATTGTAGTCTACATTTCCTCTTGCTTTCCTTCCTCCTTCCTTTTCTTTAGGTTTTTTTTTCCCCTCCAAAACCTTATATTTTTAAATGTGTTTTATATTTAGAGCAAAAATATTCAAAGATAGTATGTTTGATTTTTCAATTTTTCCAGTACTTAAGAACAATTAGAAAATTTAATTTACGTAGGTGCTTGACAAAGTTAACCTCCTTAAAATCAACTGCATTGTTCCTTTATGTGGGGTAAAAAAGGTCTTTTTTCACAATGACTTTTGACCAAATATGTGTCAATGATGGATTGTTTGTGTTTAAAAACACACTATGGTTTTTTTTTTTTTTTTTTGGTAGAAACACACACAATGGTGGGTCATGTGCAATTAGAAACACTCTAGAATGATATTCTCAACATTTTTGATTGAATATGCTTTTGATTAAAGAGACGGCATGTGGGACTTGGGATTTAAAAATAAAATACTATTGAAATAATTTCTTTCTAATAATAAACAACAAAATATTAAAGAAACAAATTCTTCAAAAAAATATTAGAAAAACCAAAAAATATATATCTCAAAAAATTGATAAAACAAATATCTGCGTTTTAGGAAAAAAGGGGGAAAAAAGGAAGGTTTTTACCTTTTTATACATTGTGTTTTAAGTTTATTTAAATATTATACCTTAATTTTTTTATCTCATCGACTAATACCTTCAAATTAGATTTAATTTATTATATTTTCTTAATTAATTTTTGATTTAAAAATTACTTAAAATACCCTCAAATAGAAAAATAAAAAAAAAACTTTTAAGAAAAAAATTAAACTACGGGCTTTCACCTCAAAAATATATAAAGTGCCCTTAGAAATAGGTTCTTCATGTTTTTTTCTTTTTGTTGTCTTATTACTTTTTAAAGCTTTAGTTTTTTTCTTTTTTTACTTAAAAATAATTTAATCATTTTAAATATCAAAATCGATTATTGACTGAGGTAAAATATATATATATATATGTATTAAATCTAATTAAAAGTATGAGATAAAAATAAAATGCATAGTTTTTGAATAAAATTAAAACAAAGGGCATTAAAAAACGATACATATCCCTCAAAACAAACTGGAGAGGCTGAGGGGGCACGGACTAGTGGGCATTCACTGGCATGAGCGAAGGTGAATGTCATGGGACCCACCCAATAGGCTATAGTGGCATGACTCCTAAGGGGCTTATGGAAGACTCACCCACTAGTGGGACCCGCCCATCAGCAAGGGTAGCTCTGCTCGTGTAAGCAAGCTGAGACCTATTTACCAGTATTTGCCTCACCGGCAAACGACAACATGTGGTGGTCGAAATCTGAGCTTTTCATTATTATTATTATTATTTTTTTGTATTTTCTTGTTCCAAATATGCTTTTAGTATTTTATGTTTTTCAAAATATCCTCGTTGCACTAGAACTTTAAACATCGAGGTAAAATTCAGGATGTAATTTAATTTATAATTATTTATGCACTAGATAAAAAAAAGTAATACGCATAGGGGAATATTCTAATTCAAAATTTGATAAAATGTAAATGAGCCCTTATAAAATGTAAATAAACGACAAAATTTGATATATAAAAAGAGTTCAAGATTTAAGTCGGAACAATTTTTAATGCTATTATTAATCCTTAAAAAAGTTAGGGACATCTAACACGTATTGGAACCCAAATGTGACATTTTTGGCGGGTGATGTTCACACCCAGTTGCAGGATTAGGGAGAACATTGACATCTCCTTTCCAAAGGAAAAGGGAATCAAAATTCATTGCCTATCACAAAAATAGCCCCAGGGAAAGAAAAGCACGTCCCTATGTGTTGTCGAACTTCTCTGCAGAAAACTTCAAAGGTATTCCCATGATAGACTTTTCTCCGGTCAAATTTTGATGTTATAAAGTTGCAAGACTTTCCAATCAAGTATGTTGCATACACATAACAGTTGGCATATAAATAAGACATTTGTAGGGTTGTTTATTGCTATAGATTCCTTGTTAAAGAAAATGGCTTAATTTCCCTCTTTCAAGCTCCAAAAAGAAAAACAAAAACAAAAAAAAAAAACAAAACAAAACAAAACCATTGCCATTGGTGAAGATTTCAGTTGAAGATGGCTGGTGGTTTGGCCATGCAGAGAGCAGAGCAGTACAAAGAATGTAGAGTCTTGACATGCAAGGGAGGAGCCACCAAAAGTAGACAGGAGACGGAGACATAGAGGCATGATTGAACTAATTAGGTGAAGCAAATAAAAAGAATATAGAAATTTAAGAAGGGTGAAATGCAATCTTAATAGGGATGAAATACTATTTTAAAGAGGACAGAATATAATTTTTGGGAAGCAAGACACAAATTTTATATAAAAACATAAAAGGTCATCGCTTGTCGCATTATTGCCTGCATTTTTGCTTCCGTTGAAGGCTTAATATTTGGCTATATTGGTTTTGGTCAGAATGACACGAATAGGGAGCTTATATTTCCGAGTCCATGGTAATCAGGAAATGAACGAAGCATAACTCGAAGGAATGAAATTATAAGGTTTTAGTGCATTAAGTAAAATGAAACAGTCGAACAGTAGTTTCTCAAGTTGAGGAAAGATTTCCCGCTTAACAAAAGATGATTATAATCTTGCAGATTAATGATTATAGTTTATATGTAATATATCAAGTACATGATTTCAAAGGCTTCTATGCCAACGGTTCAGGGTTCACTCTTTTGACCAAAAAAAGCTTCTGCTTCCAGTTAAAAATAGTCTTGACATGCAAAGGAGGAGCCACAAAAATTAGACAGGAGACGGAGGCGTGATTGAACTAATTAGGTGAAGCAAATAAAAAGAACGTAGAAATTTAAGGAGGGCAAAATGCAACTTTATGGGGATGAAATACAGTTTTAAAGAGGCAAAACACAAATTTTATATACAAAAATAAAAGGGAAAAAAAAGAAAAAGTTGGCCGCCCCCGTCCGTAGGTGGCTTTGCCCCTTCAGTGACATGCAATTAGATTCACCAAAGCAGACAAAACTATAGATTTTCTGCAATATCATGCTTAAAAATTCAACTGAAAACTGTCTGCTAGGACAATTACTGTTCTATAGCGGACGAAACGCTAATATAAACTGCAAGACGTGCCAAACTTTTCCCAAGGCTATATTTTGGCTTAAATATACCAATCAGTCATCAATAAACATTCATGAATATCACAGTACAGGAGCTTATACATAATGCTTCCTAATGACTTTAATTACTTACAGGAGGAGTCACTTTAAGGGAAGGAATTCTCGACTTCCTTTATGATAGGTGTACTACGAATTGAACCGGCATGAAAACAATTATTGCAAGTATGACAAAGCGATTGAGATATCGCATACAATCCTTCTCTATGCCTCCCTGGATCGGTGGCCGCATTGGTGGCTTCTATTACAGGAAAATTCAGACGTACGAAGAGCATAATCATCGGTGGAATCGGTTTCTGTTTTGGAGCAGTTCTAAACGCCTCCGATGTCCAGAACATAGCTAGTGTTGTTGTTGGTGTCTTAGGTCGAATCATGTTTGGTGTTGAGGATTTGGAATTCAGGTATCTAATGCATATTTCACACACAAAAGAACTTATTTCTGTTGGTAAAGTAAACAGTAGACATCTTTATTCACCGCTTTTTTCCATCTTCTTGTTCCGAAACCAAACCAACTAAATTTGATCTCTTTCTGCTTCTATTAAGGCAACTACCCAGTATCTATCGGAGACGGCACCGGCCCATTTTCGAGGAGGATTTAACTCAATGTTTCAGGTGGCAACTTCGCTTGGAATCTTGACAGCAAACCTCGTCAACTATTGGGCTCAATTTATTGATAAGTGGAGTTCTAGGCTTTCTGAGAGCTATAGGCTTTCGTTTGGCTTAGTTGCAATACCTGCCTTCTTTGTGATAGTGGGAGGAATTTTCATTTCTAAAACACCCGACATAATGCAACGAGGATCAAAAGAGAAAGCTAGATAAGTCCTGGAGAAAATCAGAGGACCTGAGAATGTAGAAGCAGAGCTCAAAGACATAGCAAATGCAAGTGAATTTGCTAGTACAGTTGAGCACCCATTTAGAAGCATTTTTCAGAAAAAGGAACAGACCACAAACTGGTTTTGGCAATCCTGAAGCCACTGTTCCAGACCCTTACAGGCAGAAATTCTCTTCTCTACAACGCACCAGTATCGTTTCTAAACATGGGGTTCAAAGAAAAAGCCGCATTCTAAATCCTCAGCAACAATTGGAGCAGTTCTTGCCTAATCAGCACTATTATCTATGGTGACCGTAGACAGATTTGGTCGCGGAGCTCTTCTCATTATTGATGGAATACAAATGATCTTATGCCAGGTAAATGTTCAATCAGTTTTATTAAGATGTAGTGAAGTGTACTGGGTGCACCCAAAGTCAAGCTACTTCAGAAACCAAAGAAAGAAAAGTACAATAAATTAATAATTTACTCAACATTGTTAATGATCTATGCTTCCTGGAAATATATGCACTAATCTGTGAACCACATCTCCAAATTACTAGTCCTTTAACATGTAGAAACTAAAGAACGGAAGTAGCAACACATTCTTTCTTACCTTAGTTCTTAACTAAATTTTGCACTCCATCATTAACGTCAAGCGGGTTATAATTGCCATAATCTTGAAATTCTGGCTCAGAGACCATCAGGATCTGTCAAGAAACTTGTCCACTTTCTCTGGCGTTGTTATAATTGCTGTAGTTTGCCTCTTTCCTCTGGTGTTTGGTTGGTCATGGGGTCCACTTGGTTGGACAATACCAAGCGAAATATTCCCATTAGAGACGAGATCAGCTGGACAAAGCATTGCAGGGGCTGTAAACCTACTGGCGTCCTTAATTATTGCAGAGTTTCCTTCCTCTGCTGCGTGCCATTGGATTCGGAGTCTTCCTTTTCTATGCTGGCTGGATCACTGTCATGACCATCCTGCCTGAAACCAGAGACATACCAATCAAAGAGATGTATTACGTTGGGCAAAGGCACTGGTTCTGAAAGAGAACGTTGCCTGCATATTTGGAAGTCGATGGCGGCAACTGAGTACCAAGAGATTTAACATGGTGACAATATACAGTTTAATGAACCTTACAAGTCATCACCCCTCTCTATATGATCTTCAGAATCTATTAATATATAGGATATACTGCTGCGTTACAGTGTGTTCAGCAACTATAATCAAAGTGTGCACCAAAACATGGTCAAAATAGAACAAATATGGTAAAGACGACTGCTTGATAAAAATAAGCAATCAGGCCAATAACAAGATTATGTTTAAAAAATAATAATAATAGAACATAAAATCATCAATTTCAAAAATTCCAGACTCTTACTTTTTTCTCTCTTTTTTTTTTCTGTTTTCTAAGAGTAGAAAGGACCGAATTATCCAATGTAAAGACGGTTTACTGTGTTGCTTAACCAGGTCCAGAAATGAACCCATAGGCCTTCGCTTTCGTGTCTCTCTAAAATTGCAGTCATGGTTAATCGATTTATTTAATCTTTAATCAGCAGGACTCTCGAGCACATGAACTCTCCATAAATAGAAATAGATAATTGAAGACTTGTTAGTTGTTATTCAAAAATATAACATGACACATCCGCATGTCAACCAGTTTCTTCTTTATTCGTTATATTATCTATCGAGATTTATCCATTTTTTGAAAAAGAAAATGAGATGAGTTAACAAGTTCATATTTATATACATATAATTTCGATATATAAATTTTAATAGGCTGCCTGGGACTCAAAACTACTCGGATGTGCCAACACTCCCACCGAGCATCACTTGCAGGGTCTAATGCCCCGTCGGCCCATGCATGCCAAGCCAACAACCTCACTGTTTTTAAGGACTACTATAAGTGCAGAGATAGAAGCAAACCTCTGAGAATGTAAAAGACAGCCGATTCCCGGCCGCCATGACACCACACCACCATGGGGGTACAGGTTACTAATTTAGACTAGTTCTTTAATTCCTCTATTTTTTCAGTTAATTGAATATTTTTAGTCACCACGAAAGTCCAATAGTTGCTATTGTTTCTTTCCTTCGCCTTTATTTTGCAATGGACGTTCCTATGTTTGGGACTCTTTGCTTTCTTGATCAGTTCAAGTACTGAACCAATATGACCTCTTATGAACCTACAACAAGACTAAGACCAAATAGCCAAACCTCCACTATTCAAAAACTCAACTACAGTATAAAGCCCCCGTATAAAGCTCTCGACAGCTACAGTGAAAAAAGCAAAAAATTACTATAGTATAAAGTGTTCACATGCTACAATTGCTATAGTGTAAAGTTCTCGCGTGCTACAGCTTTTAAAGTAAAATTTTCAGTTTCAACAGGTTTGCCATATTTATATTCTTTTCTGGGAACAATGTCATGACCACATTTCTATACTTCCTGCCTGAACAAAAGGCCTAACCATTGAAGAGATCAGACATGGGAAGCAAGGCAATTTAGCATATAGTTGGAACTTAACAAGAAATCACGACCTGTCCGCTGGCTGTTCACAGAGAAAGAAGAGAAAACTATTCCCAGATGAGCAATTAATTAACAGCTAAGCCAAGTCAAAACCACAAGAGCTCCTCAGTCCAACCTCTGTAACAACTATTAATAAGGGAGAGAATTTACGTAAACAGGAAGATTAAGAAAACGTACTAAAGTTAAATTATCAATAGTCAATTTCAACTTACCAAAACTTGAGTCATTGTAGTAATTATTCATAAGCTGAACGAATTTCAGAAAAGCATTTTACAGATTAGAAGAACCCTTCGACCAAGTATAAAGATCATACAATTCAGAGCGAACATCATCGTAAAGCAGAAACGTGTAATCTAAAATTTCATTTCATCAAAATGAGAAAACATCGACATTGGCTGGAATACGGTAAGTTTGTAACAAACTACATAGCACTGATGCGTAGATATCTAAAAACCCACACGAATCCAAGGCAGAAAAACCTATACCGACACTCCTCAGTCGTAGCCGCTACATTAAACCATAGATTCAAACAAGAACATACAAAACAACCTTAACTTCCTGTCATCTTTCATGAAAATAAACCCCCAACTGAAAGTGTAAAAAAAAACCTCTTTAAACGAAGCTAAGAAAATGTTATCGTCTGCTTATCTGCTTAAGCTCAATAATCTTCCTCTTGAAAAAATAAAGGAAGAAATTGAGTTAAATTGAACGATGAGAAGAACTCGGCGAAGAATCCAATCCTCTGAAGTCCACCGACGGAACAGTTCTAATTGCAGGGCTTGAACCGGAAAACGCTTTGTGCACCTTTTACTTTTACTATTCTTCATCATCAACGCCCAGATCACGCCTAATTAATTTGCAACAGCCGTCGCAGATCGGTCGTCGCCGCGTCGTTCCTTCCGAGAAACGCCGGCAGCGGCACGGAGCTAGGCGGAGGAGACGTAAAAAAGGCCCCCGATCCAGCGTAAAGACCATCAACGGCCGCAACAACCTTGCAACTCGAAACCCTAACCTGCATCTTCACCGTCTCAGGATCCGGACCCAACCGATTGGTCGATCCAAGTCCCAAATCCTCGCAGGCCTCTCCCTTCGCCGCCCTCGGCATTCGATTGCTCTCTCCTGCAACAACGACGCCGCGGCTGTTCTTCGCCGGACTGAGGCTCAACGCCTCGCCTCGCTTCAGAATCTTGACCTGTCCCATGACCAAATTACTCGCCGGAGCCTTCTCCACCATGGCTCCATACCGCGACCGACGATCTTGTGGAGAGGATTGGGACCCCACCGGACTCCGCTTTCGGCGGCGGGACTGAGAATCGTTAGAGTTCGGGCTGAGAAGCGGAAAACTAGCCTTCCAGTGCGATCTGAACGGGGAGGTCATCGCGAGAGATTCATCGCCGAATCTGCGTCCAAGGCAGTCCTGAGAACGGAGAACCGCCATGGCCATTTTCACGAAAGAGAAGGAAAAACAAAAAGGGGGAGAGAAAGAATGGAAAAATTTTTCTTCAGATTGCCTGTAATACACGCAAGTCGCAACGGACATAGAAAGAAAAAATGGGAGAGTATTTATAGAGAGGTCCCCAGGAGGGTTCTCTCTTTGCAAACGGCCTTAAGTTAAGTTAGGTTCACCGGGTAGGTAGGTACGTCACAGGAGCATCTGATTGGACGATTGAGGGGCTCTCGTTTGGAATGGTTACTCATGAGTTGTTATTTGGGCTCAGATTTGCTCTTATTTACGGAAATGTTCTTGAGTTGAAGAGATTTTGGGCAAATTCGTAAATACGAGGAATTATAAGAGCGAAGATGTGGAACGAAAACCTTGTTTGAAGTGTAAGAATGGGGACCACGCGTCTAGATTTGTATGGTTGCCTCGTTGGTTTATGGTCACGTGGCATTGAGTCAACCGACTTCCGCTGTGTAATTTATTTATTCATTTTTTGACCTTTTTTTCTTTTCCGCCAACGCTCGGCGAAAGGAAACTGACTTTCAGTTTTTTTTTTAATTATTTTTTGAAGGAAAATTTTAGACGGAAGAACTGGTTGGTTTGTGCCCTATACAACCATCAAAACTAGCGAGTTATTTATTATTGTTTTTAAAATAAATAAAAATATTTTTTAAAAAAATAAAAATATTTTAAAAATTATGTTAAAAGTATTTTTAAAATTTTTATTTTAAAAATATATAAAACTATTTTTAAAAATTTTGAGAACGAAAACAAATGGAACACAAGGGTTGTAGGTTAAATTTTTTAAATTTAAGGTCAATTTGTAATCCAATTTAAGACCTTTAGATTGAAAAAATCTCAAACTATAATCTAATCTAAAATCTTCAAATTATAAAAACCTTAATTTACAATTCGATCTAAAACCTTCGGGTTGGATTCATGGATTCGCGGATTGAGCTGTGATTTAAAAAAAAAAGTTATGATTTAAAAAAAAAAAACTCAAAATGACTTTTATGCTAAACAAGAACTTCGTTAAAAAAGCCAAAAGCAGTCACAGCAAACCAACAAAATAGCAGCAACAAATACAAAGAAAAAAAAAAGAATTGTTATGAGAAATTATTAGGCTGGGCCTTTTTTTAGGGAGGTCTAGGTCTTTTTAAAATAAGTTGTGTTAACATTTAGTGATAATAATTCTACTTGGAAAAATATGAAAATGCTAAAAAAATTTTAAAAGGAAAATTTTTATGTAAATATATATTATTAAAAATTACAAAATATATAAATATATATATAGGGAGAGTTTTGGATTAATGGATTGGGTAGATTGAGAACTCTCTAATCTGTAATTCAATCCAAAACCTTTGAATTAAGATTTTCTCAATTCAAAACCAATCCAAAACTCTTTTCATTCCAATCTAAAATCTTCGGATTTGGTTAGGTGGGCCGGATCTCATGGATTCACAGATTTTATGAACACCCTTATCCAAAACCATCCGAGGGGTAATTTAATTGGATTGATGGAGCGTGTTTGGGAAAACCGTTTCAACGTATTAGTTTTAATTATTATAGTTTTAAGTTTTTATATATTATAAAATAATGTAAATATTGGTTATAGTGTAAAATTGTAACATGCTACAATGATTAAGTTTTAAGTTGGCTTTTAAAGACAAATAATTTCAACTGCATTCTCAAATATATGTCTACATGGGTGTCAAAAATGACATCCACATATCCTTTTTGCATGGGCATTAGTCTACAAAATATCTTATAATAATCTTTCCATTCTTTTTTAATCCTTCCTTAACAATAGAGGAAACCATCCCGTTCTTTATAAAAGTGCATTATATATATATATGAACCGTTTTTCATTAGATTGAATTAAAAGGGTATTTAGGAGAGTAATTATAAGTAAGGTAAAGTTGTTATATATTACAATTAAATTAAAAAATATGTTACAGTATAACTAAAATTATAATACGTGGATAAAATAAAATCTGAAATTGTGTTTGAATGTGTGTTGAAAGTTTGATTCTAAACATATAGGGGTGTTAAATCCAAAGTTGGGGTTATTGTTTTGTTCAAGTTGTCACATCAATGGTTCAAAGTAAACTTATAAAAATGTTGCCAAACACCATTTCAAGGAAATTTCAAGCTCAAAACCTTTGAACCACTCAAACAAACGAACCCTTAGGTTCTCAAACTCTCTTTTTTTTAGTATTTAGGTCTTTATTTTGGAAATTTCGACAATTAAGTCCCTAAACTCGTATTTTTCTTAGCACTTAGATCTTTATTTAGGAGATTTTGACAATTAGGATCCAAAGTCTCATAACAAAGGTCAAGTTGTCTATAAAATCTAACAAAACTCAACATAACATGCATTAGCTCATGCTAAAATCTGTAGAATAGTAACATAATTAATATCCTTTAGCATTTTAAAGTTTTAAAATGTTATTCAATTTCTTTGAAACAACATTCAATGAGATCTAAAATCTTCATCAATCCATTGTTAACTTAAATCTCAATCTTAAAAAAAATTCGTAGCGCTCCGAAATTTATTAAGTGATAATAGGATGTAAAATGGTGGGTTAGTGTGCCGTAATAATGAATATTCTAAACTTAATTTGATCATTTTGTGAAATTTTGAATTTAAAGTTGTTTTTCTTATTTGAATGATTTCTAATGATTTCTTATTGTTTTAAATTGTTATTTTGAGTTTTAAAACATAACAATTTGTCAAAAGTCAAAAATATCTTATTTTTTGAAACTGTGGGCAACACACGGTTTTTGCATAGTAAAATCGCCTACCTTTTTTCTCTATTTATATCTGTCCCTTTTTCTCTCTCTCCCTTCTTCTCTCTCTTGCTCGTCTCTCCCACTCTCACTCTGCCTCTCCCTTTTCTCTCTCATTTTCTCCCAAAAACTTTGAATCAAATCAGGCCCCAAGCATCGGTTAGGTAGATTGGAGGTTCGGGAACATGCTTGAGCAACTGAAAATGTGATTTAAAGCTTCGATTTGAGGTTAGTTTTCAAATTTCAAAACTTTTTCAATATTTCAATTTTTCTTGCATTTTGAAGTTTAAGCTTATGTGAAGTTAGAAAACCTTTGATCTAAGTTAGAGAAACTTAGAACAACTAAGATTTAAGCTTTGTTTGAAGAAAAACGGATTCGAATCAAGATTTTTCATTTTTCTCCATTTTTCCCTATTTTTGGATTTTCTTGGATTTTGTGTGCAAATCTTGTTTAATGAGTTTAAAAGTGTCTTATTATGTTTTTCTATTATCTATGATTGTTATACATGCCTAAGAACTAAGAAAAACAAGTTAAAATGAAGATTTGGACACGGGATGGCCGAGAACCCGTGCTTGGAAAATTCTGGAATTTTTCAGTTCGGCAAGCTGGATTCATCCGTCTGGTAGGCCGAACCTGGAGAAGTTCGACCGATCGAACCTGGTCCTCCACAGTTCGGCCGGTCGAACCAAGGTGACCAACAGGCCTACCGAACAAAGAGAAAATTTGTGATTTTTCATCTGTTTTTACTGTTTTGAATCCCGATTGAAATTCTAACTTTATAAAATGATTCTATAAATACAAATGGCACACTAGGACACCATGAAATAGTTTGACAACGTAGAATATCTTAAACTAGATACTGATAGACCTAGTTTCTATTTAACGTCATTCGTGATTCTGCGGAGTTAACGTATAGCGGACCGGGATTACGGTGTGGGACACCGGCACAAGTATTCAAGTAGGACTTCTACCCTTTCCTTGGTAGCCAAGTTTTCAAATGATTTTGGTCTCAAAAAGGGTTTTATCAAAATGTTTTTCAACAGTTGATTGAAAAAGAAATTTTATCAGTTATTTTTATAAACCGTGAACTGAAGTGAACTTCATAATGGACCCTATAATAAATGTAAATGAAAATACCTGGTAATTGGGTTTAAATGATAATAGAAATGAATATAAGGGCATGATACTATGTCAAAGATCGGGTCATGTAGCGTGCTACATTTGGGGTAGGTCCATAAACCCAGCTGGGCTATTACGGTGTTGTTATTCATATGATTTGCCCAAGAAAAAGGAATTGATGTTCTTTCTGGTCGACCAATAAATTGTTTTGGGTAAGAATGATTTTGTTTAAACTTATTTATTCAAGTCTTCTCTTAAATAATTTCTTGAATAATGATATTTCCTTTTAAATTTGATGTTGTGACGACCCGCCTTTTCGGGCAGTCACTTTACTTTCATAAACATAGTTTCATAAACAGTAATCTTACTTACTTAGTAAGAAAATACTGTAATAAAATTTTTTTTTCTTTCCTTAAACGTTCTTTAATATTGATGCGACCTCTGTCGCATTCAAGTTGAGACATCGCTCAACACTTGCCCTTAAACTCATTTCAAATCGTTTCTCAAAACTTAATAAGAAACATTTATTAAATCATAGTTTAAAACTTTACTTTATCATTACATAAAACAGTTTATAAACTGTATCTTAAAACTTTGAATACAATTCTTAAAACTCTGATTTTCTTTAAACTTCGAAAACACAACATTAAACAATGGAAAACATTTTCTTTACGTAGCGGAAGCAAACAGTGATGGTATCCATACCCAAATCTTCGCATCTGTCCTCCGCAGCACCCAGCTCTTCTAACGGGTCCCATTGGTCACCCATAAGTTACCTACAGCATGAAAAACTTTTAATAAGCTTTCGCTCAGCAAGTTCAAACATAATCTCACAAAGCATTTAAACATGCTTTAAAACTTTTCTCATGAAAACCTTTCTCTTGAAACGTTCTTCGTGAACGTTTTCCATAAACATTTATGAAATATTTTCCATAAACGTTTTCCTTTAACATTTCTAAAAACGTTCTTCATAAACGTCTTTCATAGAACATTTCTGAAAACATTTTTCATAAAACATTTCTTCAACGTTTTTCTTAAAACGTCATTCGTAAACCTTTTCTTGCAAACATGAAATGTTTTTCATAAACATTTAATGTAAAACCTTTCTCTTAAACATTTCTTGAACGTTTATCTTAAAACGTCGTTCATAAACCGTTTCTTGAAAACATGAAAACGTTATTCATAAACATTTATCGTAAACATTTTTCAGAATGTTTTCCATAAACATAACATATAAACATTTCATAAAAAAGCATTCAAGTAACATCAGAATGCATGACTCCATTTATGCTCAATTATTAACTTCAATTATGAGCATATTATGAACATTATATAAACTTAAATATTCATTTCTTTCTCAACCTTTATTCTTATTCCTTAACTTTCTTTATCTTGTAACCTTCATTTTCCTTACTTTACTTTAGTGTTCGTACCAACTCATTAATCATGAGATCATAAACATGATGCTTCCCTTGTGGAAGACTTGAGACCATCAAACATTGAGGTCTTGTACCTCACCTTCAGGAGGTCACACTTTAATTTTACTTTCATTACCTCATAACAAAGAGGCTGGTACGACACTTTCTTTTTATCTTAACGTTACCTTCTTATTAACTTTAGTGAGCATTCAAATGCAATCACATCATATGCAATACACTTGCAATTCATAGCTTATACTTTAAAACCAATTGCATAATAAATGCATCTCATTGCATAACCAATGCAACATAAAATGTAAACACATTTTGCAAATCATAACTTGCAATTTAACACTCATTGCATAACAAATGCAACATATAATGCAAATACATTTTGTAAGTCATAACTTGTATTCTGGAATTTATTGCACCACAATTGCAACTCATTGCATACAAATGCATCATAAAGCTTATAACTTAAACTATAAAACATTTTGCATTATCATAATGCAAAACATACTTTCAATACTTTAAAAATCATAACTTAAACTTTTAAATAACGTTATGCATATCAATATGCAAATAAACCTTTAACATAACGATTGCAAATTCATTGCAAATCTTTTTCTTGAACTTTAAAACTTTTTGCATAATAAATGCAAATATACTTTAAAAACAACTTGCTTAACACTTTGCAAACACATTTGCAAACATATAAATAAGCATTTAAAAATCATTTACTTCATGCTGTAGGTGAGGTTTGAAACTTACCCGAACTATACTCTGGCGTTCTCTATTCCGTTCCTTTCTCGTTCCTTTTCCTTTCCATTGGTCGGCTTTTGTGTCCTGATCATACGACAGCCGACTCATTAATTAACTTTCTTTATTATCAATCCACTCGGTTGATAATAAAACGTAAACATTAATCATTTATTCCTTTTTCATAACTTGACTAGTATACTTTCGGTCTACCGTTCTCTTACTCAACCTTATAAACTGTCAGTTTACATTTCCTTCAATTAGCCTTGTAACCCACCGGGGTTACTTTTCCTTTTAACTTTGTAACCCATCGGTTACCTCTCGTTTACTTAAAACATCCCTCGTTAAATCTTGATCTCACATGACCGTTACGTTACTTAACGTATCACGGAACATTTTCCATCTAATAACATTATGCTAAATCGGAGTGTTCGACTCCGTTCTAGCCGTTTCCTTAAAAATGACGATTTTACCCTTAACGGGTTTTTTTCGTCACCTTATAACATTATAAAACCTATTCTCATATAAAACAGTGTAACAATCACTGATCATGCATTTCATAAATTTCTATGAAAGCATCTAAAACAATTCATACTGCAGTCGAGATTCCTACTTACTTGAACTCCAAGCTAAGCAGATCCAGTTGTATCTCGCTGCATCTACAGTATGTGAAGCATCCTCTGCAGTGCTCCTCGAGCGACCATGAATGGCTAGGAATGCTTCCTGGAGATCATTCATTCTTGAAACATCATTCTGGACTCTGATATTGCTGCTTGAATCGCCTCGATCCGCGTGCAGTCGGTACCGGACGATTTTCATCGGAGTGGAATTAGCTCGAACGGAGGTCACCATTGCGTTCAGAGCGTCGAAACGAGTCGGGAGGCGGTCTCGGATCTTCGATCGGAGGTCCGGATCACAAAATCCCATTTTGCCCTTTGACCGGCCGTTGACCGCCGCTGACCGCCGTTGACCGGCCGTTGACCGGCGGCGGTTGGCCCCGTTGAGGGCTGAGCTCGAGCCTACCCCCCCTAATTCGACCCTCCTGAGTCGATTGGTGGGGTCAATTTCACCCAATTCGGCCTCCAACATAACAAATCGAAGACGGAATTCTCGGCGGAAACCGGCGGCTCCGATTTCGGTCCTCCGGCGACGGTACCGTAAAATTGAGGTGGGGGAATTGTTCCCCGACCTCCTCTGAGTATTTCCCCTACGGTGGGGCAGCTCAACACCGCGTGGAACGGCGGCCCCACCTAGCTCCACGGCGGTGCACGACGGAGACGCCGTTCTCCGTCCTCCGGCCATCATTTCGTGCAATTGAGAGTTGCTTCACGCTTTTCTCAACCATCTGAACATTTTTCCCCTTTCAATTTGGGGCGAGGCAGCCGGGAACGTCGTGATCGGTGGCTGTCGCGGCGGCGCTCGACGACGGAGGTGGAACTCCGACCAACCGCGGCTGGGCTGAGAAATTAGGCGAGGGGTTTCACTCCCCGTCGCCGTCTGAGTCGAACGGTGGCGGCGGTGTACCTCACCGCCGCCATTATCGGCGGTTCTCGAGGGGCAGCGACACGGCGGAGACGGGCAGCTCCGGCGAAGCCTTTCCAGCCAAAATTGAGCTGGAAAATTGGTACCATCTTGTTCCTCTCCTCACACTGAGTCCATAGACACCAAAATCACGTTGATTGGTGGTCGGACGGCGGAGATATGACGTCGGGAAAAAATGGGTTTCGCCGCCACTTTGGGCGGCGCGTGAGGCTCCCTCCGGCGTCTATTTGGGTGGCACGACACCTCGTTGGACTCAGCTCAACGAGAGCTTCCCACTGGTATGGGAGGTGTCGAAAAAATAACGCCGGAATCTCAAACGAGATTTGAGGAGAGAGAGAGAAATTCTAGAGAGAGAAAATCTAGAGAGAGAAAGTCTCGAATTTGCTTAAATTTCTGATTTTTTTCTTTTTTTTTTCTTTTCTTTTCTTTTATAAAAAGTATAAGATAAAATTGTGGTCCACACAATTCAATTCTTATACTGCGTTGCTCTAACACTGTATAATTTTCCATCTTATTATACAGTATTTTCCTTTAATTGTACTTTGTCTTAACATAATCTTTAATTTAATGCATTTTTAATGCACTAAAAATCTCAGGTGTTACAGATGTTTCCTAAAATATAGTCATACTGAGTCTTTTGCTCACGTTTTATCTGTTTTAAACCCTTTCCCCTCTAGGTGGATATTAGCTTAGGTTCTGAGAGGACCCCACGGACCGAACTCAGGAAAAGTAGAAAGACCTAGTAGGTTGTTTAAATTATTATATCAAGGCATGTAACATTTTAACTTTCACTTTACTCGGACTGTGGTTGTATTATTATATTGTCAGTATTATGTGTGTGCACAAGTTGTGGGTCAGTGGGACCCATACTCGAATCTTTTATTGCTTTATTATTTACTTAATGTTTGCCTCAATGTTCTTATCTGTTTACTGATCATAAGTAATTTAAAAAAAAATTCATATTTTCATAATTTAATTTAAGGACTTAAGCTCATATTTTAATTAAATTTTCATTCAATTAACTTAAATAAACTGCCACGTCATCTCTCGTATTGCAGGGCTTGACAAAAATATAGTGCCAAAGTCATTAAAAAAAAACACACATGGGGTAGCAAAATGATGTTTTCCCTTGTTAATAAACATAAACGACCACGCCAAACTCTTTACTTGTCTTTAATGTCCAAGAGAGTTTTATGGCCACATTGGAAGTTAATCAGAAGAGGATGATGAATAAAAGGCAAGGGCTCTCTTATTTTTTTGGGAGGATGACATGGAGGACAAGCTCCATTTTTTAGGCTCACGGCTATTCACGTTTTTTGTAGTTGACACGCTAGAAGAAACACTAATAACAAATGAATTTATGGGAAAATAATAACTAATGGAGTGCAGAAAAAAAAATGCTTACTCTAAAAGGTTTAAAAAGAAATTATAAAGATCACTATTGATACAAGAAAGATTACATGAAAAAAGAAATTGTAGAGGAATTTTAAAAAAATATTAATAAGAGTAAATTAGAGAAAAAATACTTCAATTAAGCACATTTAAAAGTCTAAGATTTAATAGGAAAAATCAAGGGAGATTCAGGACAATAGACCAAACTAATAGATGAATAAAAATTAATAAACCAAGTTTTTGATAAGTTAACAGAAAGGCTAATAAATGTAAATTCATATTTACCAATACGATAATTATGAAAAAATCTCATTTCATATCAACATTTAAAAAACCTTAATTTAAATCCCTATCACATAATCTCTCTCCTCCTTCCCCCTCTTTCTCTACGCCTTGTACAGTGATGGTGACGACGACCATGAGGATAGTAGTAGCAGTTTCGTTGCAAGGCAACGACAACGCATTCGTCTCCTCCCTTTCATTTCTCCCTTTTCTTCTTTCATGATCGTCGCTTGATCTCACAAGCTCCTCAATCGTCAACACTCCTGCGAGATTTTTGATTTTCTTCAAGACAACGACGAAGGCCAAAGGCTTCCACAAGCATAGGAGGTTTCTTCGCAATGGTGATGGAGCTCGACAACTCACACGACGATCAACAAGGAGGTTTCTTCTTGACAACAATGAAGTCTGACAACTCACACAAATGTCAAATAACCCTCGCGATGCGACACTGAAGTTTTCTTCGCAACATTGTATTCAATTCTAGTCTTTTTCGGTAAGGATTCTCTAAGCAATAGCTTTATATAGTTCTAGGGTTAGGGTTAGCAAATTTTGGAATTTCAAGCCATTTTGGTTGTTAATTATTCTAGATTTACACATGAAACGCTTGATTGACCTATTATTTAATAATATCTATAAATATGCTATTTACTTTCAAATTTCTTCAAAATTAGCCTATTTGTTACAATTTCCCAAAAATCAAAACAAAGTACATAAAAAATACTATGAACCAGAGTAAAAACAACACTAAGATTAAATTTGAATTTAGTGGATGCATATTTGAAATTGTTGTTAACGAAGGAGCGCATAAAAAGAGAGGGGGGAGGAGGGAGGGGGGAGGGGGGTGGGGTTGGAAGTGTGGGTGGTTTGAAGAATTATGTATATTTTAAACAAAAAAATCCATAGGGATATTTGCATATTAGTTTTTATTTTAGGTTTTTTTTTTTTTATAAATATTTGAAACACTTTTGGAAACTATTTAAGCGTATCTTTTGTCTTTTTGTCTTATTTTTTTTCTCAAAGAACGGATGAATTAAAATGTATTTTTTGAATTCAGACAATATCTTTGTAGTTAAAAAATAAATAAATTGAAGAGCTATGTTTACATAATCATTCCTTATTTCACTATTAGTCTTTTTTATCCATGATAAAATACAATCTATTATTGTTTTAACTCAAAACACTAATTGTTTTTAAGTCAAGATATGATATGTCATTTAAGAGATAAAATAAAATGATAGGAGACTTTAGTCTATGTTTGTTATAAAAGAAAAGAGTAGGGAAGGAAGAGGGTAAAGAGATTGTTGGATAACAAATAATTTGACGACTTGTTTGATAGAAGGGAAGAAGGGAAAAGAAAATTGAATAAAAAAAAGTACTAGTTGGCCCCATTAAAGAGAGTGCTTAACAAAGTCGTTCAAAAAATATCATTCTAACAGTTACATTATAAAGCTCTCACATGCTACAGTGTAAAGAGTATGAGACTTTAGTCTATGTTTGTTATAAAAGAAAAGAGTAGGGAAGGAAGAGGGTAAAGAGATTGTTGGATAACAAATAATTTGACGACTTGTTTGATAGAAAGGAAGACTTGTTTGATAGAAGGGAAGAAGGGAAAAGAAAATTGAATAAAAAAAAGTACTAGTTGGCCCCATTAAAGAGAGTGCTTAACAAAGTCGTTCAAAAAATATCATTCTAACAGTTACATTATAAAGCTCTCACATGCTACAGTGTAAAGAAAAAATATGTTACAATATAAAACTCTCACATACTACGGTAAAATCATTTTAACTTTTGGTTTTAATTGCATTGCTAAATGAACTATCAAAAGTCTTTCTTCCTAGGGAATAATTGTCTAAATTATACATTTCCTTTACATACCAAATAATCCAAGAGTAAAACAAAATCATTTCTATCATTTTTCTTTCTTTTATATATTTTCTCTCCATTCTTTTTTTTTATTCTTTTTTACCAAATGGAGTGTTACACAAGAAAGTAGAAATCAAGTTTGGTCTAAACTTAGTAGTAGTTACCTTTTGAACATTTAGGGTCCGTTTAGTAAATGGATTCAAATTAGTGATTTAATTTGAGTTAGTATGATTTTAATTAGGATTTGAGTTAGTGATTTGAATTGTTATTCGAATTGACATTTGGATGTGCATTTAAGTTTTAATATGAGTATAGAATAAAATTAGAATTTGTGTTTGGAGAGGTAATAAAGATAGTTTTAGATTTATTAATAAATCTAATAAAATCTTACTGTTAATGAACTTAAAAAATATGCAATATAGATCTTTATTTATTTCTCTCTTCATTAAGAACATAGTGAAAAAAGAATCATCTCAATTAGATATCAAATGAAGAAGTTATGATTTTTTTTCTCAAGCATAGGAGAGAGAATTTTAGTTTTTACTGTAGCAAAGACATCTGAGTATCAAAAGTTTAAGGGAATGAGAACTCTGAAAACTTAGATTCTTGATACTCAAATGATTTAGATTTTGGGAAAAACAAACACATATTCAAAAAATTCTTGATACTTAAATTCAAATTTGACTTTATTGAGTTTAAAAAATACATGAAACAAATATACCTTTAACATTCGCCCTCAAGTGCAGCTTTACCTTTTCAACTGAGATATATGTTAGACATGTATGCTCTAAGGAGTAAAAATGTAATACGTTTTTGGAGACATTTTTTATCAATAAAGAATTTATTCATTTATATATACCAAATATTGTCCTCTTTACGTTCATATTCGTTGAATGTATGATAAGCAAACAGTAGTCTGAGACTGTCAGTCTAAACCTTAAGAGTTGGGCATATGATGGGATGATTATGCGGTAGACACGACTCTTAAGGTGATGGTCTAAAATATATGATCCGCAATCGAGGGAATAAAGTTGGGCGCTTTATTCATGTAAAGATTGTTATGTTGTCTATATCCCTTTTGGGAGATGGTTTGTCTTGGCCATCGGAGTTGGACTCCGTGAATAGAAACATTGGCGCGTTGTCATAGGTGACGATGTGTTGGATCGGGACATAAAGTGAATTGATTTGGATTAATAATTCTGTCTTGGCAAATCGATTCACTTTAGACAGTCGTTTGTATTGTATCTTAATCCTGAGATGAATAATGGGCCCGTTGTCTCGACTTGTGTCTTTTGATGTACCAATGGGTGACTCCCACATCTCTATAGTGGCATGCATGCCGGTACGTTGGAGGCATGACTCTTGATAGCGTAGACTTGTTATTCATAGATATGGAATCCATAGCTCCTCTTTAGGAGTAATGATATCCTCTTATATGCGTTGTCCTGTAATTGGAAAACTGGAGCGCTCAACCATTTGGATACATAGGTGTAACCGAATGGTATACTATCTTTGGATGGTAAGTTTTCTAATGGTGAGACAATGGAACGTAAGATAAAAATAATCGGGAAGGTAAGACAGAACTTGTCCTTAAGCCGATTATGGATGATCATATGGGGATGCGATACACTATGATATGTCATGGAGACTTAGCTACACGAGCTTCGTAATTCTGTAAAGTTCGAGAGTGCAGCTCCAAGCTTTTAGTGGAGTAGCGTTGGAGTTGATAATTGTGAAATGTATATCTGGGATATTGGGTTTCATAATTATCATGAGCTTGAACTTTATAGGTCCATTTTGGTCCCCTTTGCTAGCTCACAAAATCCTGTAACGACACGGCGTGCTTTTTCAATAATTGGTGACTTATGTCGGATTTATCAGATTGGTTTAAAATTTATAAGAATCAAATAATTCATGTCTGTTTATCGGTTGAATTAATTTTGTAAGAAATTAGTTCAAGATGAACTTGTTGAATTATGGCGTTCGGATAATTCTTGTCTGTTTATCGGTTGTTTTAATTTTGGACAATTAGAACAAGATAAACTTGTAGAATTATTTGAATTGATTTATTTTCTTAGAGATTATCTTGATAAAGTTTGTTTTGATCAGATATCTTTTCTATTGGGCTATTTGAATCAAAACTGAGACTTTATCCTTTAGAATCTCGGGTGGAAAATAAAAGATTCGCGGAGATTTTTTCTCGGCAGTTCGGCCTGCCGATCAGAAAGTTCGGCCTGCCGAACTGGCCAGTTCGGCCTGCCTATCTCACAGTTCGGCATGCCGACCGCGACAGCTAAGATTACGCGTTTTTCACGCGTATCTTATCAGATATTGATCCGAACTTGATTCTATTTCGATTTTTGAGACCTAATCTGATATGGACTGACCCCAAGGACCAATAGGTATAAAAAGGGAGTGAGTCTAATGATTTACTCAGATCAATTTGAGAGATTAAGAGTGATACTCTTCTAGTGAGCATCTGAAAACTCCCTGAGAGCTTTTGTTCACAAATCACGAACACTAGCTTTGGGTTCTCTCTATTGGTTGTAAGGAGAGTCACCGGTGGAAGAGCTGTACGTGTGAGCCCACACTCACTCCGGTTGTGGATAGAGAATAGCAAAGAAGACCAGTTGGTTGAGGCTCTTCTGGAACGTTACTTCTCTACACAGGTCGCGGAGGTTCTTCGGCACACTGAG
Source organism: Artocarpus heterophyllus (assembly GCA_025403435.1). NCBI lineage: Eukaryota > Viridiplantae > Streptophyta > Magnoliopsida > Rosales > Moraceae > Artocarpus > Artocarpus heterophyllus. Next base: position 15,636,522 of record CM046332.1, on the reverse strand, counting down.
GTTAGTAAGATCTGTTTAATTTATACATATAACATGTCATACTTGTATTTTGGAAAATACTCTGATGAAAATTTTTAAAAATTCCGCTGCGCACTTTGTTTCCAACAATTGGTATCAGAGACGAGGTTTTTACATAAATTTGCAAGTTTGTGATCATGTTATATGCATAAATTTTGTGATCTTAATCTCTCCTATGCTTGAATTGAATTTTATAGAGAGATGGCACTCTAGGTTTCTATATAATATATATGTTGTCATGGATTATATGGTGAATGTTTATTAATTAATTATGGTTGATTAAATTGTTGTTTAATTATTTATTAATTAATTAATACCGGTTATGGTTCCTTAGAGGTTAGAATGTGTATCTAGGTTTTTCATGTAATTAGATGGCGGACTATCATCTCCGTCTAGGAATCATTATTTAATTTGTAAGAATTTTGTAATTAAATAATTATTCGGAGAAGACGGAACGAGAAGTCGGATCTTGAAGATAGATGATGGCGCCTCCAGGTATTTCCTGAGTCTCTAATTTTATGTTTTTGAATTGTTGAAAATAAAATTGATGAATTGCATTAAAATTGTATTTTCTGGATTGAGGGTTTTCTGCTCGGTCGGCATGCCGGACCTCACAGTTCGGCAGGCCGAAGGTCACAGATCGGCAGGCCGGACGTACGGTCCGGCAGGCCGACAGTGGGGCAGAAATTTTGGTGCTCTGCCGGCAGGCCGAACCTTCATGTTCGGCAGGCCGAACCACCATGATCGGCAGACCGATCACCTAGATCGGCCTGCCGACAGAGAGCATCCAGGTGTCCAGAAAAGGTGCAATTTTTGGTGCAGTTTTAATTTTATTTTTGGGACGATTCTGAGAAACATTAAATTTGGATATGACCGGAAATATGAAGTGTTCGATTCATACGGGATTGAGGACTTGAAGATGGATATTACATGAAGAAGGATACAGCTTGAGGATTCAAGGATGAAGAATCGATAAATGTCTCGATTATTCTCTTGTAATCTTATTTTTTCTATTCTCTAGGGTGGAACCATAATATTACGGTTATTATTATTATGCTTGTAGCTTTGCTTGATTGCTTTGCTTGTCTGCATTATAATATGATTTACCATGTATATTGATAACATGTCATATAGAATAGGGAGTGCCGCTCATATTAAAATTGTTCATGCATAATTTTAAAATAAAACCTTGACTTCAAAAGATTGAGTGGGAGAAGGTTTTCGAAGAGAGAACCTAAGGCCTCCATCGTTGGTCCATAGGAAGAACATGATGGTCCCAACCCCTAGGAAGGGATTTCTATCATGTACCAGATTGGATCTCTAAAAGGATAAGGTATTTTAGTATGATTTATGGTTGCACACCCCTAGGTGGTGATTATAAATCATGGATAAAATATTGAAACGGTGGTTATACACTCACGTTAATTTTATTATTAACCTCCCCTAGGAGCTCTGTTAATAAAATTAATGGCCAAAGAAACGATTATTAGTATATGCTGGATCATACGGGTCCTGGATGGCATATATTAATCAGGAGGGGATCCGTGTTCCTGATTGAATTTGGCATGACTCCCCTAGGAGCTTGTTGAATTCTGAGTTGGGAATTATCGTTGTAAGGTTGTGATATTTTCAAGGTTTTGACACATAAACACATTTGTATGATTTTACATGATTGTGTTATCTTACTAAATTATTAAATATGTTTGCTTATGTTTGGTATATGATTCTTTATTGTAGATTGAAAATGTCTAAAAACGCTTTATCATCGATACTTGACAAAAACCAATTAACCGGTGAGAACTATAATGATTGGAAACGGAACCTGGACATCGTCCTATCCTTTGAGAAACTGAAATATGTACTGACAACTCCTTGTCCTCCCGAGCCTACGGGAGACTCAACTAATGAGCAATTCCAAGCGTACGAACGCTGGAAAGATGCTAATGATCAGGCCCGCTGCTATGTTATGGCTAGCATGAATAACGTGCTGCAGGCTCAACATCAGGATTATGAGACTGCGAAGCAGATCTTGGATAATCTTGAGGATATGTTTGGAGGCCAGGCCATAACAAAGCGGCAAGGGGCGCTTCGGAAACTCTTAAACTGTAGACAGAGACCGGGGACATCTGTAAAGGAGCACATGATGTTGGTCATGGGTTACCTCGCTGAGGCTCAAACCAATGGAGCCGACATCGATGCTGAAACTCAGATGACTATGGTCTTTGAGACTCTGTCTAAGGAATTTATTCCGTTTAGAGCTACTTTTAATCTGAGCAATAGACGGGATATGACCTTGACAGAACTGATGAAACAGTTACAGGAGTTTGAACTGCTGATCAGGGAGTCTCCTGCTGGTGGAGAGGCCAATATGGTAGCTGCTTCTGGTTCCAATCCTAACTCTGGGAATGGAAAGAAGCAACGGGCCAAGAGTGGTAAGTCTTCTATTCCTATTGCTACCAAGAGCAAGAAGAAGAAGAAGAAGAACCCAAAGAAGCTTAAGTGCTTCTTCTGTGGTAAGGTCGGGCATATAAAGAAGCATTGCAAGGACTTCCTTTCCAAGGGAGGTAGGTGTGATCTTCTATATTTAGAAACTTGTTTGGTTGAGGAATCCAGTGACATTTGGGTCATAGATTCTGGTGCAACTAATCATGTTTGTGTTTCTCTTCAGGGATTCAAAGAAACGAGAAGTCTACTTCGTGAAGACTTAACGCTTCGGATGGGCGATGGATCCTTGGTCTCAGCGGAAGCAGTGGGAGATGTCCATCTTTGTTTTGATAATTATAGGAATTTAATTTTGCGAGATTGTTTTTATGTTCCTAAATTTAAAAGGAATTTAATTTCTGTATCTTCTTTATTTAAAGACTCCTACGTGGTATCTTTTAATGAAAAAGTGGTGATTCGTAAAAACAAATCTTTTATCTGTTCTGGATGGATGCAAAATAATCTATATTTTATCAAACCTAAGATGGACTTATTGCTTAATGCTGAGATAAATGATAATGACTCAAAAAGACTTAAAACTTCTCACTCTAATAAGACTTATCTTTGGCATTTGCGCCTTGGCCATATTAACCTGAATAGGATTCAAAGGTTGGTAAGGGATGGACCTTTAAGTCACTTAAGGGTGGAATCTATACCTCAATGTGAGTCTTGTTTGGAGGGTAAAATGACCAAAAGACCATACGGGTCTAAGGGCAATAGGGCCGAAGGGGTTCTAGAACTTGTGCATAGTGATGTTTGCGGACCGATGAACATCCGGGCACGAGGAGGGTATGAGTACTTCGTCACTTTTATTGACGATTACTCAAGATATGGGTATGTGTACCTAATGCACCACAAAAGCGAAACTTATGATAAGTTCAGGGAGTTTCGGGCTGAAGTGGAAAAGCAATTGGGTAGACCCATAAAGGCACTTCGATCTGATCGAGGTGGGGAATACCTTTCTGATGAGTTCTTGGGACACTTGTTAGAGAATGGGATTTTATCCCATTTGACTGCGCCGGGCACTCCGCAGCAGAATGGCGTAGCGGAGAGAAGGAATAGGACTTTGTTGGACATGATTCGGTCCATGATGAGTTATTCATCATTGCCTTTATCCTTTTGGGGATATGCACTACAAACCGCATGTTATCTTTTGAACAATGTGCCTTCAAAATCGGTCCCTAAAACTCCCCACGAGTTGTGGACAAGACGGAAGACATCCTTAAACCATATTCGCATATGGGGATGTCCAGCTCATGTCCTGTTTAAGGATCCGAATAAGTTGGAAGCACGTTCAGAAGTTTGCGTGTTTGTAGGATATCCAAAAGGGACAAAAGGGGGTTATTTTTATAACCCAAAGGAAAATAAAGTCGTGGTTTCAACTAATGCAACTTTCCTTGAGGAGAGTTACATGAACGACTTTAAACCTCAAAGCAAAGTGGTGCTTGAGGAGTTGAGGGGTAATCCGTTTACTCCGGAGGTTCCGAACGAAACCATTCCGATCGGTGTAGAAAAACCAAACAAACCTGAACAACAACCACAGGGGCTTCGGCGTAGTGGGAGGATCGGGCGTCAACCTGAGAGGTATATGTTCAATGGGGAGGTCTTTTTGGCTGAACCGGATGAACATGACAGGGATCCTTATACTTACGCAGAAGCTATGGAGGATGTTGATTCAAGACTCTGGACAGAGGCCATGAACATTGAGATGAAGTCTATGGAGACTAATCGGGTCTGGGAGCTCGTGGATCTTCCCGAAGGGGTAAAACCCATAGGGTGTAAGTGGATCTACAAGAGGAAAAGAGGAGTGGATGGAAAGGTCGAAACCTTTAAGGCTAGACTGGTAGCTAAGGGTTATACGCAAAAGGAAGGAATCGATTATGAGGAAACCTTTTCGCCTGTAGCCATGCTTAAGTCCATCCGGATTCTCTTGTCCATAGCTGCCGCTCTCGACTACGAGATTTGGCAGATGGATGTCAAGACGGCTTTTCTAAATGGCTATCTTGATGAGTCCATTTATATGGAACAACCAGACGGGTTCAAGGTCGCGGGTCAAGAGGGTAAGGTTTGTAAGTTGCTAAAGTCTATTTATGGACTTAAGCAGGCTTCTCGTTCTTGGAACATAAGATTTGATCAAGTGATCAAGACTTATGGGTTCTCACAAAATGTGGATGAACCATGTGTTTACAAACACATTAAGAATGGGAAGGTGGTTTTTCTACTACTCTATGTAGATGACATTCTGCTAACTGGCAATGACGTTGGGGCATTGTCATCGGTCAAATTATGGTTGACCAAGCAGTTTGACATGAAGGACTTGGGTGAGGCTAATTTTGTTCTCGGTATCCAGATCTTGCGGGATAGGAAGAACAAAATGATAGCTTTGTCACAGGCCGGCTACATAGATAAAATTCTCAGGAGGTTTGCAATGCAGGATTCCAAGAAAGGTGGGCAACCATCTAGGTCTGGAATTACTCTTTCTAAGAAAGACTCTCCAAAGTCTTATGAAGAAAGAGAATACATGAAGAAGGTGCCTTATGCTTCGGCAGTGGGTAGTCTCATGTATGCCATGCTTTGCACTCGACCGGATATTAGCTATGCGGTCGGGATTGTGAGTCGATTTCAGGCGGATCCAGGACCGAACCATTGGGTTGCGGTAAAGCATATTTTCAAGTACCTGAGAAGGACTCGAGGGTATATGCTTGTGTATTCGGGTGAGGATTTAACTCCTCTAGGATACACTGATTCGGATTTTCAATCCTGCCTGGATTCTAGGAAATCGACTTCAGGGTTTGTGTTTACTCTGGGTGGCGGTGCCATCAGTTGGAGAAGTGCGAAGCAAGATTGCACTTCGGATTCAACGATGGAGGCCGAGTATGTGGCGGCTAGTGATGCTTCGAAAGAAGCAGTGTGGCTCCGCAAGTTCCTTAGGGATCTTGAGGTAGTTCCTGGTATGGATAAAGCGGTATCACTGTACTGTGATAACAGTGCGGCGGTAGCTAATGCTAAGGAACCAAGATTTCACAAGAAGAGTAAGCATATTGATCGGAAGTATCATGTGATAAAGGACTTCGTTGAGAGCGGGCATGTCACGGTGTGCAAGATCGCGTCAGAGGACAATTTAGCTGATCCATTTACGAAGACACTTTCTGGGAGAGTCTTCGAAAGGCATGTGGAAGCTATGGGGATGCGAAATTTGCAGTATTTACTCACTTAGTGCAAGTGGGAGATTGTTAGACATGTATGCTCTAAGGAGTAAAAATGTAATACGTTTTTGGAGACATTTTTTATCAATAAAGAATTTATTCATTTATATATACCAAATATTGTCCTCTTTACGTTCATATTCGTTGAATGTATGATAAGCAAACAGTAGTCTGAGACTGTCAGTCTAAACCTTAAGAGTTGGGCATATGATGGGATGATTATGCGGTAGACACGACTCTTAAGGTGATGGTCTAAAATATATGATCCGCAATCGAGGGAATAAAGTTGGGCGCTTTATTCATGTAAAGATTGTTATGTTGTCTATATCCCTTTTGGGAGATGGTTTGTCTTGGCCATCGGAGTTGGACTCCGTGAATAGAAACATTGGCGCGTTGTCATAGGTGACGATGTGTTGGATCGGGACATAAAGTGAATTGATTTGGATTAATAATTCTGTCTTGGCAAATCGATTCACTTTAGACAGTCGTTTGTATTGTATCTTAATCCTGAGATGAATAATGGGCCCGTTGTCTCGACTTGTGTCTTTTGATGTACCAATGGGTGACTCCCACATCTCTATAGTGGCATGCATGCCGGTACGTTGGAGGCATGACTCTTGATAGCGTAGACTTGTTATTCATAGATATGGAATCCATAGCTCCTCTTTAGGAGTAATGATATCCTCTTATATGCGTTGTCCTGTAATTGGAAAACTGGAGCGCTCAACCATTTGGATACATAGGTGTAACCGAATGGTATACTATCTTTGGATGGTAAGTTTTCTAATGGTGAGACAATGGAACGTAAGATAAAAATAATCGGGAAGGTAAGACAGAACTTGTCCTTAAGCCGATTATGGATGATCATATGGGGATGCGATACACTATGATATGTCATGGAGACTTAGCTACACGAGCTTCGTAATTCTGTAAAGTTCGAGAGTGCAGCTCCAAGCTTTTAGTGGAGTAGCGTTGGAGTTGATAATTGTGAAATGTATATCTGGGATATTGGGTTTCATAATTATCATGAGCTTGAACTTTATAGGTCCATTTTGGTCCCCTTTGCTAGCTCACAAAATCCTGTAACGACACGGCGTGCTTTTTCAATAATTGGTGACTTATGTCGGATTTATCAGATTGGTTTAAAATTTATAAGAATCAAATAATTCATGTCTGTTTATCGGTTGAATTAATTTTGTAAGAAATTAGTTCAAGATGAACTTGTTGAATTATGGCGTTCGGATAATTCTTGTCTGTTTATCGGTTGTTTTAATTTTGGACAATTAGAACAAGATAAACTTGTAGAATTATTTGAATTGATTTATTTTCTTAGAGATTATCTTGATAAAGTTTGTTTTGATCAGATATCTTTTCTATTGGGCTATTTGAATCAAAACTGAGACTTTATCCTTTAGAATCTCGGGTGGAAAATAAAAGATTCGCGGAGATTTTTTCTCGGCAGTTCGGCCTGCCGATCAGAAAGTTCGGCCTGCCGAACTGGCCAGTTCGGCCTGCCTATCTCACAGTTCGGCATGCCGACCGCGACAGCTAAGATTACGCGTTTTTCACGCGTATCTTATCAGATATTGATCCGAACTTGATTCTATTTCGATTTTTGAGACCTAATCTGATATGGACTGACCCCAAGGACCAATAGGTATAAAAAGGGAGTGAGTCTAATGATTTACTCAGATCAATTTGAGAGATTAAGAGTGATACTCTTCTAGTGAGCATCTGAAAACTCCCTGAGAGCTTTTGTTCACAAATCACGAACACTAGCTTTGGGTTCTCTCTATTGGTTGTAAGGAGAGTCACCGGTGGAAGAGCTGTACGTGTGAGCCCACACTCACTCCGGTTGTGGATAGAGAATAGCAAAGAAGACCAGTTGGTTGAGGCTCTTCTGGAATGTTACTTCTCTACACAGGTCGCGGAGGTTCTTCGGCACACTGAGGTTAGTAAGATCTGTTTAATTTATACATATAACATGTCATACTTGTATTTTGGAAAATACTCTGATGAAAATTTTTAAAAATTCCGCTGCGCACTTTGTTTCCAACAATATATATATATATATATATATAGAGAGAGAGAGGAGTTATCGATGATCATCATTGAGATATAACTTTTTTTTTAAAAAAAAATCTATTTGTAAATGTAACACCAATGCCAGATAAGCATTATACTAAGTAATTTATATTTAAAAACTTAACAAAAAGTACAGATGTCCAAACTTTTAAAAACATATTTTAGTGACAATCATGTTATGCCTCTTTAACATTAACGTTACATTTTAAAATGTCATATTACGCCTTTTTATCTTTACATGTTATGTCAGAAAGGCCTCCTTCATCGGAAGGCACTGTTAAAAAAACCCTATACATATATATAGATATATAGCTAAAGTAACTTCACCTAAACTGACAAAAATATTCGTAACCCGCTTCTACCACCCGGTTTTAATCTCTTTCCTTTTCTTCTCTTGAATTCCTCTCTCTCTCTCTCTCTCTCTCCCCCTCCTATCCCCTCTCCACTCAATCTGCCACTGTCGCTCTTCTTCTTCGACGGCGAGGAAAGCCTATCCGTCCGTCATCGTTCTCTCGGCAATCCTTTCTCTCTCTTCGCCCTTCGATTGTGTAAGTTGACGTCTCGTCGTGAGTTCACTCGTCATCATCACTGTGGAAAACGGGCCCTGTCCTCATTCTCTGTAGTCGTTGCCTGCTCATATTCCTTCAAAACGCCTTTGTTGTATTCCAAGTTTGAATTATCATCTCAATTCTCACCCAACGGTTTGTCGAACGCTGCATCGATGGGCTCTGTACAGGAGTTGTTCTTGAACGACCATCAAATCTAGCCAATGAAGCACTTTTCGCAGTTGTGGAAACCTCGGATCTTGGATTTATTGATAGATCTATACATGTAGAGAAGAGAAAGGATCGAGGAGTATAGAGGGGTAGAAAAGCTAAACGAAAGAAAAAAATAATAAAGAAGTAAGATGAAATAAAAAAAATCAAAGGATAGAAGGGTAAAAGAAAACTGAATTTTAATTTTAAAGAGATGTGTGATTTTTTATTTTTTATTTTTTTATGAAAAGAGAACTCATGTCATGTTTGAAGGAAAAAGTATGTCAATTACTAACTTAAAATAAAATGGCATTTAAAAGGCGTTTGTTTGGAGGATTCAAGGAGAAGAGTTTGAAGCCAATATTGTTAGTGTTTGGCTTAAAACTTGCAAACCTAGTCTCAAACTTTTGGCAACTTACTATATCTAGACTTTTAACGAATTTGATACTAACAACTTTTACTCTATGAACTTTTAATGAATTTGATATTTGCTTCATATTACATTTTTTTAATTAATTACATAATTATATCTTATAATTTTAATTAGTATTTTTTTTGTTTTTTAGAAACTACAAAATATATCATTTGAATTTAAAAAAACTTGTTTCAATTACATTCTTACTGGCTTTTGGATAGAAAAACCTTGAAACAAGATAAAGATACTTTTAACTGGACTAAATTTGAAACTTAATAATTTTTTCTTCTTAAGAATTTTTTTTAAAAGCCATAAAACTTAAATTTTTTTTTTCGAAATTTGATGTTTTGTTTTAGGACTTTTTTATGTTTATAAGTCTATAAAATATGTTTCAAATCTATTTAAGCGTAATGATATTATTTTGCACCATGTTCTTATTAATATAGATGAAATTGAAATGAGCTTTTACAAATTTAGTCGATACTTTGTGGTTTTTAAAAAAATAAAATGACGGATTCAAAATGAGGAATGCTAAGATCAGACACTCTCTATATTCTCATTTTGCCATTTGTCGTCACACTTTTTAATAACAATAGGCCATAACTACAAACCATGATTTTACTCTTTATTACAACTATGCCCCTCTATAATTTTCCATCAACGAAAAGATATTTGTTTTTAAAATTTCTTACAATATTACTTTTAAATTAATAGGGAATTTTTTTTTCAAGAAATAGAAAATATGTATGTCATATAACGTTGTAATATAACAATTATTTTTAATGCATATAGGGTTTTTTGGGTAAATACATTCACACCACGTATAATATATGTATATGCATATTGATCAATAACTAAGCAAATTTTATTTTTCTTGTATGTATAGATATATATAATAATCTTGAAAAATATTGGAAAGCGGTCGGATTACAGCAAGTCATTTATACATTGAAAAACGAATCGATATAAAAAGCTAGAACACTTGTAATTGTCTAAAAAAACAACGTAATAATATAATAATACTAAAAAGAAAATTAGGAATATCATTTTTTTTAAAGAGTAACAGGGTAAATATATTATTGTAAAAAAAAAAGTATATTGGCTTTGTTTGTTTTTGTTCTCAAAATTTTTAGAAATGTTTTCGCACGCTTTTAGTGGCAAGAATTTTAAAAACACTTTTAGCATAATTCTTAAAAAAAATTTATTTTTAAAAAATATTTTTACCTATTTTAAAAATAATACCAAATGGTCTCTAAATATGTTATCGGAGAGTGACACAATTGTAATAAATGATAAAACCATGATTTGAAGTTATGATTTATTTTTATTGTAAAGTGAAATGACATGTGACTAGAAAATAAGATAAAAAATAACAAAAAAAAGTAACCCAACATTTCTCTTAAAAAATAATAATTAAAATTAAAAGGTATTATCACACAATCGTCTTTTTTTTTCCGAATTTTTTAAGTTAAATTTTTTGGCAGACACCCCAGTAATAAATAGACAAAGCACAATGTCGTTTCGTTTTCGCCCCAAAAAGCCCTAAACTTTAGCCCTAAACCCAGCATTCAAATTTACCGACTTACACTGAACCTGAACTCCTCGCCTCTCTTCTTCTCCCCCAACCAACACCACGACGGCACCACCCTCACTCTCCGATCAGCTGTCGCCGACGCCTTCGAGAACTCGCCCAGCGTCGCCGGTCCAGTCAGCCACACTCACCGTCACCGTTGCACGAGCTCAAGCGTTGAGGTTGACCAGGTATTCGGACATTTCTGATTCTCCATGATTTCTTTTGCCATTTATCTGAGACATATTCTGTTTTTTTTCCCGTTGATATTTGATAATTGATTTCAGCGTAGGAGTTTCTGTTTTTTTTGCCATTGGTGGTAAATTTGCAATTCATTTTGAATCGCATCACATGCTATATACTGTGGAAAAAAGTGTCTGGCTTTTTTGTTATTTGTTTATATGAAGTAAAAAAAAAATGGTTGAGAGTGAAATAAATGTGAATGAATTAACAAAAGAGCCAAAGGGAGTGAATAGTAATTCTTCAATTAAGGAGGAAATGAACAAAATTGAAATTGATCCTTAAGAAATAGGAGAGAAAGAGGAAAACAGCTAGGGTGGTATAAGATATCTGGACACATTTTATAATGATTCCGGATGGTGATCCTAAGAAACCGAGAGCGGAATGTGTATGCCGTGGTTAGATTATGCTCCTCACCTTAAAAAGTCCGGCACAAGCTCTTTGAAGCATGACTACGAGACCTTTGGCAGTGATGGGTTGCAATTTTCACAACCCGTAATGAAAAAAAAGCCTAAACCACCTAATTACGGTTCCCGCTGTCCGCCTTACACCCCCCTAACTTCACTTTTATTTGGCCCTTCAGATTTCCGTTCTACCTCTCTCTGACTCACTGACGCCACTCTGCTCCACCGTGCAAACTTCAACCACTGCCAGACGCTACTCAACTGCAGATTTCTGGCGCTGCCCAGTTCTGTTGATTCTCGATTCCTTCTCTGTTGAAATGCTCCTCCTTCAAATTTTAAATGTTCTATTAAGGGCTTTTTCTTTTTTATTTTTAAGTGTGCAATAATCAACTGGTTGCTGGTAGTGGTTTGGGCTTTTCTCCTTGTAAGGTTGCAAAATAGTACTTAGAATGTGCATTGCACTATGTAACTTAGAATTTGCATTCGTTTTCTGATTTTCGAGGGACTGGAATGGAGTTTTGATGGATTAGTTTGCTCTTTGTTCGGTTTTCGGTTTCGTTTTTGTTTTGGTTGTTCTGTTTTCACTAGTTTTGTCTTTCTTTTTTAAAAGGACTCCTTGTCCTTCCTCTTTGTATATTTCATTCCTTTGATTTCAGTGAAATCTTTGTTTCTTATTAAAAGGAAAAAAAGAAATTGCATTGATTTTCCTCTTCTCTGTGAGCCATTTGTAGAAATCTCACTCTTTTCAGGTTATGGATATAGGGTTTGTTATTGATTATTATTTTTATTCTTATTGAGGTGAAAAGCAGAGGGATAAAAGAAAATGCCTTTGTATGATTGCATGCTTCTATTGAAACCCCATGTGAAGAAGGAGGCTCTTGTTGACTTGGTCGCTAGAGTGGGCAAACATGTTTACAGAAGACATGGGGTTCTCACCGAAGTTAAATCATTTGGAACTGTTCATTTGGGCTATGGAATTAAGAAGCTTGATGGAAGATATTTCAAGGTAAAGTTGTCTTTAAGTGGGTTTTGTACACATCGTCTAATTGCAATACTTTGAAACTTCCTATTTGGTCCTTTTGTTTCTGTTAGCTTGTTTGATTTATGCAATAGGATGTTAGAGACCAAGGCCAAGTGTTGTCTCGCCTTACCGTTTGTTTGTTGAATGTAAACTTTTCTGGTCTTTTGATTGCTATTGTTGCCTGTGGATTACTATATGCAATTTGTGATTTGAAATATTGTGCATAAATGTTTATTATCGTTGCTGGAGTAAAAGTACTCAACGAAGAACATAATTTTTAAATCTCAGTACAGGAGGAAAGGATGATCTGATTTTTTAGTGGTTCATTTGAAGAAATATATGATCATGTTTTCAATGTGAACTTCTGCCGAAGTAATAGCCTTTCTTGCTAAAGGGTTGCTCATCTTTACTAAATCTGGAAAGTTTCCATTTGCAATTTGGGATTAGTCAAAGCGCTCAAAATGTTTTTGTTGAATGAGTAATTAACATTAATGTTGCGAAATGGACTTTGAGGGCTAAGTTTTTGCAGTGTTTCTAATAGTTTTGTCTTTTCCCCTGTGCAAGAAGCAAACATTAGATTTTAGGTGTCGTGGGAAGTTGCCATCTTGATTTCTCTTTGTTCTCATCATTTTCTGAAAGTAATTATCATGTTTGCTATGTTTTTTTCTTAGACCTAGGTCAAATTAGATTTCATTAAGCCAGAAAACCTTATCTTGGTTTTCTGGGTGGCTTTTATCTTTAGCATGTTATCCTGAATACGCTGGTGAACCATATAGTTAGGGCTTCAGTTTGATGGACTTTTTAAGACTATGTGGTGGAATAATGCTGTTAGAGTGGGGTGCCAAATGTTGATTATAATTTTCGAACTAAATAATCTTGAAGATGAAATTGGTAAAATCATAGATCCATGTGACGTGATATCAATGCAGCTTATGAAACGTATATGTGTACTTTTTTTATTTGCGTTTTCGAACTGTAACATATACAGCATATATGTTCATCTGTAAATAGAGATGGTACATTTAATGATAAAAAGGACTAGAGAAATACTTCACAGCATTTGAAGATTGAAGAGAGAAGTGGCACAACATTATTTGTCGTTTATGGCCTCTATTTCTGTTTTTAGTTGAGTTTTTTAATAGACGCCAAAAAATCAGAAACGGTTCATCCCACAATAGTAAAAAGAGAGAGAATTTTCTTACCTCTCTTTGATTGGAAAGAATATTAATGGCAAACCTGCTTTTCGTTGGACTTGGTGTAGGGCCAACTGATGCAGATGACTATGATGGCTACTCCCAACATCAACAAAGAGCTGCATTACCTGAACAAGGAAGACCGATTACTGCGCTGGCTTCTGATTAAACACCGAGACGCAAAGTATGGTGTCGAATTTCTTAACGAAGAGCATGACAGAAATTTAATGGAAACGTTTTCTCAGCGCAGTATATATAATGAGGGGGAGACTGATGAGGATGAGGAGGACAGCGACGACGAATATAATGTGGACGAAGAAGGAAAACAGGGTTAAAGGTCACCGGATTGTTTCCTGGTTCCTCCCTATATTTTGAGTACAATGTCATTTTGTCTAATGGCATTTTGTTCAAACCTAGTGGCAACTTTTGTCTGTGTATTCGATACCAATAAGTGTTATAAACTACTTTTTTTTTTTCTTCTCTGTTTTGGCTTGAAGTTACACACAATGGCTGTTGAATTGGCTTAACATAAATGGCTTTTTCTGGTTTTATGTAAGTGATGGATCTATTATGTTCATCCATTTTTTTCTCTAGAAAAAAGTTTGGGGTGTGGCGGGCCATAGTTACGCAGACTAGGCACACGATATGAAAACAAGGGGAAAAAAAAGAAGAAGAAGCATTTACCCAAAGTGCCTGTTTCAAGGTTACTGAGTCTAAAACTGTCTACTTCTAAACAATATTACAATATCATCTAATTTTTAAATTTTGATGATTTACAATATCCATTATACCCTCTTTGCTTTTTTAGGAGTTTTTTTGTGCCCTTTTTTTTTGGAAGTAATTACACAAAGTATCCAATTAGAGGATCCTGGGTCTAGAAATGTGGATTTTTTTTTTTTACAACATTACAAATGTCTACTTTTAATAAATTATGGACTTGTGATGTTTGTTATGCCCTTTTTGCATATTTTAAATATGTATGTATTTATATTTTATTTTTCATAGCATTTATAATTATTAAAAAATTTATAATCATATTTTGTTATGATAATGAATAAATTTATGATTCTATTTCGTTAATATAAAGATGCAATTGTTATGCCCTTGTTTGTTGATCATACGTATGTGTCTATATATATAGTCAAACATTAACAATGAAGACAACCATCATTTAAAGTTACAAATCCTTATGATAATGAATATAATTATAGTTCTAGTTTATTATCATAAACATATACTTTGAATTGTTGACCGTGTGTATATATATATTTCGGTGTTCAACATTAATAATGAAAACAATCATCATTATAAAGTTACAAATCTTTATGATAAGGAATGAGTGAATTTATAATCTTATTTCATTATCATAATAAACAAAATTATAAACTTATTTATTATAATATTGAAAGAAATTATAATCTTACGTATATATATTGCTATAGTAACAATGAAGGTTACCATATACTCATAAACAGAACTTTTATGATAATTAATATAATTATAATTTTTTTCATTATCATAAATCTACAATTATTATGTTTTTATTTGTTGATCATAGAGTTTTTATCTTTGTATATATATGTAATTATATTTTATTTTTCATAATCACATATAATTATTAAAGAATTTATAATCATATTACAATGATTGAATTTAAAATCCTATTTTATTAATACAAGATCATTTATATGTATGTATGTATATATTTGTCGAAAGATATAATCACAACATCTCCCACTAATTCTCCGCTCACCAAAAGTGGCCGTTGTCAGCATCTTGGGACTTTCCAACCTCATCAACTCAACAGTCTAATGACTCAGCATTATACTTTTTACCCATAATCCCCTATAACTGGAATATTCTTTGTCTGCCACTTGAAAGGTTTTCTCTGTTTTGTCATACATAGCTTTGACTACAAATTATAATGTATAGCAATTGTTGTAGGCGAGCTGATTCAATACAATATCTAATATCTATTACATCATTTTTCTGAAAACTCTACATGGCATCAGAGCCAAATAGCTCCAACACCTCCATGGTTGACATATAAGAAAACCCAAACCATCCCGAAATCAATAACCGACCACAAAACAACCAGCAGCCTGCCCTGCACTCTCTAAAGCCAGTTCTCAACCTAGCTTTACCACCCATACAGATTGTTAATCCTGCAAACCAAGCCATAACCATTCGTCTCACCTACTCTAAATGTTTGTTGTGGAGGCAATAAGTCCCTGCAGGAGTTCGTTGATTTGGTCTTGAAGGATTTCTTCTTGGCATCATTACTCGCCCCGTTGAGTTCTTGGTCAGACCCGATGGGCTTCCTGAAGCAGTAATCTAGAGTTCATAGCTTGGCACAGTCAAGACCAACTTTTAGTGTCTCCTGGCTTCTGTAATAGAGGCTATTCTTGTCAACATGGTGCGAAATGATACTTCTAATGATATCTGGGATTCTCGTGGAAAGGGCTACCCCTCTCAATCTCAAGCTCGCATCATGCAGTGCAAGTTAAAGTCGCAGACCATGAAAAATGGTCCTATTTCTATGAGGGACTACCTTAACAAAATGCAAGCTTGTGTTGATGTTTTGGCTGCAGCTGGGCATCGTCTCTTTGAGCAAGACCAAAATCTTGCACGTCCTTTCGAGGCTTAGAAATGAATATGACCCAGTTATTGTGAATGTGACGACTTCTAGCGCAGAACCACATACTTTGAAAGATATTGGAGCATTGCTACTGAGCTTTGAAACCAGAGTAGAAAACAATGTCTCACTTAATCCAAATGGCACTCTCCCAGCTGCAAATCTTCACTACCAGAACCATCAGAAACAAGGCAACCATCAACGACGCGCCAACCCTAACAAGAAACCATTTTTCCAGCTTAGAAACTATGGTGGACGAGAAAATAGAGAGGAGGACTGGCTGGAACAATGGAAACCCTCCTCAGTGTCAGTTATATAGTAAGTTAGGTCACACTGCCCAACGCTGCTATTACTATTTTGGTGCCTCATTTCAAGGCTTCAACTCTTCAAATTGAAGACAACAACACAACAACTCCAATAACCCCAACAATACCTCCGCCATGACTACTTCACTGGCTCCTTCTACAATCTCTGGCGGGCTACCAATCATGTGACTAATGACCTCAACAACCTCAACCTTGGTTGATCTGAGTATCATAGAAGTAACAAACTTCATATAGGCAATGGTGCAGGTTTGAATATTTCTAATATTGGTAACTCTGCTCTATATTCTTCTTCACTGAATACATCACCTACTCAACACTCAACATACTCACGAAACTTTGTGCTCAAAAGCACACTTCACGTGCCACACATCACAAAATATCTTATAGGTGTTTCCCAATTTGCACGTGACAATTCTGTGTTTTTTCAATTCCACCCATATTCACCGAGTCACAGGGAAAACGGTACTACAGGGAGCCCTTAAGAATAGACTCTATGAATTCAAGCTCTCTCCATCTTCGTCCCCACCACCAAATTTCAAGTCCAAGTTAACTGTTGCCCAAGAGTCGTCTCTTCAGTGTTTTTGTTCAATAAAAATGCCAGAACATAGTCATTCTGCTGCAGTCTCTAGTAGTAGGCCTATCAAGTCATCTCATCTTAGCTGTTTTCATTCAGAAACAAGTGGTTCCATAAATGTTGCAGACACTGAACGTGATCTTTGGCATCAAAGATTAGGCCATCCTACTTTGGATATTGTCAAAAAGGTTCTCTTTAATTGTAACCTTAAAAAATCAATAGAAAATTCCTTTAGCTTTTTCACTGCTTGTCGAATGGGAAAAGAGTCACAAATTGCCATTTGTAAACTCTAGAACTGAATATAATGAACCACTTGAAATGATTCATTTGGATTTATGGGGCATTTCTCCTGTTACTTCAACTAATGGTTATAAATACTATATCTCATTCATTGATGCCTACTCCAAATACTCATAGTTGTATCTGCTCAAGAACAAATATGATGTTTTCCAGGTTTTCAAAAATTTCAAATCTTTGGTTGAAAAACAGCTGGACAAAGAATCAAAGCTGTCCAATCCAATTGGGGGGTGAATACAGATCGTTAACTGCTTTTTTTCAAGGCCTTGGCATATTTCATGGATTCTCAGGTCCTCGTGCTCCTGAAGAAAATGGAGTAGCAACATAAGCATAGACATATTGTAGAAACTGGTTTAACCTTGTTAGCTCAAGCCTCCATGCCATTAACATATTGGGATGATGCATTCTCCTCTAGTGTCTTTCTCATCAATCGAATGCCGGCCAAATCTCGAAAGTATCGAACTCTCTAGAAGTTCTTTCATAGAAAAAAACCTGATTATTCACAACTTAGAGTGTTTGGATGCCCTTGTTTTCCTCATTTGCGACCCTATAATCATCATAAATTAGAGTTTAGATCTCAGTCTTGTACCTTTCTTGGCTACAGTTTCCAACACAAAGGTTTCAAATGTTTGGTCACAAAATGGTAGAATTTATACATCTAAAGATATCATTTTTCATGGGAAACAGTTTCCCTTTGCAAAATTATCTTAGCAAAATACAGCAAATCAAATTCAACAGTTCCTACACTCTTCTCCATTATTGATCCCTCCACTTGTCTCATCATCAACTCAAAATGATGAATTTTCACCATCTCTTCAACAAAATATAGAAGAGACACCTTCCTCTCCAAACACTTCAACACATATTGTATCAGTTTATTCTCCTAACACCAATACGCAATCTCCTCTCTCACATTCTAACACAACTCTAATACCCTCTTCAACTATAGAGCAAGTTGCCAATGTTGAAAATGTTACAGATATTGTTCCAGAGTCTATTGTGAAAGATACTAACAATACTTAGGTCAAACGGAGGCAAGCACCTATTGTAAAAGACGCCATCAACACTCACATCATGTTGACAAGTTCTAAGCTTGGAATTTTTAAACCCAAGCTATGTACAGCTGAGTTACTCGACGCAATTGAGCCCAACACAGTTGAGGAAGCCTTGACTTCCACAAAGTGACAGAATGCAGTGATGGAGGATAATGCTCTTCAACAGAATAATACTTGGCGTTTGGTACCCCTTCCTAGTGATAGAAGATTAATTGGATGTAACTGGGTGTTCAAAATTAAGAAAATTCCGATGGTTCCATCTCCAGGTACAATGCGAGATTAGTCGCCAAAAGAGTTCACCAAACTGCAGGTTTTGATTTTTTTGAAACTTTCTCCCCGATGGTTAAACCTTCCATGGTGAGAGTAGTCCTAACTATAGCCTTGGCAAGGAATTGGAAGATTAATCAGTTGAACGTCAATAATATGTTCTTAAATGGAACACTAACAGAAGATGTTTATATGCAGCAGCCTCTTGGTTTTGAGAAGGTTGGAAGTACTCATCTTGTCTACAAGCTGCACAAGGTGCTTTGTGGGCTCAAACAAGCCCTTCGGGCTTGGTTCAACGAACTCAAGTAATCGTTAAAACAGCTCGGCTTTACTCCATCAAAGGCTGACAACTATCTATTTTTAAGGTTAAAAAATAACACCTCTCTCTTTGTACTTGTCTATTTAGATGATATAATCATAACAGGCAGCGAAGATAAAGAAGTTCAACAACTCATTTCTTTCCTGAACGAAGTTTTTCCGCTAAAAGACTTAGGATCTTTACACTATTTTTCTTAACATTTTTTACTTGATTTGTCCCCTGAAATTTTTTACAGGCTGTTTTTACATCAAGTTTCCATTGTCCTCTATAAACTTTTTAACTTTTAAGCATGCTTTTATTTCATAATTCTTAAAATTGTTTCAATTATGTCCTTAAAAATCAACTACGTTACTATACAAAATCATAATTTTGCAAACATTAAACTTTAAAAAGTGATTTGAAACTCAATTACATGTTTGATTCATTTGAAAGAAGAAAGGAAAGACACAAACACATAGAAGAAGATAAAAAGAAAGATTTAGGTATTAAAGAAAAAATAGTTGCATTAGTAGTTTAGTTCAAAGCTTAAGCTTAATTCAAGTCTCTTTTTTCTTTTTTTTTTTTGGCTTCGGTACTGCGTTATAGACTTGGTATATGATTTTACAGTGACTTTTTTTTTTTTAATTAATAATTAATAATATGTTATGTTTTTGGCTTGTTTTGTAATAGTCCCATCAGGAATAAGTTGTAGTTAGTCTTCGGACTGTGTAAATAGGGTCTAACTCCTCCTAGTTTGATCGTCTCAACTATTAGAGATTTCTCTTGTCCTTTGCTGAATATTTTGGCTACTTGTAATTCTTGTTGCGATGTAACGTCTTGTCTTTTTGAACTGTCATTTAACTTTTTTAAATATTATTTTTTAACTTTAATTTTATTTACTAGTAAGAAAATACTGGGCAAATTTTTCTTTTTTTTTTTTTCTTTAACATACTTGAAACTGTTGCAACATCTATTGTAACATAAATTAAAACATAAGTATAAAACTTGATATCTTATAAAATACATTTTGTATAAACATTTATTTCCTTAAAACTCTTCAAAACATATTTCCAAAACATTTCGTAAAATATTTCTTTTAAAATACTTTCCGTAAAATATTTCTTATAAAACATTTCATTAAATATTGACTTTCTTAAAACTTTTCAAACACTATTTCAAATTAAATAACTTCTTCTTTAAGCAGCAAAAAACTACTATAGTGTTATCCATGCCCACCATCGTATCTATCTTTTCGCGACACCGAACTCTTCAACCATTCATATTGGTCTCCTATAGGATTACCTATAGTATAAAGGAACTTATTATGAGCTTTTGCTCAATAAGCTCAAACATAATCTCACAAAACATTAAAAACGTTCTTTATAAATCATTGTCTTTAAACTTTTCTCATAAATGCTTATTCATGAACCTTTTCTTGTAAATATTTTCATAAAATGTATTTCATAGCCATTTTTCATAATACATTTCTTAAAATGTTTTTTCGTAAACATATCTCATAAACATGTCATAGAAAGAAATGCAAGCAAGGTCATAATGCATTATTCCATATATGTTCATTTATGAACATTGAATTATGAACTCTTTATTATAATTTATTACTTACTTGAACTCTTATCATTGCTCTTATCTTACTTTATCTTGCAGGCCTTAGTGTTCGTATTAATATCACTAATCATGAGATCGTTACTTTAACATAGCATAATGCTCTTCCCTTATGGAAGACTTAGGACCATCGAACAACGAAGTCATAACCTTAACATAACTTGTATATCTCACATCAAGGAAGTTGGCATGACACTTAATTAATATCTTTAATTTATCTTCTTGAATTTTTAGTGAGCATATCAAATGCTAAATGTATCATGTGCTATAACTTAGCTTTAAAACATTAAAAATAGCAATTGAAAATACACTTGCAATGCATAACTTGATCTTTAAAACATGATGTATAACATATGAAAACATACTTCAAAAACAACTTATATATCATTTGCAAACATATATAAAGCATTTGAAAATAATTTTCTTCATGTCATAAGTGAGGTTTAAGACTTATCTGAACTTAGCTCTAGCAGTTTCCATTTCATTCTTTTTTTTCTTTTATTACTCGGCTTCTATGTCTTATAGCACCCGACTACTAGTTAACTTTTCTCATTACCGACTTACTCAATCAATAACGAAACTTAAACTTTATCCTTTCATTCCTTTTACTTAGCTTTGTTCTTATCAGTTCATTACTTCGTTACTTAACTTGTGCATTCCTTAATCAAATTCTTCGTCTTACTAGACGGTTTTGTTACTTAATGTGATACGAAACATTTTCTATCTAAGGGCGTCTTGCTAATTTAGAGGATTCAGACTCCATTTCAACCGCTTCATAAAAAATGACAATTTTACCTTTAATGGGCTTTTTGTGAGTCTTGTAACTTTATTCAACTTCTAGTTTTACTTCACAATTCCATTACTTACAGGGTTCAAAAAAATTCCCATTTAGGGACATTTTTTTAATTTGGTCGTTTCGGAGTCCGTTTGACCTTTCTTTACTTCTCAAAACATTGCTAAAAACATAACAATAGTTTTCCTTTTGATAAAATCTATTTTATCAAAACTTTACAGTTTTGACCATAACTTGAAAATCTTTATGATTATGCCCTTGATGCATTTTTCTTTCTTTTCTTGATAAAAACTCATAATCCTTTCAAACTTGAAACTTGTGGTTACTCATTCCCATAGCAGTGCAAAAAACAAACATTTTCTCAGTGAAAATTTAATTTTTCAAGGCTTTATGGTTTTGGCCCGAAACACAAAAATCTTGACATTTTTGCCTCTATGACCAAAATTAACTATCTTTTGCTAAACCGTTCTTTTTTCCACAATGATTAAAACTTCCTTTTATAACATGTTATAAAAGACATTTTATAACTATCTTCTGTTAATTAAAGACAATTTATAACATTTTCTGTTTTACAAAATTTTGTGCTTATAATCTAGTAAAATTCATAACTCACAACCCATGTAGAATTTTCACGAACTGTCTATGATGCTTAATAGTTTTGATTATTTTTATAATTTTTTGTGCTCTAACTTTCTTGAAATTCCAACTAAACAATGGTATTTTCTACCCTTTTTCTAGTCTGCTGAACTTCTACAAATCTTTGTAATTTAGTCCTCTCAAAATTTTGTAAAACTTTATTCATAAAAATTGTTACCCTTACTGTTTAGGTAGATCCAATGTGTTTCTTGAACAATGAATTGGTCTCTAAGACCCTCAAAATCGTCATTCCTTGAAAACTAGTCCAACTTTGTTTTTCAACAAAGTTTAACAATCTTTTCCTTTTTAATACCAAAAACCCTAATTTCTAACTTTCCATCATCATCATAAAATATAACCAATCATGCCATAATGTCCACCTTACATATTAAAGTCTATAAACATTACAACAAACACTTGTTGTGCAAAAATAAAATCAAACTAGTTTTGCTTAAGGATTTTCAAGCTTTAGCTCCTCCTTTGAGAAGCTTGAAAACCTTCTCAAAAACCCTTGACAACATTCATAACACAACCTATAAAAATCTCATCTAAAAATTATATGCAAAACCGCTTGAACACAATTGATAAAGTTTGAGTTTTTACCTTAAAAACTCTTTAATTTTCATTCTCTACAATTGTTCTTGCTTCTTTGCATATTTTGGAGGCTATACTCTTGAAAAATATTTGACGAATCCCTTGTGCGGGCCCCGGGCCGGGGGGGTGTGTGGGGAGGGGAGAAGGTGGGTTTCGTAGAGGAGGAGATGAGCTTTTTTTTTTTATGTTTTTCTTAAAAAAATTGATGGAGACAACTTTTTTACTTATCACTTAAGCCCTTGAATACAAAAATAATTTAGTCTAGGAAACGTTTTGTAAACAAAAGTTTGCTCTCCACCACTCAACCAAAGGTCCAAAACTGACCAATATTGGGGAAATGTGGCACATTTTCTACTCTTTTAGGTGTTATCTTATGGGCCCCGCTTCACTTTTTAAACTGTTCAAATTTACACTACAATGCATTTTTCTTACACTATCAATATATTTCATATACTGCTAGTATTCTTTCTATATTGTTTAGTGGGTCCCCAGCCTTCAGACAGTATAATTCTTATATTGCTTAACTTTATACAATCTAATTTTTATACTGCATTACTTTATGCAGTATAATTTCTATAGTGCATAGCTTTATGCAGTCAAATTGTTATACTACTTAAATTTATCTGTGTAATTTTTACACTGTATTATTCTCATGTTGCATGATTTTCATATTGTGTATTTCTTATACTATATTTCTATCTTAAAATTTGTTGCAATACATTCTACAACAATTAATCTTTCTAGCTTATATTTCATATTATTCCTTCCTTATTTAAGTCTATGACATGATTTTTAACATCGTGAATCCTATTTTCACTTTTATGAAATTTATCATAAAAATTGGATTAAAACAATAATCTTTGTGACACCAGAATTACTCCTTAAATTATTAACAAATTTTAAGCATAAATTTTATCTTTTAAAATTGTTCATAAATTACTTAACATAATCCTTAATTATTGCATACTTAATGTATTAAAAATACTTGGGTGTCACATGCGACGCCTAAGGAAACTATAACATTGTTTTAAAAATTTGTTAATAATTTGCTTCTTAAATTATTAACAAAAATTTAAGTATAAAATTTTAGCTCATAAAATTGTTCATAAATTATTTAACATAATCCTTAATTATTGTATACTTAATATATTAAAAATACTTAGGTGTGACATACGATGCCTAGGGAAACGATAACAATGTTTTATAAGGAAACGGAGACATTGTTTTGTAAATTTGTACGCATTCCTTTTTCTTTCTTTCTATCTCTTCTATTTTGATATTTGTTGAATCTTTTTGCAACATTTGGTCGAAAGAATTCTTCCTCGACGATAACAGAGCCTTTACGAAAGATAATATGCATCATAATTATTTCTCTCTTTTTTTTTTTTGTGTAACTCTCAATTACTAAATAAGATAAATATATATTTTCCTAAAAAGGATATAGAATATATGTAAATGTGTATATATATTCACTTTCATACACGCCTCAATTACTTCGGTAGTATAAATTATAGTTTGTTAGTGAAAATAAATAGAGCTATGCTGTGTAGGAATTTAAGCCCATGTGCTAGATGATACGCATTATTCATCCTTAAATGCCAAAAAAATTAGCAGCCAAAGAAAGTGACAAAAAGTTTTATGTTATAATGTTTGCTAACAATCTTTTAGAAACGGGAAAAAAATATTTGACGAGAAAAGGGAGGAAATAAAGAAAAAAATAAACAGAGTTTGTACAAAATAAAATGGAGAAAAATAAATAATATTAACATTAAAGAGTAATGTTAAAGAATGGCAGTGTTGTAATAAAAAGCAAACTAACGGCTTATACCATGCTTTGTTTTTATAGAGAAGTGAGATGACACATGGCAAAATAGAATTAAGAGAGGGAGAAAAAAAATAACCCTAACATTTCTCTTATTTATAACATTAAACTACCAAAGGAACATAAAATCATTTAAAAAACATAAAAATAGTAATAGCATAAGTGGTTTTGGAACGTTCACTAGTAACTGTATATATTTACAAATTACAAAAAGTGTCTTCAATTAGAAAAAAAAGAGAGGATAATTTTAATTTAACACCATGTGTTATATCGAAATATGAGTTTGGTATTTATGTTTAGGAATATTTTATATCAGTACATCGATTAAAAGGAAGCTTTTGAGTGGTATTGAAGATGTCATCTACTTGTAAATTGTAATCAATTGAAAAATGATTTGTGAAAATTTGATTTTATTAGTGGATCACCACGAGAGAGGCTAACGTTTGTGACCAAAACTTAAACGACAACGGATTTAATAGAATGAAAGTTACGAAACGAAACGTCGTCTGATTTGTAAACGAAAGGTCATCTCAGGCCGTTCATCTCCGTCTTTTCAATTTTCTCAACGTTGTTGGCAATGGGACCTCTCTGACCTATGAATGTGATCATAGGCTCATAGCATTGGCAAGCTAAAAATCCTTCATAATATAGTCAAAATTGATGCTTTTTGTTTTGTTTGTTTTGTTTTTATTTTTAGCTTCAGAATTCATTGATTCTTTTTTTTTTTTGGATTTTAATATATAAATATTTAAGACTGTATTTAAACACAAATTATTACGGTCTTCTAAAAAATAAGGGGTACCTTTTTTTTTTTTAATGGAATAAGGGATACTTTTTTAATTAGTTTAAATGTGAGAAATATTTGTGATATTTTGAAAACACTTAGATTAATCCCATAAATGGTCCCTGAGCTTTACTCTCAGTTCTATTTTGGTCTATGACATTTGAAAGGTCTTACTTTGGTCCTTAATCTACCATTTTATTTCAGTTTTGGTCCATTCATTAATTACGTGTTAAATATTTAATTAAAAATTTTAAAATGTCCCACTTTGATCCTTAATCTATTGCTTTGTTTCACTTTTGGTCCCTTTATTAAATCAAGTTGTAAGAGAGATTGTAATATATCTCTCAACACGTGTTATGAGATCAAGGACACACAGGAGAATATGAAAGTACACATTTTTTAGTATATTTAACATTAATGTGTAGTGTTGCGGTGCTGAGATGTGTAAAACAACACCTTTGGGGCAGAGAGCCTAGCACGGATCACCTCGGCGTAGGTGTTGCGGTGCCTAAAAGCTATCACCGTAGTGGCCACTATTGTTCAGCACAAAATTATGTGATGTATTATCAGTGCTTTAGGTGTCATGATGTCTACCTGAGTTGTTATGACTTTAAATCTTGTGGTTTTTTGAGTCATTTCAAATCAATGTATATATTGGTTTGTATGTGTTTCATACAAATTGAATGTCTATTATCAACGGACATATCAATTGTAATAGAGGTGACGTTATATGAAAATATGTCATTATAATGAAAAGGTATCTTTATGTGTCAATCGTATATATTGCTTTGTATGTGTTTCATACAAATTTAAATGTCTATTGTCAACGGACATATCAGTTGTAATAGAGGTGATGTTATATGAAGATATGTCATTATAATGAAAAGGTATCTTTATGTGAAAAGTTGCGTAGATTGCACTAGTTGTGTCCATTCATAACATGATACCCTTGTTTATGTTAAATCTCTAGAAGAATTTACAGATTTTATTCTTGTTTTAAAATACAATATTATTACTAGATATTATATTCAAAGGTTTATTGTATCTTAGGCGTAATTTTCCATCAAATCACATTAGCGAACCTTGTAGTGGGGCAAATAAAACTTAAAAAAAAGGTATTCCTAGATGCTTCAAACCCATAATTATTTTCCAGATTTTCTTAACCTATATTTCTCGTTCTACCCACAAATTCTCTAACATAAGTTAGGGACTATGGTTGGATATTTTATTAAATATTTAATACTTAACTAATGGAAGGACTGAAACTAATACAAAATAATAAATTAGAGATCAAAGTAGAACTTTCCAAATGACAAAGACTAAAGTAGGGCTAAAGTAACCTTCAAGGACCATTTATACGATTTAACCAAAAACTTAAGGAATACTTTTTATTTTTTTTCAAGGTATTATTATTTTAGTACCCATTGTTTTTTCGAAATGTTACATTGGTACATTGTCTTTCTTAAAAATTTTAGACGATATCTTGAGTCCGTATTTTGAGACATGAAACTCCAATTACCCTTTTATTGATATAATATATATTAAATTCATAAAAGCTATATAAAAATATTAAAACAAAAGATTAAGCAAAACTTATCGAATAAAATTATATTTGTGGGTTTCTTCCTTTTTTTAATAGCTTTAAGAAATTAATTTGCGGTTTATTAATAGAAAGCTAAGTTAAACATTTCATCTTTCAAAACACAGAGTTAGAGTTCTAGAACAATATTTTAAAACCTACAAGATAATTTTTTTAATATTTTTCAAATAACAAAGTATCAATATATTACATTAATGTCTTCCATGAAATATATCAAGTGTAAGATTGCCCTTCAATTTTAGAGTGTGGAATTGTAGTAAAGCCAAAATAATACTAATAACAAGAACACCAACACCAACACCAACAACAAGATATAATTATCATTATCATTTTCGTTTTAGTAGTTTCTTGTTGTTGTTGTTGAAACACAATTAATTCTAAAAAGAGGTTAATTACTCTAGCGGTCTTCAAGCTTTTCATGAAGTGACGTTTGATCTTTATTAGTTTTTTTAAAGTTCGGCCCAAAAGTACATAAAGACCAAAAAAATAAAAAATAAAAACCACTAGGGCAAATAACTTTTTTACAAATTTGTTTTATATAGCATTTAAAAAAAAGTTAGTTTACCTTTACATACCTTATATTTTAGGTCTATTCAAACAATATAACTTCAGTTTTTTATTTTATCGAATTTATACCTTTATATTAAATTTAATAACCTAATTTATACCTTTAGCCAATCAATTTTTAATTTTGACATAAAAATTATTTAAAATACCCTCAAATGAAAAAAATGACTTTACAAACTTAAAATTTGTATTAGGGTTTTTGCCTTTAAAAATGTATAAAATGCCTTCAAAAATAGGCTTTTTGTGTGTTTTTTTAATTTTTAAGAGTATTAATTTTTTTATCTTTTATTAAATTAATCATTTTGAAAGTCAAAATCATACATTAACTAAAATAAGGTATATATTTATATATTAAATTTAATATAAAAAAATATATTTGATGAGATTGAAGTAAAAAATATAAAATGATAAATATCCCTTAAAAAAAATTAACCATACACGTTTGTGATTTATTTGTTAATTGGGCTTCTTGATGAATCTGAGAAAAGGCCAGAAGACCTCGTCGGTGGTGTGCCACTTTCTCACGAACAAACCAAAACCATCTTCCATATAAGTCATCTGCTTCTCGTTCTCTTTAATCTTTTCACGCTCTCTATCTCTTGGTATCTTCTTCCTCTAATCCGGACTCACGTATTCTCAGAGCTGCGAGATCTCTGCTGCTTTTAGATGAATCATTCGTTGCCAGAGGTCAGTTACTTTCTCTGAAAACAAACAGAAAACTTATATAAAAAATGAAATAAATACGAGTTTTTGCTCTTTGATTATTTCTCTCCGTTATCTTTGATTGTTATATAGCTGTTACATCTATTCTGTTTTGGTGTTCCATATCTGAATATTCACTTCAATTTTACAAAAACCATATAGAAATTTTATTACCTTTTTATATTTTCACTCATTTTCTGATCTGGGTTTTCCAGATCTGATGCAAATCGGAGACAAATCGCTTAAAATGGACTCTTTTCATCGATTTAGAATCTGGGTCTTGACCATTTTCTTGATTTTCCAATTGGGTCATGGCTTTTATCTCCCGGGTAGTTACCCCCACAAGTACGTCGTCGGAGACTTCCTAAACGTGAAAGTCAACTCTCTGACCTCCATTGATACAGAAATGCCCTTTAGTTATTACAGTTTGCCCTTTTGCAAGCCTCGTGAGGGTGTTAAGGACAGCGCAGAGAACCTCGGAGAGCTTCTTATGGGTGATCGGATTGAAAACTCCCCTTATCGTTTCAGAATGTTCACCAATGAGTCCGAGATCTATCTATGCAAAGTCGATGCTCTGTCTGCAGATCAATTTAAGATCTTGACGGAGAGGATTGATGAGATGTACCAGGTTAACTTGATCCTAGACAATTTACCCGCAATTCGGTACACCCAGAAAGAAGGTTACACTTTGAGGTGGACCGGTTATCCTGTTGGAGTTAAGATTAAAGATTCTTATTATGTGTTTAACCATTTGAAGTTTAAGGTTCTTGTTCACAAGTATGAGGAGACTAATGTGGCACGCGTGATGGGGACTGGGGATGCGGCAGAGGTTATTCCTACGATAGGGAAGGGAAACGATGTGCCTGGGTACATGGTTGTAGGATTTGAGGTGATACCTTGCAATACTATGAATAATGCCGATTTAGTGAAGAAGTTGAACATGTATGAAAAGTACCCGTCGCCTATCAAGTGTGATCCGACCTCTGTGTCTGTTCCTGTGAAGGAAGGGAAGGCAATTGTGTTCACTTACGAGGTCGAATTCGAGGAGAGTGATATCAAGTGGCCATCCCGTTGGGATGCATATTTGAAGATGGAGGGATCCAAGGTCCATTGGTTCTCAATTCTCAATTCCCTCATGGTCATCACTTTCCTTGCCGGTATCGTCCTTGTGATCTTTTTAAGGACTGTGCGCCGTGATCTTACTAGGTATGAGGAGCTTGACAAGGAGGCTCAAGCACAGATGAACGAGGAGTTGTCCGGTTGGAAGCTTGTTGTTGGGGATGTCTTTCGAGCCCCAACTAATGCTTCCCTTTTGTGTATAATGGTTGGTGATGGAGTTCAGATTCTTGGCATGGCTGTGGTCACCATATTGTTTGCTGCTCTTGGCTTCATGTCACCGGCGTCTCGCGGGACACTCATCACAGGTATGTTGTTCTTCTATATGATTCTTGGGATTGCAGCTGGATATGTTGCAATTCGTCTATGGCGGACAATCGGCTGCGGTGACTCCAAGGGTTGGGTTTCTGTCTCATGGCGTGTTGCCTGTTTCTTCCCTGGTATTGCCTTTTTGATTCTCACCACTCTGAATTTCCTGTTGTGGGGTAGCCACAGTACTGGAGCCATTCCATTTTCGCTCTTTGTTATTTTACTTTTACTCTGGTTCTGCATTTCTGTTCCCCTTACCCTTGTTGGAGGTTACTTTGGGGCTAAGGCACCTCACATCGAGTACCCGGTTAGGACCAACCAAATTCCTAGGGAAATCCCACCACAGAAATACCCTTCATGGCTGTTAGTCCTTGGTGCCGGGACTCTTCCCTTTGGTACTCTCTTCATTGAGCTCTTTTTCATCATGTCTAGCATTTGGATGGGGCGTGTGTACTACGTTTTCGGGTTCCTACTCATTGTCTTGATCCTTCTTGTCGTGGTTTGCGCTGAGGTGTCTCTTGTTCTTACTTACATGCACTTGTGTGTGGAGGACTGGAAATGGTGGTGGAAGTCCTTCTTTGCTTCTGGTTCAGTTGCCATTTACATTTTCTTATACTCTGTGAACTACCTTGTGTTTGATCTCAAGAGTTTGAGTGGACCCGTCTCTGCCACTCTCTACTTGGGGTATTCCCTCTTCATGGTTATCGCAATCATGCTCGCAACGGGCACAGTTGGGTTCCTTTCTTCATTCTGGTTCGTGCACTACCTGTTCTCTTCCGTGAAGGCCGACTGAAGGATCTTTGCAGCAGAGATTAGCAGCCTTGAGGAGTAGTAGTCGTTGGCCCACCAACCAGCGGAGAAATAACTAATGCAAGCGCTCTTACAGTCAGTTACAGATGTTCTATAATGTCATGTGTTACTTGTCTTTAATTTAAATTTTCTAGGGAACCTAGTCGAATGTAATAATAATAATTTGTCCAGTTTTGTTGCTCCATTCTTTAGTAGATGAACCTCATGGAATTATTATTTGCGCAATGTACTGGGTTTATTTTGATTTCTGAAAGAAGGCCCAACTTTCTGGTACGAATTTGCGAGTCCTTGAACTACTTTCTGTGATACTTTCTTCAAAAAGCATTATAGAATTTGTATATAATCATACAGGGGTAAAAGTATGCGTTCAAGGGGTGCCGAATATATCATTTACTTAAAGTCAATTCAATAAGGATTTTGAGAAAAATTCCAATTTTATTATTGGATCACCACAACAGGCTGCTTTTGTGATCAAATAGGAAAAGGAAGAGAGAGGAAGAGTAAAGTAATTATTCAAACCGTGTTGAAAAAGAAAAGAAAAAAAGAAGTATAAATTCAAACTGTGAGGGGCTCTAATCTATGGGAGATTGGAAAAGTTGGAGCAAGTAATAAGTGGCCAGTTGGAGTTGACCGTCATATGGTGCCTTGCTTTGATTATTCTATTTGGTTTGATTATTCTATCTGCATCGTTGCCATAAGGCACCGTCGCATCGTGGTGGTGTTCGATTAATAAAAGGTGGATTCTGCAATGTGAGATTTGTGGGGTCCACATTTATTAGCGTTAGAGGTACCTTGAGTTTTTGTTTTGTTTGTTTTGTTTTGTTTTGTTTTGTTTTGTTTTGTTTTTTTTGTTTTTTGTTTTTTTATTTGTCTCATTGGTTGATGCATTGATGACAAATTCTTTTGGCTGTGAATTGCGTATGATATATGTTTCCTTTCAAGGAATTAGCCGCTGGTTTTTTTTTTTTTTTTTTCGTCTTGGGCTTTTTGTAGATGGTTGTGTAGGCAATAACATTGTAATGAAAATTGGAATATTCTCTGGAACATATTTGTAACTGATCTTAGAATATCATATCAAAATTATTATTATTCAAAATTTTCTAACATATATGAAAGAGTAGCGAAAAAGTTTACTATTTATACTTTACTCGTCCCTTACCCACCGTATTGGTGCCTGACCCTCTTATTATTATTATTATTATTATTATTCACTCCAACCTCTTTTTTTTCCTTTTTATTCTCCTTTCTTTTTTATGGCTTTTTTTTTTAACTTTATTTGTCCACGTTGTTTGACCTTTATTGCTGGTTTGTTTTTACATTGATTTCATGGTCAAATCAGTTTATAAACTGTATATTTCAAACATTTCATGATATCTAAAAATTAATGCTGGTGGGCCCAAATTTAAAAAAAAAATACTTATCTTCAAAAGTTATTTTCGCAAATAACTTAAATTAAAGTCCAAAGGACATCACACATACCTCAACTATATAGATACATACATATATATATATATATATATATATATATATATATCTTGAATCGGTCAACTTTCAACAGGACTAATACAACAGTATTTCTATACTGTCTATCAGGGTCTTTAAACTGAGGCAAATGCCTCGGTATTTATAGGGGATTGGATTTACTAACGATCATTTGAAATTAATGCTTTTTCCTGTTGAAAGTTGACCGATTCGAATTATTTTCTTCCTTCTTTCACGTTGATCCGCGTTCGTGAGAATGTGAATTTGTCTTTGAGATTCTGTGCTTCGCGGTACACGGCAGCACTGAAACGGACTGATGGCAACCGTTAATCGCGCAATCCAAAGACTGTCAGACGCTCGCAAATTGGGCCCAGGTGGGACCAAGATTTAAGGCCGATGGATGAGTCAAAGTATTCAGATCTGACGATTCAGAGAACGGATGCACGTGGACACGACCGCACACAATCCAAAGCATCTTGAGACTCCTCTGCATCGCCTGCAGCTTTGTCGGTTCGTGTAACGCACGCGCCAATCAGATTTAGACACGTGGACGGCACGCTGAGATTCCGCTGACGCACCGGATGACGCGTTGACACACGTCTCTTCCTCGAACAGCTGAGATTAATTTGTCAGTTGATCCGACGGTCCTTGTTATGCCACGTGTCCCTTCTATATGAATCTGAATATTTTAAGGATCTTTTTATGTATTTGATGTCCGATTGTATCCGTTTTGGTGTCGTTTTGCTCCGTTTTTCCTCTGGTTTCAAATCTAAAAATTACAAACACACTAATATTAATTATTTTACAAACATAATATTTACAAAAATATTAAAATATTTATTTTACAATAAAACAGTCAAAAATAGATAAAAACTCTTAAAATTTTCAGTCTCTTACGGTTTAGCACAGATATAATTTTTATGACTTGGAAATATTTTTAAAAATTACTAAAAATATAACAAGACATATTTATAAACTTAAAACACACTAAAACTCAAAATAAAATAATCGCATTACTTTTACGATTTTGACTATTTACAGACTAGACACTTATTTAACACACTAAAATGACTCTAAAAATTACTAAAAATATTATTAAACATAAAAACACACTAAAAACGTATTTTTAAACACATTTTCACAAGATACAAAATACTTATTAACACAAAATGCTATTAATTTGAGGATTTAATGAGAAATAAAAGCGTATATAAATGACTTAAACCTTAGAAAATGTACACTTTTACAATCTCAACACTATGTTACTAATTAATTAGTTGTAAAAAAAAAGGTAAGTAAAAAAATAATAATATAAAAAATAATAATAAATATAGTTTTAAGATAGAATTAGTAAAGTTAACTTTTAAAGGATACCAAAAAGAAAAAATGTTCTGTAAAATTTAGAGATTTAATTAAAAGTATGTTTAAAAAGTTAAGTAACGGCTACGTAAGGAGGATCGTTACAGTTGGTATCAGAGCCGTTATCCTGTCATCCTACTCCACATCGTTGCGCGTCTGCTAATCCACAATCCAAGTAAGTTAGAATTTATTTGTGCTACTAAGCTAAAATTTTTATTGTTAAACTTAATTTATTAATATTTTTAGAGTATACCATGGCCGAACCAGTTGATCCACATTAAATTGATGCCGATCGTAGAGTAGTAGTTGCCTTCCGAGATATGGTGCCCGGTACCTTCACTGGGATCCGCTGACCATGCCTATTGACTGAATGGATCAACGATTTAGAAGAGATATTTGCCTTATGTCATATAGAAGAGCGACTACGAGTCTCCTTAGCCATCACAAGATTAAGAGGCCCTGCTTTAGACTGGTAGCTTGGATTAGGAGCCGAGCACCAACGATGAGACTGGAATGGGTTCAAGGACCAAGTGAGAGCTAAATATGGGATAGTACCAGGAGGTATGGATCCAATACCCGAGGAGCCTAGGAATCCTTTTATATGGGATGACATGCGCCTAAGAAGCTACGAGGCCTTGGCGAACATCTGGGATGTATATAAGGGAGAGTCTATGGCACATTACTGCCAGAGGTTTAGGGACGCCATGCTACCTAATATTCCACACACCATTTCGACATCAGAGATTCAAGCCCTAGCTTGGAGAGGTGTACCCCCTGAGGTACAAGAACGAGTACCATATCCTGGACAATATGAGAGCATCCAACACTTTTTGACAGAAATCGTGCATGGAGAGAAGCGACAACATCAAACTAATGTGGTAGCTGCACAATAAGGTCAGGGTGCAACTGAAGAACCTCCTCATCGTGGCGATGATGAGCTCTCCAATTATGAGTACGTGCCTAAGAGCACATGATGATGAGAGCGATGATAATGGTCCTGAGTATATATCTGGAGCATACCTTGATGGTCTTGACGATCAGTCCTTACATATGCATATCATTAGAGCCAATGACGACGAGTTTACCAAAGAAGAGGACCCCTTCGAAGATGAGTTTTTTGAGGACGATCAGTTCATGGAGGACGAGTCAGATGCCGAATTAGGGATGTCATCCGATGGATAGGGATTTTTGCTGTCAGTTTGTTATTTTATACATGACCTCTTTTTATTACTTTATCTAGATGTATGGTGAGAAGTGGTAGCCACTCTCACTAGATGTTACATTGACTTTTGATGTATTATGAGTAATGGTAGGTCACTCTCAGTAGGATGTATTTTGCTTTTGATGAATTAAAGAAGTGTTAGTCCACTCCCAACCGATAATGATGTATATAAACTATTATAAATATATGAATGAATATGCATGATACTACGGGAAGTGATTCACACTCCTAAAGGTTATGATTGAAAGTTTATGTTTATATGAAATCACGGAATGGGTACTATGATAAGATGTTTTAACATTGTTATAATGAGTAATGTTTTATGATGATATCAGTATGAATCTATCCACATAAATATAGAAATTTATAATTTTATTCATTTACAATAGGACCATGATTAGACCACGAGCTTAAGCAGCTCGACGGCCGCAAGAAGGCGAAATAAGGCAGCAACTACTGGCCCAGCAACAAGAGATGAATGCGTTACGCGAACAGTTAGCGCGGCAAAACCTAGCACCTCCAGGAAGAGAAGTACCAAACTAAGAGAATCCGCCTACTCCACAGAACCCTTTAGCAGTAGAAGGACATACCAACCAAGAGATTCCACTAGCCCCAAAAGATTCTCTAGTCGATGAGGAGCCAAATAATCTAGAAATACTTCATAACCTGTTGGAACTTGAGTTAGTTAGAGGACAAGGAAATCCGCAAATAGCCACCACGCGATGGGACACGGTACTAGAGAGGTTCCGACGTTTGAAACCCCTAGAGTTCGATGGTTCCACCGACCCTATAGAGGCGAACAATTGGCTCACCGATGTTCAGGTGTTGCTGAACTTTATGAGATTGAATGATCAAGAAAAGGTCCTATGTGCCTCTTATGTGTTGAAAAAGGAAGCTTGCCATTGGTGGCAAAGTGTAGAACTGAGGAGAGATGTTAACCAAATGACTTGGCAAGATTTTGTCGACGAGTTTCACGAGATGTATTTCAACATGGACACCATGGCAGCTCAGGAAGATGAGTTCAAAAACTTTTGTCAGGGTAATATGTCAGTAAAAGATGCTGTACGAAATTTCAAACAACTAGCCCGACTTTGCCCTCATATGGTTGGCAACGAGAGGGATGAAATAAGGAGGATGATGAAGATGTTTAGGTCTGATATTGCGGTGGTAGTCAGCAAAAGGATTGAAGAAGCAATAGGCTCCACGCTAAAATTTAGCACTGCGTTTCACCCACAAACCAATGGCCAATCTGAGAGGACTATTCAAACTCTAGAAGACATCCTAAGAGCTTGTGTGCTAGATTTTAAGGGAAACTGGGACAAGAAGTTACCATAATCGAGTTCTCCTGCAACAGCAGTTACCATGCATCAATGGGCATGGTGCTTTTCGAAGCTCTTTATGGACGGAAGTGTAGATCCCCAATCCACTGGCATGGACCCAGGGAGAAACATCTAGAGACCACGAACTTCATTAGAAAAACCATAGAGGATGTGAAACGAATCAGAGAGAGATTGGAGATAGCCCACAGCCGACAGAAGAGTTACGCGGACAAGCGTCGTAGGCCCCTAGAGTTTCAAGTATGAGACTTTGTTTTCCTAAAAGTCGCACCAATGAAAGGGGTGATAAGGTTTGGGAAAAGAGGGAAGTTCAGTCCGAGATATATAGGACCCTTCGAGATCCTAGAAAGAATTGGTAAAGTCACATACAGACTCTCGCTTTGTCGACAAAGCTCGCTTCTGTACACAACATTTTCCACGTGTCAATGTTAAAAAAGTACGTACCAGATCCATCGCATGTGCTACACCAGGAACCGATTGAAGTTAATGCATACCTATCGTATGAAGAAAAACCAGTTCAAATTTTGGACCGTGAGGAGAAAACCTTAAGGAATAAGGTGATACCATTAGTGAAGGTTTTGTGGCGAAATCACGACATTGAGGTAGTCACTTGGGAACGCAAAGAAGATATGAGGAAAAACTACCCCGAGTTATTCTAATTTTTGGGACAAAAATTCTTAAAGGGGGTAGATTGTAATGACCAAGAAAATCCAAAAAATTAAATAGCATAATTCGTCTATTTAAGTCAAAGATTTTCCTGGAAACACTGTGTATGAAATGCATGATTGAAGAATTTGTGGAATTAACATATGACTATTCTAAAAATTCTATAGTTAATTAATTAACTATTATAATTTAATAAAGAGATTTATAAATTCCACCGCAACTGAGGCGGAAGAAATTTATCTGTAATGAACCTGAGAAATTTAATTATGAGAATTATTGAGTGCAATACTAAGTTAGTAGTGTACCAAGAGACACTCTAACGCAAATTTGATCCTTAATTGCCAAATTAGTCAAAAATAGAGCTATGCGAGTAGCCGTATCAACGAAAAATTACAGTGCAAGCTCAGATAGTGACACTATTAAAAACTATGTCATTATTGAGTCTCGATACTGTAAAGTTAAGTTCACGCGTGACTTTAAAATTTTCTTTGTTTAATAAAGTTAAAACTTTGTTCTTGATCGTGATTTTGTTTAATAAAGACTCAATAAAACTTTGTTAAGTTTAAAAACTATGTTTGGTAGGCCTATTTAGAGTCAAAACTGTGTGTTGTTGCAGTCACGCGATTTTGTACAAAACGATGAAAACTAAAACTTTTGTGTTCGGTAAAGTTTTAAAAATCGATTCTAAGGCCTCCGTTTACACGTTCAAAGTTTGTGGAAAATTTTTCCACAAACTAAAACTTGCACAAAACATAATTTTGACATGCAATACTAACTTTTTATATCACATACAAGCACTAACCATACCAATCACACATAAATAATTATTACAACATATTTCCTCACCCAATCATCAAATCCCTCATGACTTTATAACCTTTAACTCAAAAATTTATGAAAAGTTTTAAATTGCTTACCCTTGGAGACTACTTTTGTGAGGTGTTCTTAGATCTTCAAACTCCACTTCTTCTATTTTTTTTCTTGTTCCAACACTAGATTAAAACTTTTTCATGTAAAAATCCAACTTGTCTTGGCTATCACATAAATGCTATCTAAGCAACATATTTCTTTTCTTTGCTAAGGAAAATAAAAAGGAAAGAAATGGTATAGATATTACCTTGGACAAAGCTCTTCACCACCTCATTTTTCTTCTGCTTTTTCTTTGTGCCCTCTTAATTTTGTGATTTGCAAATGGTGGAGATTAGTTTGTAATTTGGCTAGATATATATATAATGATTTTTTTGGCTTGTTGAATCGGTGGAAGGCTTGAAACAAGTAGAGAGAAAAAAAAATCTCTTTCTTTAAAAAGCTCACTCGATGGAAGAACAAAAGTAGTGGAACAATTTTTCTTTTGGCTTTTTCCTTCTCTTGGAGGCTTCGGTGGAGAGAATAGAAATGATTAAAAACTTTTGCTTTTTTCTCTTGGAGTGCACGGGTGTGGATGGAAGAAAGAAGAGGAGAGTGAAAAGAAAATGCCCTTTATTTATAGACTTCACTTCATAAGTGGCTTTTACAAATAAAGAAAAAAAATGACTAATCTCCCCACTTGATGTGGCGCATCTCTTAGTGATGGATGGAGTGTTAGGTTGGCTTTCATCAAGTGTGAAGGACAACCATCATTATATGTAGTTAAATCAAGGGTACCTTAGACTTTTTTTTTTTTTTGCAAGTTTTCATTAAGCAGGTAAATTTTATACTGCCAATAAAAATAAACATAGCTTATAGGAAATTTTATTACTTGACTAATCCTCTCTTAATTTTTTTTTCAAATACTGTGACACGCTAATCACAGTATGAACTAATCTCGATCAAAGTTTAATCGCGTACCGATTTTTTGACTGCATTAAGTCTAGAAATTTATTTTAGACTTAAATCAAAATGTGAACTTAACTTTTTCAGTATTTAGACTCAGTAATGACCTAATTTTTAATAGTGTCACTATCCAAGCTTGCATTGTAATTTTTGTCGATACGGCTACTCGCGTAGCTCCATTTTTGACTAATTTGGTAATTAAGGATCTAATTTGCGTTAGAGTATCTCTTGGTACACTACTAACTTAGTATTGTACCTGAAAATTTTTATAATTAAAATTTTCAGGTTCTTTACAAATAGATGTTTTTTCCGCCTTAGTTGTGATGGAATTTATAAATCTCTTTATTAAATTATAATAGTTAATTAATTAACGATAGAATCTTTTATAGAATTTTTTTTGGAACAGTCATATGTTAATTCCACAAATTCTTCAATCATGCATTTCACATATAGTGTTTCTAAGAAAATCTTTGATTTAAATAGGTAAATTCTGCTATTAAATTTTAGGATTTTCTTAGTCATTACAACAAAAGCGGGCCCAGGTGGGGCCAGTGATTCAGACCATGGGATCAGTCTTGGTCAGCTAATCCAATGGTTACGAATGCAAGCTCACGTGAATCCGCTCGCACGTGATTGCACAGCACTGAGATTCCCTCTGACGCGTCTAGAGGCTTTGTCGACATGTGAGCTGCACCAGCCAATCATGCGACGACACGTGGAGTGCACTATGATGCATGGCTGATAGGAGGCTGACGGCGCGACATGTAGACGGCTTGGATCCAATGGCGGCACGATCGACAACCGAGATGATGACATGTGTCCCCTATTATCCAAAATTCAAATTTTTAATTGTTTTTGAGATATTTGATGTCTGATTTTACTCGTTTTTGGTATCATTTTGTTTTTTTTTTTTTTGCCCGATTTCAAATCTAAAGATAGAAAATTAAAACAAATTAATTATTTTACAAACATAATATTTACAAAAGTATTAAAAATATTTATTTTACATTAAAACGCACAAAATTAATTACAAACTCCTAAAATTTCTAGTCTTGTTTGGTTTGACATAAATATATTTTTTAAGACTTGAAAATATTTTTAGAAATTACTAAAAATATTATAAAACATATTTACAAACTTAAAACACACTAAAAAACATATTAAGACTCAAAATAAAATAATCGCTTATTATTTTTACAGTTTTAATTATTTACAGTTTAAACATGCGGTTAACATACCAGAATGATTCTAAAAATTACTGAAAATATTATTAAACATAAAAACATGCTAAAAATATATTTTTAAACACATTTTCACATTAAGATACTAAAACACTGTTTATCACCTAATTGATATTATTAAGGAGTTTTTACGATAAATACTAATGCAAAATGATTGATCTTAGCATTAAGAAAAGTGTATTTTTTAAGTACCATCACACTCCCCAACTAGCTTAGTGCTAGTCTCGAGCAATTAAAGCGATAAAACTTAAAACAAGCCAAAGGTTTTGATTTTTAAAAAGCTAGTGATTCCTCGCTAATTTTCCTTAAGGATTATCTCAAATTCATGCCTCAAAGTAAAAATGTAAATATTAATTAAGTAATGATTCATTTTTAGAGTATGTCAAATATTTAAGATGAATTTTCTCCCATGTATGTGATTTTTTATTACTAATTAATGCATATTAACTAGATAAATTAACATTAATATAACCTAATTTATTTAAATAAATTCTTATAAGTTTGTTTTTCATCCCTCTCTCCACTAATGTAGAATAACACTTTGTTAGAAACCTTTAGGACTTTATTTGGCTTGTAATGTAACACTTGGGTAAAAGATGGGATGAAAGATATATTTGAGGCTCAATTCACCCATAAAACACTTACAAAAGTCTTAAACCTTTAAAAAATACATTCTAATTCCTAAAGTTTATAATCCCAAACTTGAAATGAAATTTCCTTTGTCAACCACTTTTTATTCAACTTTTTTTTTTCAATTTTTTTCTTTTTTTTAAACTTTTTTTTTTTACAAAAATACAAAATAATTTATCTAAGATTACAAACCTTACAGACGTAATAAATATTCTTAACCCATCCCAACCTCTCATAATATTAGCATAAATCCGATTACACTTGAAAGATCAGATGCCTTATGAGTGAAAAGTAAAAGAAAGGATTATGAATTTATTATAAAGGCTAGGCTAAATATGTGGGTGTCAAAGAAAAATTGAAAATATTAAGCTCAATAGATTGACTGGGGATATAGAGTATAAACATGTTAGCTTCAAAAGGCTCAAACGATTAAAGATGGCCTAAATTATATCTATAACTTAATGTTATCTAGAATTTCTCCTCAAGAGGGATTTAAACAAGTTATAAGATTTTATAAAAATAAACCAAATTATGTTAACATAAACAGTCTCTAAATTAATATAACAGATCATAATTCAAGATTAAGTGCTTAAATTTTGAAAAAATTTGAACCTAAATATAAGGCAGACTAAAGAAGCTAACATAAACTTAAATAATATTTAAGGTTTACTTCAAGTCATGTAAATGCTATAACCTTGATATCGTCATCGGACAGGAGGCAAATCATTGAAAAACAAAAATATTTATATATATTACAAAATATATTTAGATTTTTTAAATTTTTTATTTTTTTAAGTTTTTTGAAAAATTTTTAGTTTTTTTAAAGGTCTTGTTTAACAGTCAGATGCAATACAAATACACAATTTTTACAAACATGCAGAAATATGTTTTAAGAATGCTAATCACTCTTTTACTCAGCTATTTCTATTAAAGTGAAGATGCGTTTCAAGAATATTAAGTATTTCTTACCTTGGCAATCTTCAAACTTGCATGCTACAAAAGAAAGATGCAAATATGAGAATTTACAAACACAAAAGACTATATTTTTGGACCATCATCGAGACGCGTTTCAAGACAAATACTTCACTCAACCATTTCAACCTAGAAAAACATGAATCTAAAAGTTTTATAAACAGCACACCTTTTTATCCCTAAAATTGCTCTTTTTATTTTTTTTTCTTTTTTTTCGTTTGATTTTTAAAACTAGTCCCAGATTCAATCACAAAAACAAATTTGGAAAAAAAATTTGACACAACCTTCTCCCTCCAACTTAAATTGAACATTATCCCTAATGTTTCACTCATAAGGCATATGATCTTTCAAGTATAATCAGGTTTACGCCAATATTATTGGAGGTTGGGATGGATTAAGAATATTTGTTATGTTTGTAAAGTTTGTAATCTTAGATATTTTGATCTTAAATTATTTTGTATGTCTATAAAAAAAAGTTCAAAAAAAATTAAAAGAAAAAAATTAAAAATTTTTTTTTTAAAAAAAGTTGAATAAAAAGTGATTGACAAAGCAAATTTCATTTCAAGTTCAGCATTGTAAACTTTGGGAATTAGATTGTATATTTTAAAGGTTTTGGATCTTTCTAAGTGTTTTATGGGTGAATTGAGCATCAAATATATCTTTCATCCTACCTTTTACCCAAGCCTTATATTACAAGCCGAACAAAGTCCAAAAGGTATCTAACAAAGTGTTCTTCTACATTAGTAGAGGAGGGGTGAAAAACAAACTTAAAAGAATTTATTTAAATAAATTAGGTTATATTAATGTAAATTTATCTGGTTAATATACATTGATTAGTAATAGAAAATTACACACACAGAGAAAAATTCATCTTAAATATTTGACATACTCTAGAAATGAATCATAACTTAATTAATATTTACATTTTTGCTTTGAGGCATCGATTTGAGATAATCCCTGATGAAAATTAGCTACGAATCACCAGCTTTTTAAAAATCAAAACCTTTGGTTTGTTTTAAATTTTATCACTTTAATTGCTTAAGACTAGCAATAAGTTGGTTAGAGAGTGTGATGGGACTTAGAAAATGCACTTTTCTTAATGTTAAAGTCAATCATTTTGCGTTAACATTTCTCATAAAAACTCCTTAATTATAGCAATTTAGTGACAACAGTTTTTAAGTGTCTAAATGTTAAAATGTGTTTTAACATGTTTTTATATTTAATAATATTTTCAGTAATTTTTAGAGTCGTTTCGGTATGTTAACCGCATGTTTAAACTATAAACAATTAAAAACATAAAAATAATAAGCGATTATTTTATTTTGAGTCTTAATGTGTTTGATAGTGTGTTTTAAGTTTGTAAATATATTCTACAATATTTTTAGTAATTTCTAAAATGATTTTCAAGTCTTAAAAATCATATCTGTGTCAAACCGAAAAAGATTGAAAATTTTAGAAGTTTGTAATTAATTTTGTGCGTTTTAATGTAAAATAAATATTTTTAATATTTTTGTAAATATTATGTTTGTAAAATAATTAATTTTGTTTTAATTTTCTATCTTTAAATTTGAAATATGGCAAAAAAAAGAGCAAAATGGTATCAAAACGAGCAAAATGGGACATCAAATACCTCAAAAACAATTAAAAATTCAAATTTGGATAATGGGGGACATGTGTCATCATCTTGGCTGTCGATGGCACCGCCAAGTGAATCTAAGCCGTCTGCGTGTCCCGCCGTCAGTCTCCCGTCAACCGTACATCAGTAGTGAGCTCCACATGTTGTCGACTGATTAGCACGTGTAGCTCACGGCCCGAAA
Source organism: Artocarpus heterophyllus (assembly GCA_025403435.1). Lineage (NCBI taxonomy): Eukaryota > Viridiplantae > Streptophyta > Magnoliopsida > Rosales > Moraceae > Artocarpus > Artocarpus heterophyllus. The sequence goes on along the minus strand of CM046332.1, from coordinate 15,593,788 downwards.
AAGCCTCCAAATGTGTCATAGGGAATCTCAGTGCTGTCCAATCACATGCAAGCGGATTCACCTGAGCTTGCTTTCTTGACCATTGGATTAGCTGACCAAGATTGATCCCATGATCTGAATCACTAGTTTCACTGGCCCCACCTGGGCCTGGTTTTGTTCTCATTCCTTGTCCACTGGATCATGGATTGGACGCTCTAGATTGCGTCTGATTTATGCTTCTAGCAACCGCAAAGTAGACGATTTCAAAAGAAAATTTAGAATCTGAAGAAGCGTCCTACGAGTGGAAAAATGGAAGAAAATCGGATCTTTTGATCTGGTTATGTCAAAATTGCCACAGCAAAAAAAAATTTAAAAATGCTAAATAGTACTCTTTTGTTGCTTATAAATACCGAGGCCTTCGGCCTCAATTGTTCAACCCCCTCAACGTGATATAATAATACTCCTTAAATAGTTAGTTTTTATTTTAGTTTTTTTTTATGTTCAGTTTTCAGTCTAGTTTCTTGTAAAATATTTCCCAGTTTATTTTGTAAAAATTATGCCCAATAATATCACTAGTATTTTATTAATTATGTCTTTTTAAATTTTTGTTTTAGTTGAGGTGAGAGGGGGAAACTCTGGCAAAATTACCTTAAATTTTTTTTTATTTATTTTTCTTAGTTTTCTAAACAGTTATAATGCTAAAATATTTTCTTAGAAAACTTAGGATTTTAATATTTTTTTAGCTAGAACTCTGTCAAAGTTACAGTTTTAATTTATTGACAACATAGACTGGCACGGATAATGCTTGGAATGACCTTGATTAGTTGTAGACAGGGAATGGATCGATAAATACTTAATTTATTATCTTGATTGTTATTTTAGTTAAGTTATGTTGAAATGTTGCTTATTTATTAAGTTGTATATTTGTTGCATTATAGACAGAGAATGGCACGATAAATACTTGGTAATTATTGATTTATTGTCGACATAAGATGGCATAGTGTATTCTTAAACTAACTAATAGATAAATAGAATAAATAAAACATATTTAAGTTTATTTTCAAAACGGAACCTTTAAACCTTAGCCCTGTTATAATTATTGTTTTACTTCTTTAAATTGCTGTTATGATTGTCGTTACCCTGCTTAAGTTATTTTAAGTCATCTACACTTGTTGTTAAAATTTCATTTTAATTTACCTGCATTTCTTGTTATTAAAGTTTCAAATTGTCAAAATATGAAAATGAAAAATGTTATAAAAATGTGTAATTATTGTAAATTTTTCTATAAATAATAAATATTAATGCTCATATTTTTCAGCTTAAATAAAAAGAAAATTTTAATATAATAAATGTACTAGAACTGAATAAAATCATTCCTTGTGGGTTCGACCTTATATTCACCGAGTAATTATTACTTGAGACAACCTTATACGTGGGGTTATTTTAGAGTGCGTTTATGACATCGAGTCAACCAAAATTAGCAAAGGTCTTAGTGCACCCAGCTTTATGCAGTCCAAGCACAGATTGAAGGTCCTAGCATTGATCAGGGCCGACTAAAAGCTCTAGAACCCAGTGGACGGGTCTACACCTACACTAAGAGTGAGGGCGATGTCGGAACCTCAATAGTAATAACAGGTTAGCTTTCTGTTGCCAAAACTAACAGCTATCTTTTTTTTATTCTAAAGCAACACATTTGTTTGCATCACTTAAATTTGCAAAACGCACAAGGTTTGAAGAAGATTGAATAGAACAGACCTTTAGAACTGCACTTCCCTCTAAAGAAGTATTAAGTTCTGATCATTGGTTACATCATGTACCAATCATCATTTGCAGTAGAGAATTGTTTATCGATTTAATACTAATCGGTATTCAAGATTATGATGTTATCTTGGGGATGGATTTCTTGAAAAAGTATGCCGCCAAGATTAATTACCGACATCACAAAATCACATGTCGGCCGCCCAGAAGCAAGAAGTTTGTATATATGGGAAAAAACCCTTGAGACTTTAAAAACGCTAATATATGCTCTAAAGTTAAAGAAGTTGAATAATGGATGTACGGGTTACCTTGTGAATATGGCAAATAAAGATCAAGAAGCTTAGTTAGGACTTGAGAATGTTCTAATAGTAAAAAAAATTATCAATGTGTTCCCAGATGAACAACTAGGATTACCTCCGGAACGAGAAATTTTGTTTGAAATCGAATTGATGCCCAGTACTAGCCCGATTTTGAAGACACCTTATCGCATGGCACCAGTAAAACTTAAAGAACTCCAGATTCAGCTGAAAGAATTGCTAAATAAAGTATTTATCTGGCTAAGCCATTCTCCATGGGGAGCACCAATGTTGTTCATTAAAAATAAAGATGGAACTTTACGAATGTGCATTGATTATTGAGAACTGAATAAAGTCATAATCATCAACAAGTATCCTTTTTCGAGAATTGATGATCTATTTGACCAGTTGAAAGGAGCAGTGGTATTCTCAAAAATCATCTTGTGTTCTGGATATCACCAACTTCAAGTCAAGGAAAAAGATGTGCCAAAGATGGCTTTCTGAACACCTTATGGGCATTACGAGTTTTGCGTTATGCCATGTGGATTAACCAACACCCTGGTAGCCTTTATGGACCTAATGAATAAAGTCTTTAGAGATTACCTTGACAAATTTGTCATCGTTTTCATTGACAATATTTTGATATATTCAAGAACTCTAGAAGAACATGAGGAACATTTGAGGACTGCACTTCAGCTATTAAGGAAACATCAACTATGTGCCAAGTTTTCAAAATGTGAATTTTAGCTAGATTAAGTTCATTTCTTAGGACATGTTGGGACCGTTTGGTATTGTTTTAAAATAGGTGAAAATTTTTTTGGTTTAGAAAATGAGAAGTTTTTGGGAATTGTGCTGAGAGTGTTTTTAAAATTTTTGCCTCGAAAAACATACGAAAATATTTCTAAAAATTTTGAGAAGAAAAACAAACAGAGTCGTTGTATCACGAGATGGAATTTCTCTCGATCCCACCAAAGTCAAAGCAATAAACAGGTGGCCTGTACCGAGGAGTGTTACCGAGATCAAGAATTTCTTTAGATTAGCAGAGTAGTATCGACGTTTCGTAGAGGGATTTTCTAGACTTACAGCATCGCTCACACCCCTTACTTGGAAAGGAAAAAAATATGAACATACTAAGAAGTGCAAAGAGAGTTTTCATAAGCTAAAGAGAAGACTTACAAGTGCATCCATATTGAACATACCTGATCCCAAGTTGGGAAATTTTGTGATAAAAATTTGTAAAACTCATATCTCATGAACCGTAAAGAATTTTGACAAACCGTTTATGATTCTTAACAATTTCATCAAGATCCACAACTTTTGTGTTTTAACTTTTCTGAAAGTCCCACTGCACGATGGAGTTTTCAGCCAATTTCCAAGTCTTTTGAGTTTGAATAAATCTTTTCAATTAAGTCCCTCAAATTTTTCGCAAAACCTCGTTCTTAAAAAGATTATATATCACATTGTTTTAAATAGGTTTCCAAGTCTTACTTGGCAAATAATCAGGGTTATACATGCCAAAGTTTCATTTCTTTAAAAAAATCATCTAAACTTTTGCATAATTTGCTTAGTTTTTAACCAAATGAAATTTCAAGCACATAACCCTAGTTTTCAAACCATTCATCACCATAAACATACCATAAAACTACTTAAACATGCCATAGTCCAACTTAAATAATTACAAAAACAAACAACCATAAACTTTGAAATGGGAAGTTAGACTTTTTACCAAAAATTGGTGAGCTTTTGAATCTCTTCAAGACTTGATTTTTTTGTCAACCTTCCTAGACATCAATCATGACAAGAAAACCCTTACCAAATCCCCCTTCAAACCCCAAAGAAAACCCAAGAAAAACTTGAAGAAAGCTTAGGATTTTACCTTTAAAATTTAGAAATCCTTGAATCTTGAAACTTGGTCTTGGCTTGAACTTGCTTGGAAGATGTTTTTGTGTAGAGTTTGCTTTGCGAAAATTTTGAGTAAGGGGAAACTAAGGCTGCCAATGCAATGGGAAAAAGAAGTTAAATTTTTTTTTTTTCACATTAAGCATGAAAATAAAGTTTTTATATTTAGATCTTTTTGGGAATTTGGTGACGCTATGGTTAGTCACCATTTAATCATCATTAGGGTTAAAGTTAAGTAGCTTGGCATAGTGGAATTGGGCCACATCAAGGGGGTGTGGTGGCTTAATCTCCACCTTTTAGGTGTCCCCTTGGAGGGTCCCACAGCTTTTTACACAGTGTAATTTTAAACCATACTGTATTTTTTCTATATTACTAGGGTAAAACTGAAGAAATATGTAACCAAACAGTTCAAAATATTCAAACTTACTTTGATTCACTTTTTCAATCCCAACACAATATCTCATATATCTACATTTTTGGTTAAACAGTGTACTGACATTACATTATGAACCTTTTATACCGTTTTGGATTGTGGCATGCCTTTCTAGTTTAATTAACACTTTAAGCATTTATTAATTTTTGTCACAATATTTTAATTAATTATGATATAAATTTCATGTCACGGATATTCACAAATTTTTTAGAATTTAAGCTCACAAAATTTTGTATATTAACAATATCTCAAGTTGCACAAAATTCACAGACAAATTTTCTATTAACCTTGTTAATACATACTTTATCGTAATTTATAAAAATACATACTTTATCGTAATTTATCTTAGGTTAAATTTTCTATTAACCTTGTTAATACATACTTTATCGTAATTTATAAAAATACTATTTATAAGGATAAATTCATTAATTAAATTCAAATAAGTGTTGAATTTAACAATAACTTTTCCTTGAACATCATAAAAAGAAAGGCGATGTGACATTTATCAACGAATAAATAGGCTTGAGGACCGCAGATGATGTCTTTGATCGACTCACAGAAGCATTAGTTGACAATGTCATCTTAAGTAATGTCGCCCGTCTAGTTGTGGAGATGGAGGGGAAGGACCATAAATCAAATGTTCAACGACTCCTCTATCATCCCCCTATTATCTCATCCCCCTTATTATATCCAATACTCTGACTATAGTATTCTAAACAAAGGGAATAAAAGTAATTCCTTGTGTCTTGTGGCTCCATAAGTCTTGCTACAGCTATCGAATCGATGCATGGAATCTTTTCCACGTTAAACATCCTGCATGTGCAACTCATAGTCCTTAAATTCACCATTGCATTAAAATCATTGCGTGTTACATTGTATTCATTCTCATTCAGTTAGAATGCTTTCAATGAACCAGCCTCATCATATCTTGTTCTGAGTATCTCATCTCTCTTTGGTGTAATTGGTGTGGTCACTACTAATGTTTCACGACATCGATTAAAGAACCATTGCCCCATTGTGTGGAGGATAAAATTGACCATGGTAGTTATCGGGTACTCTCTTACCTTCCTCGTCATAGAATTCACCGTCTCAGCTATAATAGTTGTCATAACGTCATACCTGTTGCCTTCGAAGTGAGCTCTAGAGCACACTTTCATATTCGACATCGTCTTCTAGATACCGAGCCACGTGCAGATATTTGGGCAAAGGTCGTTGAAGTATTTCCAAAATTTATCAACACGGTATGCTTCAGCAACCATCTTGTACCTTCCAAGTGAAGCAGAACTTCCAAAACGTCTCTTGATGTTTAGCATAATGTGATAAGAACATGCCTCGTGATGCCCCATAGGATAAACGTTAGCCATAGCATTTCTCATACTTAGATTCCTGTCAAAAATGAAACACAGCTTCAGACTGTTAGGTATCAGTTTTCCTTTTTTATGATGCGAGCATGGTGAAATTATGTTGCGGGTTTCCTCTTATAAATTCTTAAGCTATTTTCCTAACTGACCTGAACCTTTAGCTCCCCATTCGTTAATCCCATGCGAACTTTTAGATTGGGCAATTCTGTAACGTTCTTAATGTGTCCCTTCATGCGAGTTCCAATCACACAACTAGATGCTTGTCTATGATTGATTGATCGATTCATAAGCGAGCAAGTATGAACACTGTTATATTGCCGGATGACAAAGAAACTCAAACCAAGCATCTATCTAGCATGCACTCTCCATGAGCAATGTTTGTTAACACACACTACTTTCTTCAAAAATTTTGTTGATTTATGTACCTTCATTTCAAACTTTCCATTAATGGCAATAAAGCTCAGCTTGTAATTTAATACTTCCTTACTGCTAAAAGTGTTTATCCACCATTAAATCAGATCCATCTTGTCTTCCGAAGTTAACACTTATTAGTGAGTCAAATCTTATAATATCATTTTCAAAGTCAATATGTTGTTGGGGGCTCTCCTGACCACCCATAGGTACATTATCATGTTCCTCATGGAAATCATGAACTTTATTGGGCAAATTGTTACGTCCATTGGGCTCAACTTCCACAAGGGGGGATTTGTAAAAATGACTTTTTAGGAAAAAAAAATTTTGGTCAATGACCCTTTTTTTTGGTCAGTTTTTGGCATAAAAAAAGGCTTTTTAGACATCAAAACGGTTCTAATTTTTTTTTTAATCCTGTTGAGGTTTTTTATCTTGCTACAGTCATTTTTCTTATTTTTTTTTTAAAAAAAAAACTAGGGCAGTTTGTCTATACGAAAAAACATGTTTTTTGGTTAAAAAAAAAAGAGGCCATTTCCACAATTCAATTTTTTTTTTTGGCCCTTTCTTCAAATTCTTCCCATACATATACTTCTCCTCCGAAGTTATCTTGGACCCGTTAATCATAGTTTTGTTTTAACATGTGATTCCTTCATTGTTTGTTGTACTCGTAGTGCATATCTGTAATGGAGGCTCATAACAAATTTGTAACGGATGCTTATCACAAATAAGTATCTCATCAGAAATATGTCTTGCAATTGTTGGGATTTCTTCAGTGATCCGACACCCAAAATAGTCATCATAGAACCCTCTCTCGTCACATATTTCTCTCTCTTTTTCCCGATTCTCTTTGAGCGTGATGTATAGTCATCCCATCTTTACTTTTATACAAAAACGTAGGATCTTCAACATCCATATCATTAGAATTAAGAGTTGGTTCGAAATCTCACCAAATATGTCACCAACGGGCTTCTGTGTTATTTCAATTATATATTCACTACGATCGATATTAGTTCTTTTGTAGATTGTCTCTACCAATTCAAGAAATTTGATATTCCTATCAACCACAATGCCCTTAGTCAAATCACTTCCAACCCATTTCTAAGAGTTGTTATCCATTTTTTCCCATATAGTATATAACAATTAAAAACATATAATTAGATATAACGAAATATAATATCAAGATTATTATTAAAATTATTAACATTTGCCTTTCAAAAAAATATTAACATTTGAATAATCTTAAGCATACATTCCAAATAAATCTCTAAAACTTTAACTTCTAAAAGTGATTTAAGTCATTACTATCTTCAAAACTTTAGCAACAAATTGGATTTTATTTCGTCTTCAAAGCAATCTTCCAAACAAGGGATGCAGTGAATTGCTTTAAATTGTTTGGACCTTGATCTTTGGGTGGGCACGTGGCTGCCAATGGGTGAAGAACCATGCTCTTTTTTTTTTGACCCAAGAAAAAGGATCTCGTGAAAGGAGAGGGCTTTAGGTAGAACTGGGTTTATTTTCGAATGGAGAACCTGCCCACGTTTGGAATTTTTTTTTCTTTTAAATAAACCTTAATTGCATATTTAATTAGTTTCTTAAGTTAATTAAACTTTTGTTTTAACTTTTTAAAATAGGAAAGTCATTTCACTATTAAAATTTTTGAAAAGTTATTTTACTAATAAAAGTTATTTATTATGTCATTTTACTAATAACCTCTAAAAAGACCTAGATACCCTTAAAGAAAAATGAATATATATATATATATAAAGCTAAAAATTCTAAAATATGAAAGACGTTCAAATATTTTACACGGTCAAAATCATACTTTGACCTAAAACCATAAGAATTTAAAATAAATTTTAAATGTGAAGGTATAAAAGTGTTAAAGTTTAAAATACGATGTATGATTTTTTGATAACCTAAAAATACAGAGTATAAAAATGAAAATAATCCTTTTTTATGCATCTTGTTGTTCGTATTCTACGTCAAAATTTCAATGACAATCCACTATGTGCATGAGACGTGCCAAAACTAATCTTCTAAAAAGGAGAGAAATTAGCCAGTTGGCCAATGAGCACCTGTTTTGGTTAGAATAAGAGAAATAGACAGCATTTATAAGGAATAAAAATTAATAAATTAAGTTTAAACAAAATAAATAAATAGGCCAAAAAAATATAAATACAGATTTATAAACTAGTTGAATTATAAAATACCCTTAATTTAATTTAAGGTTTTTTTGCCCTCATATTTCACTCGTTGCTCTTCCTCCCTATCTCTTCCCCCTTTATGTTTCTCTTTCTAGCCTTCTTTGATTTTCTTTTTCTTTTTCTATTTTTTTTCTTCCTTTTTCTTCTCACCCATTTCTTTGGTTTTTTGTCCACTTTCCTCGTTAGATGTGTCGTCGTCAGAGTTGTTGAAGGCAGGTCGGGTGGACTTGCTTGAAGGAGCAGGTCATGCCTTCGCCAGAGTCGCCACCTTGGGACCTTGAGTCGGCTTTCTCTTTCTCTCTTTCTCTGTGGTAGCAACGACGTCAACAAATTTGCGTGGAGAAATAAAGAAAGTCATGGAGAGAGAATCGTAGAGAGAGAGAGGGAGGAGAGCAGCCGCTACTGTCGCGTTTGTAAGCCCACGCCATCGTTGGATTCTCGCAAGGAGCAGGCGCCAAAAGTAGTATGGGAGCAGCGTCGTCAACGGAGTCACGCGAGGTCGCTGAAGCCGCACAAGGAGAAGTGCCACTGTCAGAGTCATGAGGGGAGAGGACGTCGGAGCCGTGCTGGGAGCAACGTAGTCTCCGGAGCTTAGAAAGAGAAGATGAGGAGAGAGGGAGAGAGAAGAGAGAATGTATGCTAGGGTTTTGCAACAGATATGAAGAATATGAGGGACAATTTTGAAATTTTACTTAAAACTAAATAACGAGACTCTAAAAATATACAATTTTTAAGGATAAATATCATTATTTTGCATTAATATTTGTTATTAATCTCCTTAATTAAAGCATATGTGTGTTAAATAGCATTTTAGTGTCTTGGTATTAAAATATGTGTTTTTAATATGTTTTTATATTTAAAAATATTTTTAGTAATTTTTATGGTCATTTTCGTATGTAAAATATTTGCTTAGTTTGAAATTAATTAAAACCGTAAAAATAATATGATAATTTTATTTGAGTCTTAATGTGTATGAAAATAGGTTTTAAGTTTGTAAATATATTATGATATATATTTAATAATTTCTAAAAATATTTTCAAGTTATAAAAATTATGTATGTACAAAACCGAAAAGGCCCAAAATTTTAAAAGTTTGTTATCATTTTTAGTGTGTTCTATGTTTTTAATGTAAAATAAATATATTTATAATTATTGTAAATATTAAGTTTGTAAAATAACTAATTTTTGTAATTATTTATTTTTATATTTGAATTTTGTATGAAAAATAAAGTAAAATAACACCAAAACGGATAAAATTGAACAACAAATGCATATGAAAATCAATAAAAATTTGAATTCAAAATTGGAGGTAAAAATTTGAATTCAAAATTGAAGGTGGCTGCTCTTTGGCCGTCTAATCACTTCTAGAAGGAATCTCATCTGTCAAAACCCGAGATGTTGCAGCATCAGCAACGCGTCAGAGAGCGGGACCCGCGCACATGGATCTATTGCAGTAGATTGTAGTTGTAGCCACTTTTCGAGCCATACGATCAGCTTCTGCGACTTATCCAACAGTTGTGTTTTGCTCAATCTGGTCCCACCCAGCTTCTTCTCATCCTAGCCGGTTCTTCAATCCCAGTATACACAGTTGAAGGCTAACATTGCGTTGCTGGCATCCTTCCAGCTTGCACATTACACTGAATCTCGACCAGAATTTCAGGGCCGCAGCTCGTGGAAACAAATGAAGAAAACAAACATATAAAAAATGCACAAGTTGTGCAAGTGGAAGTCGGATTTGTCAACAAAAGAACAGTAAAAATATATTTAAAAAATACAAATTGAAGCTATTTTTGGCCTATGAATACCGGGGATTCTTCCCTGATACTTCATCCCCTATTTGCATATAAAAAAAAATTACTATTTAGATTTTTAAATAGTTTTAAGTTTTAGTTTTTAATTTATGTTTTTTGGAAAATAGTTTTCAATTTATATTGTAAAAATTATGCTCAATAATACTTTGAGTGTTTTTATTCTAAATATGTCTTTTTAATTTTCTACTTTTGCTGATGAGAGAATAGAAAATTCTAGCAAAATTATTTTAAATATTCTTAGTTTTTTAAACTGTTATAATGCCAAAATTATTTTCTTAGAAAACTTAGGATTTTATTATTTTCTTAGCTCAAACTTTGGCAAAATTTTGGTTTTGATTTTCTGATGACATATGCTGGTACAGATAATCCTTGGAGGATCTCGATTAGCCGTAGAAAGAGAATGACTTGGTAAATATTTAACTTATTTTTTTGTTTGTTATTTTAATTAAGAATTACTGAAATTTATGTTCATTTATTAAGTTGAGTTTTTACTACATTATAGACATGAAATAGTACAGTAGATACTTCGTAATGCTTGATTTGTTGTTAACATAAAATAGCATAATGTATTCTTAAACCAGGTAATAAATAAATTAAAAAATTATATTATATTTAAGTTAATTGTCGTAATGGAACCTCTAAACCTTAGCATTGTTATAATTACTGTTGTATCTTTCTTGATTACTTGTTATCAATGTTGTTGTTTTTATTAAATTGATTTAGAATTAATTTTACTTGTTGTTAAAGTTCCATTTTTAATTAAGCCTCATTTTTTATTACTAAAATTCCAAATTCACAAAATTCTAAAATTAGAAAATGTTGTAAAAATGTGAGAATATTGTAAATATTTTGTAAATAATTAACTTTGGTCCTTATATTCTTTAGCTTTAAAAATAAATAAATAATTAATTCAACAAATATATTAGACCTTTCTCTATGGGTTTGACTTTGGATTCTCCGAGTTTTATCACTTGTGACAACCTTATACTTGTAGTTATTTCGGATTGCAACTTTCAAGACCAAACAGTAAATATCAATTTATAGAAGTTTGATCTATTTTTTAAAGTTACTAAAATTTTTGACTAGTAATTTTTATTGCTCTATTATTTTGGCTTATTGGTTGCAATTTTCCTTTGATTTATGTGGTATATTTATTTGATAAGTAACGAATGTTCACAATATTGTCCTCATTTTTGTCATAGATATTTTATCACATTGTGCATATTTTGAAGTCTCAACATAGAAAGACTTCAACATAGAAAACTGATGGAGAGGACAAGATATCTTCCCAAAATGTCCACAAAATGTTCACAATGTCTGCAAATACTGCAATGTCGATGAACATTCATGGCTCAATACGAGCAGTGCTAAATTCAAGCGCTTAGATTTTTTCTCGGTCGTTCTCTTCTTTTCTGGACATGTAGCAAAGCCTTGTTTTAAATAAAATATGGAATCACATTAAAACTTTTCTTTTCGTTTTAATTAGAGATCTTGCCACTCACCTCCATCCGCTTCATTGTTCGCTCTTAAAGTGGAAAAATAAAGAAAGAAAGAAAACAATATCAATTTTCTCAAAAAAAAAAAAAGGAAAGAGAAAAGAGAATACACATATTTTAAACCATTTTCGTTTGGATAAAATTTTGGTACAAAATATTTCAAAAACAATTTTGAAAACGCTTCAAAAAACCTTCGAGAATTGAAAACAAAAAAAAATGTTTTTAGCATTTTTTCTCACCCATTCTTTCTCACTCCCTCCCATGATCAACCTCCTCGCCACGATCCCTGCCTTCACCAGAGAACTAGTCGCCATCCTAGAGCGACCTCAACCATCGCTGAGGAACCAAACTCAACGGCCCCGACTCCAACCCAACATCGGCAACCACCGAGCAGCATCGACTCCAACCCAACACCGGCTACTAGCATTACCGGCCGTGCTCGATGCGGAGGGAAGCTCGCGGAGTGGCCATGCTCGACAGAAAGGAGGTCCCAGAGTTGCCATGCTCAACGGAAAGGAGGTCCCGATGAACTTTGGTGTTCATCGGGAGTGGGTGGCAGATCTAGGGGAGGGGTTGTTGCGGGTGGAACTAACTTCGTTGGAAGTGGGGTCGGGTTCGTCCAGGTGGGGTGGGGTTGGGTTGGGTTGGGTTGTCGTTGGCCGTTGAGGAGTAGGGCTGGGTCTATCGACGTCGCTATTGCAACTTAGGCCATCGTCGGCATCCTGGCCTCACTGAAGTAGAAGAAGAGGAAGACGAAGGCTTCCTCTTTTTATGTTATAATAATAAAAAATAATTAATATATTAATAATTAGTTTTTTAAAATTAAATTTAGGTTTTATTTATGTTAATAATTTTTTATTTAAAAATATTTTCTTAAAAAAATATCCAACATATTTCTCTAAACATTTTTATTTTAAATTTTTTTAAAAACAAAAATCAAAATAAAAATACTACCAAACAGAACCAAACCAAAGAACAATAAACATCACTGAGAACTAACTATTTTTATTTCTTTTTCTTTTTTACTAGATCTTTATTGGATGACTTGTTTGAAAGTGCATTCTGGTGGGTTCACTTGAAGAGAAATAAGAGTCTTATTTTTTGTATTATTTTTAAAATACATAAAAATAATTTTGTTTTGAAAAATAAAAATTTTTTAAAACTATATTGAGGGTGTTTTTAAAATTTTTATCACAAAAAAGTATAAAAATATTTTCAAAAATTCTAATAACAAAAACAAACGGGGTATTTCTTGGTTGGTTCTTTTCCCTTAGTCGTATTATATTCAGTCTCTCCTATGCTGGTATAATTTTGGTGTCTGTTTGAAGACTCAGTTAAAACATATATTTTAAGTTTAAAAACTATAATATTTTTTATCTTTTATTATTATTGTTGAGAGTTTTTTAATATTTATAATTATAATTTATAGGTTAAAATTGACGTTTCGAACATAATGTACCGGAGCATGTATTCCCAACTTGTACAATGTCGTAGTTGATAACTTCGAAGTTTCTCGAGAATGACCGGAAAAAGATCATGGCAGTACTTGTAATTAATAGTAAAATTATAGTCTATGTTGAACACTGATGATTTAACACGTTGCACGTGTCATTTGTATAGGGTAGCGTCTAAATGAGCCACTGAAATAATGTCTGATCTGAACGCTGCTGTCATGAATATTGATATTTTTTAGAAGTATCTACGTAATATTTAAAAATACAAAATATAGTTGCAAGTAGAGTATAAAATTACATCCGTTCTTGAAAGGTCAAATTTCCCACTCTGAATTCAAAAAAGAAAACTCTTTTTTTGCTCAAAAATCAATTGTGTGGCACATTATGTTTTCTATTTTTTTGTTCAATAAAAATGTGATAACATTATTCATGTGGTTTGACACAAATAATCTAAATTGACGAGGATTTAATTGCCTTAACTTTGGATTGAATGAGTTGAAGATTCAATTGTTTTAAGTTTGGATTGAATGAGCTGAGGAATTGACCAAAATTTATATGTTTATAATTCTTCTTATAGTTCTCAAATGCAATCTAATTCAAAAGTGTAACACCAAGATGGTTTCTTTAATATATTTATGTATCATTCACCACAAATTAAGGTTGATGTCTCATCATATATCTATCAAGACATCAAACTGGATAAACTAACAACATTCAGTTTATAGTTTTATAATAGGGCTGCACACAAATTGTCCCACACCCATTGAACACCCTACATGACATTTTCCAATCCACGTTGTCAACCTACGCTCTAGTGAGTTGAACCCACCAGCCAACATACATAGGCGGGCGGCGGTTTTAGTATTTTGGCGATGCGTTCAACCCAACCCCCTTGCCAATTTCAAATAAAAAACCCAAAAACTAAACTTTTTTTTTATTTTTTATAGTAATCGTACAATGTTTGACAAAGTTGGTTAGAATCAACTTTTTGGTTAAGAAATAGTATAATCTCTCACACATTATAATAAAAGACAAAAAGTTACTACAGTGTAAAGCTTTTATAATATATACTATAGTGTTTTGAACTAAAAAAGTTGTTTCTAATCAACCTTACAAACACCAACTAAGCTTAATCAAATATACTTGTTTCAATACCCGAGTGATTGTGAATGGGGAAAAATAAGCTTAAGGAGAAAATAGAGCAAAGTGTTCTACAAAAAAAGAATCAAACATATTGTCTTAACTTGATAATTTGAGGATGACTTTCTTGTTGCTTGTTGAAATCCTAGTTATTACGGCAGTATTTTACAATTAGCAGTGATTCAAATATTGTTGAAGTTACAGCAATAGTGTTTTTAAAAAAAGACAGCATCACATTGTTAAATGACCCAAAACAGGTTTCTTTAGCTTGCAGACGTGTTATCTATTGGTTGCCCATTCTCTGAATCTACCATTTTGGCTTATCCTTCATGACTTAAAGAGTTTGCAGATTGGCAAATATTTTCTCCTTAAGCTCATCGTAAAGATATTTATTGTTATGCTTTAGGTGAAAAATAAATGGTAGCAGTCAATCTGAAAGCCTCTTCTTCTTTTGTCGCTGATAGCCTTTTGAAAAAGAAAATTTATGGAATTGAGGGTTTTCAAATTTCTGTTTTTTTTTTTAACGGCTGTGATACCATGGAATATGAAACAATGATTTTTGTTTTTTATCAACATAATGCCAGTTTTAGTCACTTCTCGTGTCGTCACATGGCAGCTCCTTTTTTTTTTTTTTTTTGGTTGAACTTGCAACTCCTTTTTTTTTTATTCGTTTTGCTTTGTTTTCTTTGTTTTTTGTCTCTTTTTTTTTTTTTTTTTCTAATGGGATATTTACGTTATAGGTCTTCAAATTTTAAAACTTTTAGTACTTGTTTCCCTATTTTAAGAATTTAGATACTTAAATTCTTAAACTCTTAATTTGTTAGTATCTTAGTTTCCCTCTTCAAGAATTTGGACACCTAAATCCCTAAACTTTTAATTTATTGGCATTGTAAGTCCCTATTTTGAGAATTTGGACATAAAGTCCTCAAATAAGTAATTTGTTAGCACCGTTAATACTCATATTCTTTTTTCTAGTAAATGACATCAACGATGTCAATATTTTGAGGCTTTTTATTTTCGGTCCAAAAACTTATATTTTTTAGTATAATGGTCCCCGAAAGCTTTTCTTTGTTTTTGTTTTTTTTCAAGTATAACTTTTTTTTTATCTGCAATAATGCTTAAATGCCTTGATTATAAACCCAAAAAATTCACAAATGTCATTGAAAAAATTAGCCATCCATTCTATTATATTTTGGTTAAGTTAGTTCAAATTACAACGATATAACTAAAGACAAACACAACAATTAGTTGTCCGATTATATACTATTCGATTACATGCTTTTTATTATCCTCAAATATATTAAAGATCTTTAGGAGAAAAGTGTGTAATTGAACAACCAAACATTGTTGCGTTACAATCAATTAGTTACATCATTGTAATTTAGTACCAATGTATTAAAATTAAAATAGAATGAATACTTATGAATTTCTTTTTTTTTCTGATTTATAATCAATCTCTTGATTTATTGTCAATAATTATTATAATTAACTTTATGCTAGAGCATTTAAATATTATTTTTGACAAGAAACATTGAGTTGTACTTAAAAAATGATAGCTTTTGGGGACTTTTTCTACTTAAAAAAATTGCATTTTTTAGACCTAAGGAGTAAAAAGCCTCAAAATATTAATATCTATTATGTTATGTAATGGTAAAAATAAGTTGGGGCTAACGGTGCTAATAAATTAAGAGTTTGGAGACTTAAGTATTAAAATTCTTAAAATGGAGATTAAAGTGTTATAAGATTAAGAGTTTGGAAACCTAAATGTCTAAATTCTTAAAATAAAAACGCAAGTGCCAAAGATTACAAAGTTTAGGGATTTGCTGTGCAAAATTTTTTTTTTCTAATTTAATCCTTCTTTTTCCTATGTGTGGTTTCTTTCTCAAAATTACTATAAAATTTTTTTTTTTCACAATATGACGATTTAAATACTTTTTTCTTTTATTCGCTTCACATCTATTAAATTATTTTCTTTTAAATGTGTCCTTCGTTTTTCTTTCATCTTTGCTCCTTCAAATACACTCTCTCTCTCTCTCTCTCTGTGTGTGTGTGTGTGTTAAAGCGGTTTTTTTCCCATGGTTCCTATTAAGTAACTTTTACAAGTGTGTGCTGTTCCTTATTTTGGTTGCATCTTTTCTTCAACACCTTTTCAAGTAATCTTGTCGATTATTATTTTCTCATAAATCTTTTTTCTCTAATTTAAACACGTTGAGGTACTATTTGCAAGACATTTTTTCCCCTCAGTCTTGTCTACTTAAAAAGAATGTTGATTTTGTAATAAAAAATAAATCAAACTTAATGAAAAAAAAAAATCATGAAAATTAGCCCCTAAAAAATAAAGAATATTATATTTCAAGCTAAGTTGTGAAGCATACTTTACCAATTAATATTCTTTTACAAGTTTATTTATAAGTTACAAATAAGAAATTCAATTCAAACAAAAGATTAACTATTTAAAAAATGCAAATTTAATACGAAATATATTTCGTATTTAAACATCTAAAATATATTTAGATGTATAACAAAACAATATATTATGTTTTATTTATAAACTCAAGATGCAGGACATAAACTCGTAAATCATTAATCATTAACACCATATAAAAAGCGATGAAGTTGTTGTTGAAGAGTGCCATTTTTTATAATCTTCGGAAAAGGCAGTGGAAGATGGGGTTAAATAAAACATTACAAAGTAATCAAACTAATGCGCGGCTAGAACCTTTCCTAAAAAAATAAAAAATAAAAACACGCGGATAAAACTTACAAGGTAAGATCTAAGAGCTTTATACTGTAATAGTTGAAACTTATGTGTCATTTGGTTTGTAGGTTTTAAACAATAGAGATGTTTCACATTAGTATTTATCAAAATAATAATCAAGGTGGTTTTAAATCATAAAGATAGTTTTAAACCGACCTAAATACTTAATATCTAAACTTTATCCCTTTTTAAGTTTAGAAAGTTTTAAACCATTTTTTATAAGAACAATTTTTATTCTTTTTTATTTTTGTTATAAATTATAGTTTTTTAAACATCAATTTTTATTTTAAATTTTTACATTTTAAACTTCAATTATAAATTACAGCTTTAACTATACATTTTAAAATTTATTGTTTAAACTATAAAATTTTAAACCATATTTATACACCAGACAGAATTTTATTAGCCTGATTAGATTAGCAAACGTAACCTCTATGTTTTGGTGAGTTCACCAGGTAAAAAGAGAAAAAATTAACTATCCGCGGCTGACATTATCAAGAACAAGGACAAGATGTTGGGGCCCACCTACATCAGAGCGTGACGATTATGCTGCCACCGCGTGCCATGTGTCATGGCATCTCTCGAAATCTCAAAGACCAATCCTCAATTATAAAATGTTAGGTCTGAGTAAATAAATTTAAATTAATAATTTAATTTAAGTTAGTGTGATTTAAATTAAGATTTAAAATAGTAATTTAAACTGTTATTTAAATTAATATTTATATGTGCATTTAAGTTTTAATTTAAGTATGAAATAAAATTAAAATTTGTACTTAGAGAAGTAGTAAAGATAGTTTTTAATTTATTAATAAATCTAATAAAATTTTAATGTTAATGATCTTAAAAAATATACAATATAAATCTTAATTTATTCCTCTCTTTATTAAGAACACAGTGAAAAAAGAATCATATTAATTAGATATCAAATAAAGAAATTTTTTCTCAAATATAAAAGATAAAATTTTATTTTTTTACTGTAGTAAAGATATCCAAGTATCTTTAAAAACTTAAATTTTTAATACTTAAATAATTTAAATTTTAAAAAAAACAAACACATATTTAAATAATTTTTAATATTTAAATTTAAATTTAAATACATTGAGTTTAAAAAATATAATAAACATACATGCCTTGATAACTCGGCAAAGAGGGGAAAACATCATTTTTATGAGATAAAATTGGAATTAAATGTAGGAACAACAATAAATTAATTAATGCCCTCGTCTGACGTAGTCCTCTCGAACGTTGACCTGGTAAATTTATCTCTGGGCCCCACCCTATACGTACGGCCCTAATACTTAAATAATTTAAATTTTTTTAAAAAATAAACATATATTTAAATAATTTTTAATATTTAAATTTAAATTTAAATTTAAATACATTGAGTTTAAAAAATGTAATAAACATACATGCCCTTGTAACTCAGCAAAGAGGGGAAAACATCATTTTTATGAGATAAAATTGGAATTAAATATAGGAACAACAATAAATTAATTAATACCCTCGTCTGACGTAGTCCTCTCGAACGTTGACCAGGTAAATTTATCTCTGGGCTCACCTGACACGTACGGCCCCCCTGATACGCCTTCCAAACTCATGGAATAAATAATTGAAGAAAGAAAATTAATTTTTTAATTTTAAAAAAGAAATTCTTACAAATTCCCCCCAAAAAAGGAAAAACAAAACGAAGAAAACAACAGCCCATCAAAAAAGAAAAAAAAAAAGGCGTTGAAGAAGCTTCAACAGTGCTGTATTTTCCGAGTTCCCCCCGTCAACGCCCACCTGTTTCTCTCTCTCTCTCTCTTCCCCATCTTCTTGTCACAAATATCAAATTCCAGCTGCTCCAATACATATAGATAGAGAGAGAAAGAGAATTCGGTGGTGCATAGCTCGAAGGAAGGAGACGACGATGGAGACGGCGTCGTTGACCAAGGCCGGGAGCTTGGGATCGGAGAAGGAGAGTGGATCGCAGCGCAGCGGCGTGGAGGGAGTGTTCGAGTATTTCGGTTGGGTTTATCATTTGGGCGTGAATTCAATCGGACACGATTATTGCCATCTCCGATTCCTCTTCATCCGAGGCCAGTACGTCCTGATGTACAAGCGGGACCCCCATGAAAACCCTGGCATTGTAAGCTCAACTCTTCTCTTCTTTTTCTTGTTTTATCCTTTTTGACGCTATTTGTTTTTCTCTGTTCTCTAAAGCGCTTTTTTTTTTTTTTCGTTTACTGTTTAATATGTAGAAATAGAGGATTGGTTTTTGTTGGAATTTCATGAAAATTGACTTCTTGATGGTGTGATGTGATGATAGAAAACACAAAAGACAAAAGTTAGAATAGTTGAAATTAAAGGGCAGAAATGAAGCTATGTTTTCTGGTTGTGGAAAAATGTATTTTGGATTCCGAGACATGAAATGAGAGAAGAACACCTTTTATTGCTATGGTACAGTATAATCCAGAAGACGCAAAAGAGATGTAATTAGATTAACTGTTTTCTTAAAGGGAAAAAAATTAGAACATTTTTTTTGGTGCGGTCGATGTGTTTGGTCAGTGTTCTTTCATTTTCGTTACGGTGTGTTCGGCAACCCCGTTCCAACTACATAATTGAAACTGCTATATCGTAAAGTTCTCACATGCTACAATGTAAAGCAAAAGTAAGCTATACTATAAAGCTCTCATATATTGCACTGTAAAGCAAAAGTAAGCTACATTATAAAAGCTCTCATATGTTACAATAAAATCGTCCTGACTTTTAGTTTTAACTGTGTTGCGAAACACACTCAATATGTTTGTTTGTGATTACTTGGTAAAAGATGTTTTTGATTACTTCATGACACTGCCAAACACCTGTTGGACATGTTATGGATTTAACATGAATATGAACATCCATTTTGGGCTTATGTTCTTTTTTTTTAGACTCTATAAAATTATGGTGCATTTGATGTACCAGCAGTTCTAGCTTCCCATCTCTGAATAAATGAAGTAAAAGTTATTCACTTTGAAAGTTAGCTTTAGCTAATTATTGTTTTAATTGTCTAACGTTAATGTCTAATAATTCATGTTTGATAAATCGTTTATTTTTGTCTAGAAACCTATCAGGAAGGGTGTTGTTGGGCCCATGCTTATGGTGGAGGAGGTGGGCCGGCGAAGGGTCAACCATGGGGTAAGGTCCTTCATCTGTGTGAATTTGTAAATTATTTCTACTTTGATTAGTATGTAAGATTGTTCGTTGTTTTTTTAAGTTCTTTAGATTATCGCTTGATACAAATTTTTCTGTTAATGATCGAAATAAATTTTGTTGTTTAGGAGATATAAGGAGCTAAGTTAATGTTACCTTCTTTTGTAGGATGTGTATGTGCTACGTTTTTACAATCGCTTGGATGAGTCAAAAAAAGGCCAGGTATGTTGTAGTTCTTGTTCTCTGGTTTTATGGAGTCGGCAGAACGTCAAAGTTAAATTGTGTTATCTATGACAGTTTTGTTCTCAATTGTTTTGTAACTACTATTTAAAAGCATAAAAGAAAATAGTTATTCATGTTGTATGTACAATTGTATACGTGCTTTAAATGCTCAAGTGATTGAAACACGTGGTCCCTTGACATGCTTTCAATGCCTAAAACGATTGAAATCAGTGGCCCTTTAGTGGTATGCAACTGATGCGGAAGCTACGTAAAAGGGGGAAAAAAGAAGAAAAAAAAAACTGTAGAATGGACCAAAAGGCAATGAACTTATTAGGCAATTGCTGTATCTCTGGAGATCAACTTATACTGTTATTATAAATGATGCAATTACTGAGAAGGATACATCAAGTCATCAAAAACTGCAGTTTTGAACAAATAAACTTTGAGGAGTGACATTGGACAAAAAGGCTGAAAATTGAGTTTCTATATACAATTAATTAAATTATTTCTTTAAAATAACCTTGTGTTGGGAGAAGAGTTCAAACTTATGGGTTTGAAGTTTGAACCGTCCATAGTGTAAAGCTTTTACATGCTTCAGCGTTTGAACTCATTTTTTAATTCAGACTCATTTGCCAAACACCCTAGGAAAGACATGTAGAAACACATGCGTTCATTGTTACATGTGCACATATTCATGCCGATGCATATTATTCCTTTAGATGATCCCAAATGTCATCTCAAAGTGAAGTTTTATGTTCTCCTTTGTATTTTATTGAATTTACATATTTTATCAGTGGGAAGTATGAATAAGCTTTTGCTTCTACTTAACTGATTCTCTATTCCCTTTATTGTTTGGGCATATTGTTTAATCGTGAAGTTTGGATGTGTTTCACATTTGAATTCTTTTGTAAAGATTGCGTGTGCTACTGCTGGAGAAGCTCGGAAGTGGATGGAAGCATTTGATCATGCCAAGCAACAGGTAAAATAAAATCCTTTAGGAAGAAATTGTCATAAGATATTTAAATTAATATTGATTCAGAACCTTTTAAACAGTTTTTTTATTTCGCAAATTTGCTTTGTCAATTGAATAAATCTTAAAGGACCTCTATATATATTTTTTTATTGTGTTTAATGTACCTAGACTCTGGTATTGACAGGCCGAGTATGAGCTGTCTAGAGGAGGGAGTTCGAGGAACAAACTTAACATGGATGACGGGTATGCTCATCATTCTCTTCTAACAATACACTTGCTTTAGTACTTCATATAAAGTGAACTTTTTTGAATATTTAAACTTCATTGTTAGTTTAGTGGAAATTCCTGAATTATGTACGTTAGGATTGAGGGGAAAATGCAATTAAACTATTTGGTGATGCCACGTTTAAAAACCTTTCTTATGTCAAAGAAGTCGCCGAATTTTATTTGGATAGATGGGTGACAGAGTGCTGGTTTGATTGCTATAGGAATATGTTGTAATATTCTTGTTGAGGGATTCTAGTTTCTCGTCAATGTATTATTGTTGTTGTTATTATTACTATTATTATCGAACGCTGTTTCATTGATAAATATCTATTACAAGGAAGGGGGACCAGAACTCCACCAAAGACAAAGCAAAATACAAAATAGAAAAAGCAAAATACAAAACAAAACAATCAAACGCAGAATGGCAATAAGGTTTTATTATTGATGCTGGATTAAATTAAGTTTATCCATATTCTTAGTTAGTTAAGTTTTTTTTTTTTTTTGATTCTATGAGGATTCCTTGTCCTCTGTTTTATGCACTGTTTTTAAATCAAGTTTTTGTCCCTTATAAAAAAATCTGCGTGATTTTAATAATGACTATATTTAGAAAAAGTTAATGACATAATATGTCTAAAACTTTTATTTTATGAAGGATCAATTTGGATGGACATCGACCTAGAGTTAGGAGGTATGCACATGAATTGAAAAAGCTTATAAGAATCGGGCAAGGTCCAGAAATGCTTTTGCGACATTCCTCACGTGTAGCTGCAGATAGGTCAGATGGGTACATTGAAAGGGATGCCGGTGACGTGATTGAGGCGCAAAAGTGGAAATGTGTTCGAATAGTTAATGGTATTCTTGCTTTCTGCTTATAAAGTGTATTTGATAGATATGGCAATAGTATATGGCAGTATTCAGCAGAAAAAAAGTATATTCTAGTGGTCTATTTAGAAAGATTGGTCAATCCACAATGCTGCTTATTTGCACATTGCTTATATGTTCTTGTACTATGCAAAGGGAAGAAAGACCATTAATTTGAGTTTCTTGTCCTTGTTGTCTTTCTGGTTTCAGGTGTTAGAATCTTTGAAGATGTTTCCGACTCCCAGGTAACCTCCTCTCAGCTTAATATGATGTATTGTTTTAACGGAAAATTCTCACTTACATTTATAATCTATGATGACTATTTCATGAAATTTTAGAAGGTTTCAACATCCTTCATAATGACGTCTCACTTTTCGCAGAGCGGTAAAAGTGTTCTTGTGAAGGCTGCTGCTGTTGTTGATGCAAGTGCTGACATTGCTTTTGAAGTGGTTTTAAACGTTGAGCGTCAACAAAGATACGAGTAAGTGAACCTTGTTTAGAGGATACATGGTCAGACAACTTTTATCTGATAATTTTCTCTTCACAGATGGGATATTCTGACCGGTGACTTGGAGCTGGTAGATTCTTATGATGGGCACATCGATGTTGTCTACGGGACATACGATCCGAAATATCTTACATGGTAACGTTAACATATATGTAATGACCAATTCTGTTACGTACCTACTGTCGATACATATTCCAATAGATGGTTGCACAATTAATTTTGCACTATGCTACTATTATTGCTATTCCTATTCTTTTCTGTGTACTTTTTTATTTGCATTTTTCTTTTTTGTACATGAATTAATATAGCAAGAAAGGAAAGTCATAAGAATCTTAAGCTCCAATATTGTGATTGCATTATGTTATTGATTTTTTTCCCTTTTTTGAAGAAATATTTTTCCCTGCAAGTTGAAAAGTTTGCATTAGCTAAAATGAAAGAGAAAAAAAAAAAGAAAAAGCATTAGCTAATGGAAATTGCTTTGAGCAATATTGCTTGGCCTTTGTTCCATTTCTTTTGTTATCAGAACATGAAGTTGATCTGTATTCTGATATGATCTACAGGTGGCATTCCAAAAGAGATTTCGTTTTCTCTAGGCAATGGTTTCGCGGGCAGGATGGAACATATAGTTAGTGCATACATTCTCTTGAATGTCTTTTAGCTGTCTAACTGGGCATTTATTTTGCTACTTCATTGATGCCAACTGAGCCACCTCTAAGCATTCAGCGGAAAAGTTTCTAAACTGGAGTATTCTATTCAATTTGAAGAGCATCTAATGGACATATTGATGCGGGAAAGGGCGAGAGAGAGATAATGCAAGGGGCATGATAAAACTCTAAAATATCTTGATTACTCGTGGATTTACACAGCTTCTTCTCAACCATTCTACAAATGCAATCTTGCCCTTTTGCTCGATTATAGCGAAAGTTTAACATTGCATATCATATTTTTTTTCCTTGATCTTGATAAAGAGCATGAAATGTGAAGGGTATGAAGAAGAGGCATCTGTTAATTTGAGCAATACAGTCATAGAAGCCTTTAATAAAATTGAAATCTAAGGCTTAATAAGACATGGTATTAAAATAAGCCTTCAATGAAATTGAAATCTAAGGCTTAATTGATACCTTTTATACTTTCCATAATAATACATGGCGTTATACTGAGATCACCCAAAAACAAAAAGAGAGAGAGAGAGATTGATTGTAATTAGCAGTTATTCTCCTATAAGTTTATTAAAAACTAATAAATTTTGGCCTTTCAAATTAAAAAAAAATTGGAAGTTGATAACCTCAATTCAGATGATAGCGTGAAGTAGTCAAGTGTGTTTTCTTGGTTTTAGTTCAGTAACACACATAAATACATAGGTAACACATCATATTAAATCAGGGGAAGGCAAAACCATATGTTTAGTAGCACATTTAAATACATAGATAACACATCATATTAAATGTCAGTGGAAGACAAAACCTTATCACTCACACAATGCATAAACATCTGGTATTTCCGGATTTTAGTTTGCCCCAGTGGAATCATCTCTTCTCTCTATCTCCTTGCAAGAAAGCATGCTGTTTGCCTTGGGATTTGGCTAATATTTGCTACCGTACTTTTCATGCAGCAATCTTGCAAGTTCCTGCTGTACATAAGAAGAAGCCTCCAAGGTCTGGGTATCATCGTACAAAAATCAATCGTAAGATCCTTTACTTGATCAGAAAAAGTTCACATTGCATGATTTCCTGAAACAAAATAACCAATGCAATATTGTTTTCCTATTGGCGTGATGAAATGCCTGCCTTTTCCCCTTTGTTATTAATATCATTGTTATGATTTGGTTATAGCATTAACGTGGGAGATTAGAGACTTGAATACGTCAATGGGTTCAAATATGCCTAAATGCCTTGTGACACAAACGTTGGAGATAAATTCATCAGGCTGGTGTAGATGGAAAAAAAATCACACTTCAAAGTTCGAAAAGAGTGTACCTTATGCATTATTGTGCCAAGTTTCAGGTTGGAAATAATTCTTTTTTTCAGCTGATCAATTTTTTTTTTCAATTTTCAATGTGTTACAACTAAATCAAATGGACTAGCAAATCTCTAGTGGAATCAACACTTTAAAACACTCTCTACTTTATCTTGAACTTGGATTAATTAGGGGATCTGACAGAAGGCCATAAAGAATATCCTTTAAATTTCCAACACAGAATATTTTTGAGAACAGGAAAATCTCTAAAATCCTTATAAGTAGAAGTCCCTAAAGAAGCTGTGTGTTTGACTTTATCCCATGAGGCACAATTATCCTGAGAGGTATGATCTAATAACTGCAGAACTCCGCAGCACCATGATAATCATTAACCTACTACAGAAACATTTACTTGGGTGTACAGTACAATGCTTGCTTTGTTTATGTAAACCTTAAATTTGGAATTAAAGCTGTTCTATGTTGAGGTTTCTGTAAGATTTACATAGAAGAAGTGTTTTATAATTCCTTCACTTAAAAATTACAGGTCTTAAGGAATATATTAGCGCAAATCCTGCGCTCAAATTTGAATCAGCTACTACAGTAGTCAAGTCAAAATTTGCTCACGTTTCCATTCCAAATGGAGAAAATGAGGAAGAAGCGCAAGATGAGTTTTATGATGCAATTGGAGGAGACTCTTCATCTGAAGATGAAGAAAGCGATGATGACGAAGAACTTGAGCAGAAGGTTTTCCTTCTTTTGTTTCTTTGAGTCACAATCCATTTCTTCAATATGCTATTTAACGTAGCTCACTTGATAGACATTATCATACTGAAAGGTTTCTGAATTTAGTCCCTGACCCAAAAATTTATCAGGAAGCAAGGGTGAAGCTGAGGAATGTTTCATGGGCTGTGACGAGCTTAGCTTTGAGGCGAACTTCAGGTCTGTCGTTGCTTTGTTTCAGAATTCAAATGTCGTGCAGTTCATTTTTATTATCAATAGTTCTGTAGAAACAATATTGTTTTTTGCATTATTATAAAGTTACATCCCATACCTCGTATTTTGTCAAATCAGTGTATTGGTACTTCAATATTTAGATAATACGTAATAGGCACTTCATACTTTAAAAAAATAGTGCCCCTGGGTATTTTGAGGCGGTTTTTTTGGGCCAAGGACTTTTTGCTCTTCAAGTCTAAAAACATGTTAAAAAAACAACTATAATTTTTTTTTTTTTTAAAAGAGAAAACCTCATCACTCTGAAAGAAAAAGGGCATAAAGGTCCTTTTAATTTTTTTTAATTCCTAGAATTCTGTGTATTACCTGAGGCCGTGTATGTTGCCCAGATTAAGATTGGGCTCGTTTTAGACTGGACAACATATCCCAACAGTCCAAAATAATCCCAAAGAGGAGAGATTAATAAGAAAAAATTATAATATATATCTAAATTATTATTATAGAATTAAAATCTAACATAATATTTAAAATATTTTAAAAATATCTTTGATGATATAATAATTATCTTAATGATATTATATTTTTATATTATATAATTATATATAAATGATTTTAATGATATTATTATAAGATATTTATAAATTTTATAAATTAAAATTATATTTTAATTTAATAAACACAATTGAGTGAATTGTTTAAAAAACCTGAATTAATAGTCCCTTAAAAAACCATGGGATTGGGCTGGAATATTTTTTGTTCTTCTGAAAATGAACGGTACCTTCCCCTCTTCTCTTGTCTCTTCTCTTCCTCTACCAACACCCATACAATTATACACCGCCACCGGCCAGTGGCCACGAATCCTAGAAAAATCTGCCTCCACCCATCGTCAGAGATCGTCGTTGCTTCGACCCACCATCAAATCTCCGTCGAAGACCCCAACCCACCACTCCGTGGACGTCGCCGAAGTTGCCCATGCCGGCAGTTCATCGAGCGCGACTCTAGATCCCCTCGTCGCTCGCCAACCCCCTACCCTTGATCGCCTCGCCCGCGTCCCGCCTCTCTCACGACCCCTTCCTCCCCCAGATGGCTATCGCCCTCGAATTCGCCTTCCCTAGGTCGCCGTCAAACGCAAATCCTCCCCCAGATTGCCGTCGCCTACGAACATCACCCCCATCTCCGTCGTTAAGGCTTCCAACTTGATACGATGAAGAAGCAAACAAAGAGAACTTTTTTTTACTTGTTGATCTGACTTGTGTATAATAAAAATATCTTAATTATAACATTAACCATCCTTTTTTAAACCATAATTATTGGTTATTTAAAAGTAAAATATGTCTTTAATCCAAAGTTTTACCAATTACGGCATAGGATTGAACACAATCCAATCTAATCCTATTTTTCTTAGACGAAATGAGGCTTAGAGAAATAAAATTAATTTTTTTTAAAAGGGCATACAGGACATTGTAAAGTCCCAAAAAGGGGCCACGGGGTAGTCAAAGGGCTCAAAGGGCTTGCTAACATGGTATTATCTGAATAATGAGATAACGGTCCACAAGTTTGCTGATACACGATTTACCAAGATGTAATTTCCCCTTTTGTTGCTTTTGACTTACATAAAAATCAATTTGGGTGTTTCCTCCAACAAAAAAAAAAAAAAGTCATTTGGGTGTGATCATACCCTTTAGAGCTCTGCAGTTGAGTCTGCGAGGGCCGGATTTATAAGAGGATGAGTGGTCTCTTGGTAAGCCCTCATATTGCACCCCCTTTGTTTTTTTTTGCTATTCAGCATAAAATCGAAGTACTGCATAATAAAATATAAAAGTCAATTGCTGGATGGGTTATTTTGTAGAAAGCTTGTTGTAAAAATTGGGAATCTTCATCATCGGATTGTGAAATTGCTAGATTTTAAGGTTAGAAGTATAACCAGTGTCTTTATATGTTATAAAAACTAACGTGTGTCATTTATAGCTTTTCTACTCTGTTACACAATGGTCAAAAGTAAATAGAAATTTAATAAAATAAGAGAAGCAAGTTTTGTATATTGACCTTACTTTTCTTTCTCTCTTTTTCTGCTCCAGATGTAAATAAGGAATTAGATCCAAATGTAGCACCTATCACAATTGATCCAAGCCAATTTTATGGTTCTTTGCACAAAGCAAAGGATGAGGCTGATAGAAACTGTTGGACTTCTCCAAGTGGAATGGGATTTAAGATCAGAGGAAAGAATTACCTAAAAGACAACTCCAAGGTGGATATGATCACCTTAATAGCATTTATTCTTTGTTTGATTAGTATGCCTTTCACCCTATAAATAAAATGGTAGAAGCAGCGGGGGCTGCAGATATTTGGACCAGTGGCATGCAAAGTAAATTAAAAGACAATAACGTAAAAAACATGATAAATTCCTTGGACTGAAGTGAGGTGGAAGTACCATTGACACTCTCACAACAAGTAAATGAGCTGAGTTGGCTCCAGAAGATACAGGAATGTATAGTCTGATGAGAAGATAATTGCTTTTCTTATCAATGTATGCCGCCATCTGGTGGTTCGTCTTTTTCCTGGTTCCAGTCATCTTATAATTAGGCTATTAGCATTGTATATCAAGAGCAAGTTGGAGACTAGTTCGATTTAATGGGAAGTTGTTGTTTCACCTTCTCCAATTCTTTATAATATTGATTAATTAAACATATTGCCATGTTGGTTATTCATATGCATTAGTTTCGTGGATGCTAAAATACGTATGAATATTTTTCAGGTAATGGGAGGAGATCCCCTTCTGAAACTTGTAGCCGTTGATTGGTTCACAGTCGATAAAAGTGTGGATCAAATTGCACTGCATCCCAATTGTCTTGTTCAGGTAGCTTTGATTATTCATTTATTATTTTAACTTATTTTCAGGTAATACAATATGCTAAAACTGAGGTTTGAATCCACCAATGGTTCTATTTAAGCTTTAATATGGACAAAAGTAGATAGTTTATCTCAATTATTTTATAGAGCATGGACTACAGCTTAATGGATGGTTCGAGAATATTTTCTCTCAATATTATCTTTTGAAGTTGAAGGTTTTTTTCTGTTTTAACAATATCGTTTTCAATTCCAGTCAGAAGCTGGGAAGAAGCTTCCATTTATACTTGTTATTAATCTCCAGGTATGTGTGGTGAATGCTTTGATCTTATTTTTCTCACACGCTATTTTCAGAGGATATATTTTTACTCCATGGTTATAAACTGTTGTAAAATTATTGATTCTCGCATAAATATAAAAGGGATATTACAGTGACTTTCTCAGTTTTCATGGTTGCTTATGGTTGTACTGCCGCATTATTCTCCACGTCATTGGGCCAAGGTCTTTTGAAAAGAACAGGGAAGAAAATAACTTGCCATCAATATTTTAAGTCATATGATCAGCCTGATCGTATCTGCTACATATTATTTTTAGGGTAGCCAGTTGAATAAATCTTCAAGTAGGTAGATGTATTTTTTTCTCTCTATTAGCCTATGAATGGCACTGAGAAATATTTAGTCTGTACTATACCTTTGTTGTATTATTAGATTTCTCTCTTGTCTATTATTAGATTTCTCTCTTGTCAGCATAGGGCGGGGATAAATGTATACCTGACTTTTATTTCAGGTTTCACTGAACCTTTTACTTACGAATGGCACTGCAAAAGATTCAGCTTGTAGCCATTTTGTTTTGAAAGATTTCTTTGGAAATATTAGACAATTTTTTTGTTTTGAATTTTGAAACAAGAAACTATAATATAGTATAAAAGAATTAAGTACAGTCACAAGAAGATCAGTTATCCTCTTAATAGAACAGGTGATCACCAAAATATGTGCAGACAAGTTATTCGGGAGACTTATCAATGTGATTCTTTTTTCCGCAAAGGGTGGTGGTAAATATACATCTGGTTCTTATTTCAGGTTCCAGCAAAACCAAACTACAGTTTGGTTATTTACTATGCTGCTGAAAGGCCTCCAAAAAAGAATTCCTTGTTGGCTAAATTCACGGATGGTAGTGACATATTCCGAGATGCAAGATTCAAACTAATTCCAAGTATTGTAGAGGTATTTATATGTATATAAGATTCGAAAAGGTTCTGTGGAGTGCTAGTGGTTAGATATGTTTTTCTTTCTGCCGCATGTGATTGATAATGTTTAGTGAATGGTAAAGGGATATTGGATGGTCAAACGTGCTGTTGGAACAAAAGCTTGCTTGTTGGGTAAAGCCGTCGCTTGCAAATACTTCAGACAAGACAATTTTCTGGAGGTATGTCATTTCAAATACGACTCGTGAATTAGCCAAGTTATGTTGGGTGCAGAGCACTCGAGAAAAAAGTCACTTAGATTGGATGAACGTGATTGGCTTTAAGTTGCTTCCTATACTTCTCTCACTTTAACTCGTCCTCAAACCATATTCTTCTATGCATAACTGTCTAGTTATTTTCAGACATTTCTTTGTTATTGTTGTTCCTTTTTTCTTGTTTCTTTCTTTTTTTTTTTCTGGAATATTTTTAGGGCATTCCTAGTGCAGCAGCTGCTTTAGACAAACAAAAAAAGAAATCATTGGTTTTCGCTTGTCAACACATGTAATAACTATACTAACCAAAACATGAAATTTATTTGTTTCTTTTTGGGGGCCCTTTAATTTTCTTCCATAAAAATTGGATTGCTTCAAGCGTATAAAAATCTCAAGTTTGAATCATTTTGTTAGCAAGTAATACGGTGGTGATGTTTGTCTTGAGTGGATCTGTTGTCTCGCATGCTTGCCACTTGGATTACGGTAATTTCTTATAGTTTTCTGAAATTTGGTCGCTGGTTAAAACCTTAATCTTGTGCAACTTTTTTGTATTGGCCTTCTTATAGTTTGGTACTGGGACTCTGTATCTGTCTGTTATTCAAACAACACTCACATGTTATTTTTGGCAGTTTACTATTTAATATGGACAAATTAAGCATTAAATGTCTGGAGTGTTATTGGCCTTACTATCTGTCGTGCAGTATTGATGTTGACATTGGATCATCATCGGTCGCAAGGAGGTGTTATTGGCCTTGTCTTGGGATATGTCACAAGCCTAGTAGTTGACCTGGCAATTTTGATAGAGGTTTGTGTGTTTTTACTGAACTTCTGTTTCACTAGTGTTTCCTCTTTGATTTGGAGTTCAAGTTCTCTGAAGAAGTGTTACTTTTCACTGGTGATGATGGTTGTTGTTGGCTCTTTAATCGGTTAGTGATTTACATGTAAGACACTGTGGCTCTCCAAACCATAATCTGCGGTATCTAAAGTTGACATGTGAATCCGTGATTGGTTGGCAAGGTGTAGTAATGGCTTCAAGTGGTGATAAAAGATCCATGGTTGGTGATACATTATTCCTCATTGATCTATCAATGAAAGCTTTTGTCGTTTCTTATAGAAAAGATGAAATAAAATACGAACCTGTCTTAACCTTGGTGATGGAATTGTAGGGAAAGAGGAATGGTTGGGAGCCGGAAGGCAGTTTAGCTTTAAGACTTTTATTCTCTTTCTTTGAATAGAAAGAGTGGTATAGCCTATACGTTACTAAGGAGTATCTTCAACCTACTCGTGTTCTTGTGTGGTTGATCACATACTCTATTCTTCTTGTGTCTAAGTACTTTTTTAAGGTGGAGCGTCTAATGGTGATGCATGCAAACCAAGCTAGATGTTAATTTTGCTTTTAATGCAGGCAAAAGAAGAGGAAGAATTGCCCGAGTACATTCTTGGAACCGTGCGGCTAATAGTATCAGGCTCGACTGTGCTGTACATTTGGATGTGTGAGGTTGTTTTGACCTTCTTAATCATCTTCTTCCATACGGTTATAGTTTCCTTGAATGCATACCATTTTTTCGTTGTTCCC
The DNA here is from genome assembly GCA_025403435.1 of Artocarpus heterophyllus. Lineage (NCBI taxonomy): Eukaryota > Viridiplantae > Streptophyta > Magnoliopsida > Rosales > Moraceae > Artocarpus > Artocarpus heterophyllus. Next base: position 15,561,998 of record CM046332.1, on the reverse strand, counting down.
CACGGGCCAGTGTATAATTAAGAATAGATTATGGTTTTGACATTTCACATTCAAGCGATATATGAATGAAAACCTTTGTTTTTCGTCCAAAACTTGACATTTGAAATTCACTCCAAATTTCTTCACTCAACAATATGTGTTTTGCCAGTTTATTCGTCATACAATTCACAACGATAGACGAGGTGTTTATGTTTACGGGTTTAGATTTAACAATTGGCCAACCTTATGGTTAAAATGGTCTTTTTCGTCCTAAGTTTGATCAAGTTTTGTCTGAAGGAAGATTTTTAACATGAATTAAACAAATAAAGGATGGGTCGTGATATTCCTGAAATAGAAGGTAAAGTGTAAAATATCAATAAAAACGCAGGGTTACTTGCTTTCACAATTAAAAATCAGGGATGATCACCATGTAATAATTTTCGAGTTTCCAAGGTTTATAGTTCAGTATCTTATAAATTTAATTTTCTTATAAAACCCTAATGTCAACAAACTCGCTCATGATTGAGGTATAAAATGTGACAGCTAATGGGCGTTACTGATGATAAGGTTTTGGCCATATTTCAATAGCGAAACAAGATTAAAGCAAAGTAAATGCCCCAATGTTAAAATTGGAGCTTATATTTCTTTTACTATTTTTGCTTTTTTAATGTAATATAATAAATCAAAACGCAATCCTTTTTAAGTTTTACTCTTTGCCTTTATCAGTTGGTTGGATGATGTGGTATTAGAGCTTTCAGCTGGACGTCCTCTGTTTCTCACCATGGCTTCCTCAGTAGATACAACTCAATCCCAACCTTATGCAGCTGATACCTCTTCCCAAAACCGAAACCGGTCCGCACCCACAAGCACGTCTATTCCCTTTTATTGCACAATGCGCTTATCACTATACTCATCAAACTATAACAATTTTGTCCCCTAGAAAGTCTCAAGCTTTACAAACCATAAGAGGTCATTGCGGTGGTGATTTTCTTTTTGGCACATGAGCACCTCCAAAATTTATTTGGCAATCTAATCAACATGTTTGAAATCCTGAACTTTTCAACATGGGGGCAACAAGATCAACTCCTACTATGTTGGCTGTTAGGATCAATTTCAGAAAGTATGCTTGTCTATGTTGTGGGTTGCCGAACTTCTCAGGACGTATGAAGTATGGAGGAAAAGATGTTTGTATGGTAAACTCTTGACCATTTTTTTTGGTTTGCAATCTCTTCTTCAAAATACAAAGAAGGGATCTTTCAAGATGAAAAGTTTTCCTAATTATAAAGCTGCCGCTTGCAAACTTGTCCGACAAAGACATGATTGTTCATTTGCTTGATAGTCAACCGTTGCCCAAATATCTCTCTTTTATAATTTCAATACCCTATTCCCTCTTATAAATTTTTAATATTATGACAATTTAATCCTTGAACTAATTTAATAGGTTAAAATAATCTTTAAATTATTTTAATAACAAAATCATTAATATTTGTTAGTCATTGTTAAAATTTGAATAGAAAACATCAAGATGACCTTCACCCTTCAGCACTTCTTTACCGCATTGACCTCACGTCACTCCCTTATTGCACTTTCTTTGCAACAAAACCACCTCATAATTACCCCATCAGTTACCTCACTCGACTAGTTACATTATAACACTGTGTCATCATAATGCCACCGTATCTACTATCACTATTTTAACATATTGTATTAATTCAAAGGCTGTATTATCACATATTAAAAGTTTATGAATTTTTTAGCTGTTAAATTAATTCAAAGACTAAATTATCACAATATTAAAAATTTAAAATCTCTAAAGTTATTTACTCTAAATTTTATGATTAAAGAACCTTATTGCAAAAGTAGTTAGAACTGTAATTTTGTAGTTCTAATTGTATTCTTAAATTGCTATAAATCTTGCATCCATAGCCATTTTGCTTTTGCATTTGTCATTCAAGCAAAACAAAGACAGTAACAGTGAGAACAGAAAAGTGAAATAGTGAGAGAGGACAAGAGAGAGAAGTGATCAAGGCAGGAGGACCGGCGCATTGTCGGCCCAATGGCCTCCAAGTTTTGACCGGGTGTTGTTGACTGCAGATCTCCGCAGGATAGGGGGTCATGACGCCATGGGAGGGGAGTAGAGCTTGTGAGGGTGCACGGGCTTGATGCTAGGAGAGGGCTGGGAGTGTTGCCATTCTATTGCCGGCACTGTGGAATGGAGTGCCGCCATAGTTTGCGGCGAGCATGGCAAGTGAGAGCCTCCTCGAGCATGGCCAAAGGAGATCAGCAGTGGGAGAGGACATGACTGCTTGGTGGTGTAG